>QAOA01006949.1:4898-155245 GCA_003255065.1 Cercis canadensis
ATATGAAGAACATATAGTGAAGAAATAAAATAGACAGTAATACTTACAATTTTGAGACGATTTAGGCCATCGTAGTCTGGTTTCTTAGTGCCAAATACTTGCATGACCTCTTCTCTTGCTCGTGCTTGCCAATCAGAAAACCTACTTAATAAAACCATTGTCCAATTAAGAAGAACTGAAGTTGTCTCTTGTCCCGCCAAGTAAAACAACTTACATTCGTTAATTACATCCTCAATACTCATTCCAACGTTCTTCTTGTTTCCATGTTCTTGCATTTCTTTGTAATTTGATTCCAAGAGTAAATCTAATATATCATCAGTTGGGGCTTCGCCTTCCTTCTTAGCCTTCTCCCTTTTGCTAATAATTCCCCTCAGTAATCCTCCTACTTCATTCTCAATTTCCTTCATTCTCCTGTTCATCTCAGTTGGTACAAAGCTGCATTTGAAAACTCATTACTATGAATACGTCAAGAAGCTTGAATCTGTTATCCTATCACCTTAAATTAACATGAATCACGAGGCAAAGTCAAAGGTCGAAAAATGTATTTTTTTAAGAAAAAAACCAAAATTGTCGTAATATATCTCTAAACTGGTTAAAAAGGACCTGTGAAAAGTTGACGTAATTTTCTATGATCATGGTAAATTCGTCTAAACTTCGACCAATTTAAACTTCATTAGTATATATCAGACTTTGTACTTTACCTCCACCCTGGAATATAAACAGAGCGTCGAACCCTGGCTGTAAGTTCAGATAGTTCAACTAAGAGTTGGAAAATTCTTTCTCCTTCTTCATAGCTACTTCCAAATGCTGTCCGGGAAATTATATCACCGGTCAAGCCAGATAAGAAAGGCCACACATCTAACTCGCATGACACTTTTCCAGATATTATCATTTTCCATTTGTTTATCATTTCATCACAACAATGATAGAATGCTGGTAACATAAGCTGCATTTATTGTATGACAGAACATATATAGATATCAGAGTCATGAGACTTGATTAAAATGTTTGAAGAATAAAAGACGTATTACATTATTTATTAGCTATTTTTAGAAATGATAATAACATTTATAAGGAGATAACAAATTAGATAATATTGTCATTTAACACTTAACACCCTAAAAATTTTAAAAGGGATTGAGAGGTCATTTTAACAAATAAAGTATGAGGCTATGGGCTAATGATCCTCTAGAATAATTCTTCTAAAATTGTAATTAAGATCGAACAATCTTGGAAGTAACTGAACAAGGTGTTAACATAGTTAGTACTATACAAGACGGAAATTAAACTTTTAAATATACATGAGTATACAATAATATAAAAATTTTATCAAAGAAACAATCAAACATACGGTCTACAATACAGATCTAATAAATATATGTATAAAAAATTATACGAGTATATTATGTTTTATAATAAAAAATTTGTTATATAAAATACGGGTTCTATATAGTATTTTTTTTAATATATTATCATAAGTATTATAGCATATTTTATTGATTAAAATTAAAAGCAAAGTTTATTTTTAATCAAAACACTTATTATATTTTTTGATAAGACAAAATACCTAATATTAAAGTTATTGTTACATATGAATCATATATCAAAATACTTAATATTCATAAAAATTATTAATTTTAGTTACAAAAACTATAATAACAATATAATAAAAATCAGAGTTAAGGTCAAAGTTATATTTACATTAACTACAAGTGTAAAGAAGAAAAATAAAAGTACATCTATGTTGGGTTAAAAAAATATAAAGGAAAAAAGTTCATTAAACCAATGCGGGAAAAGTTTTTTTATTTTTTAAAACAGTACTAAACATTTTATACGTCATTTTTACGAGATCTTTCAAATTAAATATGTATTTTATTGATTCTTTAATTTTGATACATCAAACTGAAGTTTTATTCAAAATTATAGATGTATAGTATAATACTGGTATTATACGTATTTTAACTACTATGGGTGTTAACAACAATAATAACAACAACGTAGATTATTAAACATACCATTCACTATATGATGGGCTAAGAAAACGTGGAGAAGGAAATAAGCTGAAATAAAGAAATTATTAAAAAAAAAAAAAAAACCTTTAGCTTCTCTATATGAAATGCAGGATTGATAATCTTTCTGTGTTTTGCCCATTTGTCGCCTTCATAATCTATAAGTCCACTGAATAGATATTTGGCAAGTTCACCGTAGGCCTTCTGAAAATCGTGGATATTATTCATAACATCTTTTATTTGTTCAGGGTTTGTAATATTCACCACTGGAGTTGGCCCAACCCAGAAAAATGAATTTTCACCTGCAAAATTTTTCAGGAAAATATACCTTCAAGCTTTAGTAAGAAGAATCAATAGTCTTCGTTTTTTTTTTTCTTTAATAACGACTCAAAAGTTTAAACCTAAGACTGCCTATAATTAACTGTTGCTCAAAGAGCATACTGTTAGCCCACAACTTGGAGGACTAAGAAATTTCGATTAAACACAATACATATAAAATAAAAAAAAATTCATATTATTTTACTATTAAAAATTAAAATTACAATTAAAATTATGAAAATGTAAATTTTCCAAGTTGATCAAAGACATACCATAATTTTTGAATGTCCAGTAATGATAGGGCAGAATACGTGGCATGATATCATCAGCTATGTTTATGGTTTTGGATTTTGCTTCTTGTGTCATTTTGACCAACTCTTTGGAGTCTCCAAACAAAAGCTTGTAAGAGTTTCCCTCAAGGCCTTGCTCTCTCAGACATCTCTCTAGTCTTTTGGGTTTCAGCCACACCCAATTCACAACCCTCCCTACCAATCCCAAAATGAAAACAAGAGCAACAATGCAAATTCCGAAACATGTTAAGGGCCTTGCAATTTCCATCTTAATTGAATAGAAAACTGGGGCAGAGACTTGGTGGTGGTAGTTGAAATATGCCAGGAGGTTGCCACTATATAGTACTCATGCTATGAAATCCACAGTTGCACCAAGGTATGATATTGAGAGTAGCGGTCGGCTAATTCCCCTAAACTCCAAATGCTAAAAATAAGGTAATGTTTATTTACGCATACTAACAATTACATCCTTCTTCATTTCTCATTTCTCATTTTTTTTTTTTCCGTCCCTTTCTCTTTGTAGTATGAAAAAGTGTCAATAGCAAGATATGTATGAAATTGACATGGCGTAGACTTTTGCCTTCTTGAACTTGGCATCGAGGACTGGTTTTTTGTCATATTTTTCTTATCTTTTCTTTAATCCTCCTAATTTTTTCCGACTATTGTTGTCTTCCTATATGTTATAATATATTTTGGGAGACAACAAGAAAACTTGCTAGAGACATTTTTCTCTCTTTTATCGACATTTTTTTTTTCTTAAGCAAGAAGACAGATAATAGATTGAAATAAGAAATTTGCTATATTACCTCATCCATATGGGTGTGATATAAACGGAAAATAAGTTTTACTGAAAGTTTGGAGCATAACCAACTTTTAATTTTGGTACCATCGCAAAAATTTCGAAAAACTAAATTAACCAATATGTGTCAGAACAATTAGTTTCTTGTAGAATGCATAAACGGAACAATACAATAAACATGTCAAAAAAAAATAGATAATGTTTTGTTTTGACATTGTTGAATTCAAATTCTATTAACAATTTAAGAATGTGACCTATATTGAGTGACTCAATTTTTTGAGATCTTCGTGATGGTACCAAAATTAAAAGTTAGTTCTGTTCTAAACTCCTATTAATTTTTTTTTTGTTCTGTTTTTATCCAACCCATATATATGGGTGAGATATAGGATAGAGTCCCCCTTGAAATAAAATACCATAGCTACAAAGAGTTTACATTATTCGGATCATATGCACACAAACGTGCCTACAAAAACTGAAAGATTCAAACACTACATTTTATAAGACAAGCCCTTGAATCAATATTCTACCTACGTACTGCTTAGTCCACCATATCATCAGCAGTATAATTTTGTTTGCACATTTGAAATGTATATAGAAACTGAAAGAAAAAATTATGACAAGCATACAACATACAGAAACTGCAGTTAATACTACTATAATAAACAAAACACACCAGAAAATTAAAAGCATTCAAGGAATGATGTTCTCCTTCTCCCTAATATCAACTTGCAATGGTTCAAAACTCAGAAATTGAATTTGATTATAAATTATAGTCACCACATCACTAAATCATTAATTGACTCTTAGGCTCTGTTTGAGAGTTTTTTTGGAGGGGAGAGGAGAGGAGAGGAGAGGAAAGGGAGGGAAAGGAAGGGAAAGGAAAGGGAGGGGTTTTCCTCTCCTTTGTTTGGATGATTAAAATGAGGAAAAGGAAAGGAAAGGGAAGGAAATGCCTTATTGTAAAATATTTTTACTAGTTTACCCTTTATTATCTTTTCACTCTTTTTTTCTAATTCAATTTTTTAATTATAAATGTAATTATTATTTATTTATTAAAAAATAAAAATTGACAATAACCGAATTCATACTCTAATTAAGTACATTTTCATAAAAAAGTAAAATTTCATAAATATTAAATTATTAATATATAATATACACTTATTGCTTCTAATGAGTCATAAAAAAATTAATATACTATATATTTTCAAAAAGAAAATAAACTGTGCATCTGAAAAATTATGCAAATTCTATTGCTTTATGGGTTGCAATTAATTAAATTAGAGTGATGATAAAAGGGATTATTTATAATTTTTTTCATTAGATGGATATAATTAAAATTTTTAATTAGAAATATAAAAGAATTACAATTTAAACATAAAACTTCAACTTTTTTGATTTCTTTTCTTATCCAGCAATTCAATGGTGGTAGACAGTATGGGTAAATTAGTAAATTAATTCTCTACCCCTCCAAACCCCCCAATTTGGGGGGTTGAAATTTGTGAATGAAAAAAGGAGTGCAAGGGTCAAAGTTTAACCCTTGGTCTCCTTCCCCTTTCAAACTTAAAACTCCCAAACAAGGGAGTGGACTCTCTCATTCCTCTCCTCTCCTCTCCTTTCCCCTCCAAAAGAACTCCCAAACATACCCTTAGAGTTGAGATCCACTCCTCCAAGCTTCCACCAACTTCTGCCAAGTATTGCTTCCCTGGTTTTAGAGTGATGAACATATTTTCAGAGGCCCTTGCAAGTGACAACAAACACGTTGTCGTGGTGGCTCCTTCCCAGGTACAGAAATGGTCAAACCAGATTGTAATCCTCTCCATCACTCTACTGTTTGTTATCAAGTACTTAACAAATTCCACTTCAAGCTCACTTCCTTTGTATCCTGTTAAGCAAACTGTCTTCAATTTCTCACCAACACAATCACATAAATTTCTTCTCTTCCAAAACATGGAGCGGGGACATGGTAGACAATAGTCTTGAGAATTGTTGCACACCCCAAAAATTTGAGATGCTGGATCGTTCTCGGATATTTCAACATATTGGATGTCCTATTGCAAGAAACAGATAGCATATGTTTGACAATAATTAAGCCTATAATACATATAAGAGTGTTCTTTGTGTTGTTATAACATATATAAAAGAATGGGCCAATAGGTAAAGAATGAAAAGCAATAAGAAGACAAAATGCATAAAACATTTGGCTGAAGGAATAATAAACATACCTGGTTATTGATTTCAAGATTCTGCAAATAAAGGCATATTCTAAGCACGAAAGAAAGAGGTATGACATCACGCACATTGTTCAAATCTAAATCAATGCACAGAGTCACCAAGTTTTCAAAAATATTGACATGGCCGGAACCTTCTGGACACTGAATCAAGTAGGAATTGGAAAAATAAATAGAAGGAAGACTTTAACCCAAGAAAAAGAGGTAGAAAGAAGAAACTTTGTAGGCAAACCAAAATTTATGTTCAACATTTATTGTTGGAAATAAATAAAACAATCAATTGTACTTGAGAAGAAGCACTTACTACAAGATTATTGCAAGTTTCCATAATCTCTCTTGTTGTCAAAAGAATCCTACCATACCCGCAATTAGGTATCCCTTGACATTTTAAGTCACATAAAGAACGAAAGACTCTAAGTTTGGGGCCGTCAATATATACTCCTTTAGAATTACAAACCATGGTATCAACCTCTATGACTTCTAGTTTCCCACCAGTTATATCAATCTCACTCACTATCATTTCTCCAAGCACTAAAATTTTAATACTTGGACTGTGGACCTTAAGCTTTTTGAACGACATACAACCCTGTATACTTAGATTTTCAAGAGACAAACAGTTAGAGATTATCCCTTCAAGGATCTCTGCCGTTAGTGATATCTTCCTAAACTTTAGGGTTTTCAGAATTTGAGAACTCTTAAAAGGGGCTGAAACTTTAAGCACATAGTTCTTCAACTGAAGCACAGGAAACCGTGATAAGATGTCAAAAGGTAAATCCAATGTTAAAGCATGCGTTCTTACAACACAAGATTTACAGTACCAAGATTCACAAAACTCACATTCCATAAAAAGTTCTTGTACACCTTTCTCTTCCAAAAGCTTTCTTATCCATGCTACTGCACACCCATTTTTGCAACTCTCAATCAAGTGTACAATTTGACAGCTTATTAAGGAACCACAGTGAAGATCCAAGACAGAGTTGATTAAACCAGCAGCTTCATCAATTGCATGATGCAATATCTTTGTGTCAGATCTTGTATAGGTTCCTGCTTTTGCAACTGGCCAGTTCGGATCCGAAAAGTAAAGAAATGTTCGAACTGCAGGTTTTAACATGCGCTTTTGATCAAAACTGAGGTGAGAAGTGTACCTCCACATCTCTCTCCATGACCGAGAAAGGACACTAGTCCTCACAGCTTCATTAGCCACCGGAAGGAATGAAATAATGGCAGCTAGAACGGTATCAGGAAGCTTGCTTATCACATCTGCTACTCCATCAACTGTTACCTTTTCATTCTTTGCTTCTTCCATTTTCTCTCTTTTACTCAATGGGGTTTATCAGTAATGGGTTGCCGTTGCAGAAGAAATTTAAGAGAAATGTAGAGGCAAGATCAATGAGGATTAGATGAAACAGAATGGATTCGGACATGAAAAAAGGCATGCAATGCAAGGCACTAGCATCATGTGTAGAACCTGTCTTTACTACAGTCCAAATTTGTATGACTTCCTTTTATCTAATTTTGTATGAGACAGAGTAACTCACCTCTGATTTATGTAAATCACGTTTTGTGTAAAGCGTTGCTCTATAACTATCTCTCTCTCTACATTTATGTAGAAAAAAATTCTAGTTTTCCCATCCAGTTGTTTTGTTTATTTATTTATTCCTTTTTTTCTCCTCTGCTGTTATTGCTTACCAGATTTTTTAAAATTTCTATGGATACAGTCTTTTATCTCTTGGGGATAATTTCATTTTAAAAAGAAGTAATAATGTAATTAGTCAAATTAGCTATGCTAAAAAGAAAGAGGAAATAAAATAGAATTTACCAATTGTGAACGAAGAAAGAGGAGTGATGAAAACAATAAAATGACCAACTCAATATTCCCCTTAAAAAAAAAAAAAGTATACAGAAAAGTTCAAAACATGAAAAATTTTAACTNATATTCCCCTTAAAAAAAAAAAAAAGTATACAGAAAAGTTCAAAACATGAAAAATTTTAACTATAGTGGAATTTGCATTTGGTTATAGTCAAACAAATTGTAACGCATCAATCATAATATATAACGAATCAAGGAAACCCTAAATAATTGTTAATGGTTATTTTGAGCGTGCTTTTTTACAATAAGACTCCCATCCTCAATCATTTTAAATTTTGAAGAAAAGAAATAGAATGTGGTGTGTTAGTGAAGAAGTATTTGATGCATACACATCCTTCCTAAAATTATTTCATTAACAAAAGAAAAGGAAAGACAGAATTAGGAGAAAGACTACAGTTATGTGTCATAAAAAAATATAAATTATATAGAAGAATAATTTAGGCAGAGAAAATTATATTTGTAAGAAAGAAGCTCAGACATAGAAGAACACATCAAATATAATTTGATTTCACAAACATTAGACTTGCAATCAGCAGCAGTGTTGATATATATAGGCAGTAATTCTAACATGCATCAGTCATACTGGAGTTTTCATTCTGGAGTTCACTAAGCTCAATTAGATGTCTACTTTTTGCAGACTTCAACATGATGGAGAGGTTAATGGAAGCTCTTGGCAAGGAGCGCAAACATTCTGCCACTTCCCTTGTTGAGCCACAGCAGCAGAATATGGTGAATCTTTCCATCATGGTGGCTTTTGTTATCAAGTGCTTGATAAATTCTATTTCTAGCTTTCTACATCTGAACCCCCTTATGTAGACAAACTTTAGTTTGTTAAGGATACAATTGCACAATTCTATTCTCTCCCAAAACGTTGACATGCTATATGGTATAGCGCAATCACCAGAGCCAATGCTCCTATAATTTGAATGTTTCTTAACCTGAAAAACATAAGTAAATATTATGAGTCAAATTCTATGGAAAAGATTGTCATCTATGAATATATAGTTTCCAATTTCCACATGAACAAGGAGCTAGAACAGAACTAGAAGTGAAATATGATAACAAAAATGTAAATCGAGGTTAATGCCACATACCGGTAGAGTAATTTCAAGAGTTTGTAGATGAACACAAGAAGTTAAGATGAGTGACAATGCCAGAGCTTCTCTTTTGTTGGTCAAGTCCAAGTCGATTGACAAGGTCAACAAATGCTGAAAAATGTTGCTCCTTTGAGACTCCTATATATGAAGCAATGTAAGAGATTGTAAGCAATACTATATTTATTATCCAAGGGTGAAAACCTAATTCTTTGGTGAAAGACATCATAGTATTATTGGATAAACCATTTATTCACACGAAATATATAGTCAGGAATAGAAAAATATTCAGATGTAATAGAGAACTTACCAAAGGATCACAGCAACTTTCTATAATCTGCTGAGCTTCCAGAATTGATTCCCCTTCTCCAATAGAAAGCATTCTTCCAGCTACTGGATTTCTATGAGAACGGAAGACCCTAAGGTTTTGAGCATTGATTTTTAGACTCTTTACTGGACAGATTAGAGAATCAAGCACTAAGACCTCTAGGCTCTCAGTAGAGATATCTATTTCATCCACACACAATGCTTGAAGCTCCAAAAACTTGAGATCTTGGTTCTGAATCACGACTTTCCCGAACTCAGTAGACTCAGAAAGACTAAAATTTTCTAAACAGATACAGTTTTTCAAAATCCCATAGAGGATTTCATCTTCCACTTGTATCTTCTTCAATCTAAGTTTTCTCAATTTTTCACACCCCACAAAAGGGGATGAACTAACAAGTGTGTAGTTGATCAACTCTAGTGACGATAAACACGAAAAGGTTCTAGGGGGGAATTGGGGTTTCAGATCGTCAAAAGAATCAGAATCAGGAAATTGTTTGTTGGTCTCTAAATCTACAGGGTCACATTCTAGACTTAGATCATTGAACCCTTTCTTTTGCTCAACTAGAAACTCAACCCAAGCTTCAACATCTTTATATACAAGGTTATGAGGTACATGAAGGAATCGGCAGTTATGCAATTCACCAAGGTGACGATTAAGAACCAAGTAGATCAGTAAACCATACCTGCTAATCCCTTTCTGTATGGCCTCATTAAGACTTGAATCCAAATGAGCAGCCTCTGGATTCTGAAGTTGCGAAAAAGGTTTGATCATACGCCTCCACTGAAATTCAAGGCGTAAAGAATGCCTCCACAAAGCTCGCCACCTCTTAGAAAGAACGCTGCTCCTCACAGCTTCGTCTATTGGAAGCTTAGAGATGATGAAGGACAAGACCACATCAGGGAGTTTGCTGATCAAATCTGGCATATCATAATCTTCAATCTTAGCCTTCTTTGTTGACCTTCTCATGGATCCTCTTTGTTCAGTGTCCATCTCCATCTTGGGTTTAGGGTCACACAGATTTGATTCTAAGGTAACTTGATGGGTGCCTCAGAAACGGATATGGGAATTTGTTGGGTTTCTCGGAAATCGAGAAATGCATGAATGACACGATTTTGGTGACATTTAAACTTGAACCTGCCATCCTTGCCATTTGGCTTTGGTCCTATTCATATACCTTCATTGCTTTCCATTTCAGATTTTGGTCAAAATCGATGTACAAGATATTCTTGTAAATGTGATTTTCTTTTTTCTTCCTTTTTCAAATATGAATACCAGTATCAGTAGAAAAAAACTATTCATAAAATATCTCAAACATCCCTTCCAGCCAATTATTGTTTCTTGAGTAAAATGTACAAAATCCCTTTCAACTTTGATTCATATGTAAAATACCGCTAGGTATAATGTATAGAATCTTTTTTCTGCATGGCCAATTATTGTTTCTTGGGTAATTTGTTTCTTTAATCCGATACAAATTGGCTTCCTTATTACAGCAATTAAATATCTAAGTATAAGATTTTACAGATTTTTCTGATTAAAATATTATTGGTGCTAAAATTCGGAGATTTTTCCTACTCGATTTTATTTTGGTGGCTAAATTGTTATTGTCGAATAAATATCATTACAGTGATGCAGTCACTTGAATAGAAATTAAAAAAAAATAAAAAATAGAATTATTCATCAATTGGTCAAATCAAATAAAATAGATACTAAACAAACTTTTCTTTCCAATACTAATAATTTTTTTGTTCTTTCTTTTCTTTACAATAATATAAACATTGGAACCCAGCCTGTAGCTTTTTTTAAGTATTCCATCATTTTTATTGTTTTTATGTATAATTTATAAGTAGAACAAGTCTAATGGTAAATGGTACTCAAATTTAACAGAAAAGGCATTAAATTCATCCGTTCATTTATTTTATATTGAATCCAGTTTGTCGACTAATATAGAACAGCAACATTAAAAAGTGTTTGTAAAACAAGTGAATTAGACTATAATTAACTACATAAGATACATGGGATGGCCATTTTTATGGTTTGAGTAGTTTGGAATCATTTTTCCCATTAAAACAGTTTTTGAGTGGTTTCTTAGTAGAAGGTGGTTTGCAATTATTTCTACTCGTACATATAGATTCAGAATATTTACAAAAGGTGAAAGCTGTGCTTTCCACCATTTATTAACTACGTAAAATGCATGAAACAATCATTTTTATCCTTAAAAAAGTTTGCGATTTTTTTACCGTTAAAACGGTTTTGAGTAGTTTCATAGTCAACAAAGAGTAGTTTAGAAGTATTTCCACTCCTAAGAACAGTTTAAGGTTATCTTTACCCAGCAATAAAATAAATTTGAAATTTGAAAATCAATCTATTCTCTTAATAATTTTATATCACAAAAATATTGAACCAAAATCAATTAACTACTAATAAAAATAACCAAAGTACTCTAGAAAAAGAAATAACATCATTGTTTTGTATTTGAACTTGAGAAGAAAAATTTTGGGACAAAGAAGACCGTAATAGAAAAAGAAAAAGGGAGAATACTAATAATACAGTCGTTAAGTAAGTTTCTTTAGTAAATTGACTATACTTAAAAGTATTAAAAGTAAAAAGGATAGAGTTTTAAGATTAGTATGAAGAGGAACTTAAGATTGCGCCAAAGAAGAAAAAAAAAAAGCCTGTTAAATCTCAAATAATGTGACAATCAAAGTCTGTGTTTATTTATATGGAATTAAGTTTCCATATAAATAAAAGAGAAAAAAATATATAACCCCTTCAGTTCTACTCAAAATGTGCATAACCCCTTATATCATCGATTGTAGCAAGCAATACGTTCACTAAACTTACTTGAAATATCGAATAACCCATTCCATTAAGAGGACTATCAAATTATAGCAGGAATAGCACATGACACCCAATGCCCTCCTAAAATAGCCCTCTTCTACACTCTTCATTTTGTGAAAAAAAAAAAAAATCAATTATAAAATCCGGGAATATCAAGAAAAAGAAAATCAGTAAAGTCGATTTTTAGGTGCATAATCCAATAAACTTAGAACTAATGATGCAGTTGGACATTCCCCTTATCTCCCAAAACTTAGACTTGGGATATGGCAGAAAATTACAGTCATCAGAGCTACAACTCTTAACCTTTGATGGTTTGCTCACCTGAGAACAGAATTATATAGCAATCATCATATTTATACAAGCAATTTTTGTCCATGAATTTATAGTTCCACACATCAATGAAAATATATAAGAAACACAACCAAAATGTAAAAGCAAAAGTTTAGCGTAAACAAAGCAAGTATCATTACTGGTAAAACAATTTCAAGAGTTTGCAGATTGACACACGAGTTTATGACAAACGAAAGTGCCAAGGCCACTCTTACAATGTTTAAAATCAACGCAATTGACAAGGTAGATAAATTCTTAAAAATATTCCTTGTTTGAGATTCCTAAAGTAGGAAGAAGTATATATAGTTGACACTAACTATACAAAATCTGAGCAGCAATCAAACCCATATATACAACAATTCAAAAGGATGAAATCTTAATTAACAACAGAAAAAGAAAAAATAAAAATTCAACAGAACTTACGAAAAGAGCACTGCAGTTTTCAAGAATCTCTTGATTTGTCAGGATTTCAGAATTGTTTGAGGATCTGGTGTGCACTGGGAGCGGAACGCATTGAGGCTCCTGGCAGGCTGGCACCAATTAGCAAACAGGAAAAAATAAAGTACCGAGAATCAGAACTTGAAGCCCCTCAACAGGAACATTTATCTCAGCAACATTCAACTCTCCACGCTCCAAAACTCGTAGATTTGGATTCTGAATGTTCAGCTTCCTGAACCCATTGGACTCAGAGAGTCTAAATTTTTCCGAAAGAGTACAACTCTTGAGAATCCCAGAGGGTTTCGTCATCAAGACGCATCCTCCTCAATTTTAGGGTTACCAGCTTTTGGCAACCCTCAAATGGGGATGCACTGTGAATAAAGTAATTAGTCAACTCAAACACAACAGAAATGAAAAGATCCCTGGATCAAGTGAAACACTCAGATTAAAATCGTTAGAAATGTTTGGAAAAAATTGAACGTTTACCGGCCGACCTGCTGGTTCACATTCGAGACTCAGATGTTCCATCGTACTCTCCTCCTCAGCAAGAATCCGAATCCATCTTCGTCCATCTCCACGAAATAGGTTCTGGGAGAAATGTACAAAGCTGATGCTACATATGTCACCGGAATGAGAATTTAAAACTGAGCGCACTCTATCATTGTATAAGTGAAACTTATTCGCTCTCATGACCTTTCTTACCGTATTTAGGTAAGCAAAGGGATATTGACGCAGAGAGGAAGGGGATACCAAGCACTTTAGGTGGATTTCCATGTGCAAGGTGTTTTTCCAGATAGGTTTCCACTTCTCTGAAGAGACACTGGTTCTGACACATTCATCTATGGGCAGCTTTGAGATGATGAAGCTCAGCACTTCACTGGGGAGTTTGCGGATCAAATCTGGTTCCATGATTTCCATCTTTGCTGGTAGGGGTTGCAGAGATGAAGGGTTGGGGATATGAAGATGAAGGAAAGTGGGAAGGATACTTAAAGTGAAAGTGTTAGGAACTCAGAGCTACGAAAGTATAACTCATCCCAAAAGATTAGTCTATTAAGAAAAAAGTGCTTTCACTATTTAAGTATTATCTCACAACTGGTTGCTCTTTTCTAATGTCGCCTCCTCTCGCTGCGTTTTCGTTTTTCAATGAAAGTACTAATGTTAAAAACTTAGGCTGCGAAAATAGAACTCACTCCAAAATACTAATCCATTAAAAAAAAGTGTCTTCACTACTTAAGTGCCATTCCACAATTACTTGTAAAACCGATATGAGATTTCCCATAGAAAGTGATCAGAGAAGGCAGCACCATTATATGGTAACTTGTTGAAGGCCTCAAAAATGGAAAAATGCATGAATTACAAGTGGCTTTGGCCTTCCTCATACACTTTCTCCGTTTCAGAGTTAGGCCAAAATCAATGCACACGATTTTCTTGCAAATGTGACAGCTTTTTATTTATTACGTACGTACTAGTCCAATATTAGTTGAGAAAAAAATATATATATTCATAAAAGATACCAAGCATCCCTTCTGGCCAATTAATGTTTCTTTAATTAATATATAACTAGTCGCTACCTATTTGCGATTCACAGGCTTGACGGTGTGAAATTTAATATTTTTTAATTAATTTTATATTAATGAAATAAGTCAAATTTAAATATAAGTATAAAACTTTTTCATATGCATACTTTTTTAACAAAATAATATAAACTATATTAGAAAAAATTAGCAAATGCTACTCTATACCCTTACATATTTTTTTGGTCATGTTGTTACTTAAACCCAATTAACAAATTCATTGTTTTTCTTTTTAGTGTTAACCACATTAACCTATTTATCCATAAATAATTACCACAAAAATTAAAGTACACATGAATATTTAACATAATAATCTATTAAAATTTATAGAATTGATTGCATATATTTTGGTCCATTTGTTGCATATCTTATTTTTTGAAATGGAATAAAATAAATTGGTGAATTGACAATACTTATCCCCTTTCATTATGGGATTTGATTTTGAATTTAAAATTATTATTTCACTTTTTTGCATTTCAAACCTGATTTTGAAAAACATAATACTTTGGAATTAAGATTCTTTTATATTAATATGTGACTTTTGTGTAAGTAGCATATCTTTGGTAGTGATAGATATTGCATACCAAGTTAATTGATTATATTCATGAAACTATTACTAGTGGAGAACACACGCAATTAATTATTTTCTTTCTTATATCAACCACATTCTCTCATTTATCTTTAAATAATTATCACAAAAATTAAATTAGACATTAATATTTTTTCAACATAATAAATCTATTAAAATTTATGGAATTGATTGCATATATTTTAGTCCCATTGTTACTTAAACCCAGTTAGCAAATTAGTTATTTTTCTTTGTATCAACTACATTCACCTATTTATCTTTAAATAATTACCACAAAAATTAAAGTAGACAAGAATACTTTTTCAACTTTAGGGTGAGAGGAGACTACATCATTTCAAGATCAGGACATGCATTTAACCTTTCTAATAATAATCATCTTCATCTCCTTGTTCTGTTTTTTTTTTTTTTCCCTTTACAATAATAAAAGCATTGGAACTTAGTTGGATTCTCTTTTATTCCATCATTTTTTTTTTTTGTATATTTTTAAATTAGATCGATCTAATGGTAAATGGAACTTAAAGCCTAAAGGAAATAGATTAACACATTTATAAAATAAGTGTTTTTTTTTTATTTAATTTAAACATTGAGGGCATGTGCTGCAACCAACAAGCTAGGGCTTGCTGTCTTATATAAGGAAGTGTTTGTAGAACAAACAAATAAGACTCGTATTAACTATGTATGACGCATGGGACGACGGTTTAGAGTAGTTTGGGATTATCTTCATTATTAAAACGATTTGATGATCATGGGATGCCGTTTTTATCATTAGAGTAGTTTGCGATAATTTTTACTATTAAAATGGTTTTTGTTTGTTAGGGGTTGAGTGCTTGACATCTCATAAATACACTTTTCCTAATTACGTCTTTTTCATGAAACTCACAAGTTAGTATTAGTATATCGCACTTTCACCAAGGATACCCACGTCATGGGATCTTGATTTAAGTGGACGGGTAAAACCAACCATAAAATCTTTTATCCAGTATATTACACTAAGCGTAATAAATATATAAAAATTTTATATTTTATTTAATATAAAATTATTTTATTTTATTTTCTTAAACAAATTTAAAAATAATTAATTTATACACATAATTTATATACTAATTATTTTTATGTAATATAACATATAATAAAGTATCTAAAAAAAATTTCAATATTTTATCACTAAAAATAAAAATATACTAAAACAGATTTTAGGTGGTCAGGTGGCCATTTTTATTATAGTAGTTTGTAATCATTTTTACAGTTCTGGATAGTTTTCTAGTCAAAGAGGAGGTTGAAAGCAAAAAATATTTCTACTTATAAGAACGGTGATTAAACCTGTTTCTACTTAGTAATATAATAAATTTAAGATTTTGAATATTAATTTATAAAGCAATCGATAATTAAAAGTATTAAAATAAAATAAAAGATATAGTTGAAGATTAGAATGAAGAGACACTACGCCCCCAAAAAAAAAAAACATAGCCTGGAAAATCTCAAAAAAAATAATAGATCTCTCAAGTGCTTATTAGCTCTGTAATATTGTAAGTTCATAATTTTGCTGAGTATAATATATGGGGAAATCTGTAAATTTCCTTGGGAATTAAGTTTCATATAAATAAAAGAGAAAAATACATATACTCCCTCAAATTTACTAATACACATAATTCCTTGTGTTATTGATCGTAGATCTCTCAACTGCAGGTACCAAATCTCTCACCGATTACCCATGTAGACCAATGTTTTCTACATATTTATTAATATCCTCCTTGCTTAAATATACATATAGTTTTAGTTTGAATGTTGATTCCTTACAATATTTTAGAAAATATACATATATAAATATTAATAAAGCACATACAAGATATAATCCCACTTCAACAGATCTTTAAGTGAATAAGCACATGATTCTCCTTCAAATTACCAACAACAGTAACCGTGAACCACCTTGTAAGAGTAGGAAACTGCATCTGATGCAGTTCAGATATATTTATGTTCATAACCTATGAATTTAATGAATGTGGCTTAACCAAGTTGCACCCAAATATAGATCCCAGCAACTGATACACATACACACGTCCATGTAGCAAACTATACAACTGTTAATGTGAAGATTACCAGTCATCTGCTCCCTTTGTCACACCAAGAATAACCGCGATCGTAGCAAGAACAGCCTGCAAATCAGTTTCACTAGTTTGGTGACAAAGTAATGAACTTATGATGAATTATGCAACAATTTGAAAGGAGTAACAGCAACAAACCAACTTCTTGGAATTTAAACCCTATATCTAATTGTGCAGTATAAGCTCATCTGAAGTTTCACCAAGGGATGGATAATGACTACAAACATGACAAAAGCTTCTGCGATTAGGAGACATATCTACTAAGAACCTTTTGGAGAAATCTAATAAAATTGGAAGAACATTGCACTGCTAAAATATAGAGTTTAGAACTGAAACATACTTCAAGTCAAAAGTGAAAGGAGAAAGAATCACTCACAGCAATTACACAGGCAATATATCCGGGTTTCTCTCGGTAGTCTATTCTGGAACAAAGCATAATTATCGCGCCAACATACCATGGTATAGCAGCAAGGAAGAAACCCAATATAAACCTTCACAACAGCAGAAATATTTTACAATTAACAACCCAACTAAAACCATCAAATTGGCTGATATGACCAGACAAGGAAAAGAAACAGGGTAGAACAGATACAAGAATCAATATATGGAACTGAGCATCTTAAACGGTTCCAGCATGTTTATAAAATCATACTATAAAAGAAAACAGATGGAATGGAAGCATGAATTAACCATTCTCATCATGCCCACATAACCAGGTAACACAGACTGAATCCATTCTACCTGGTTCGAGTTACTTACACTAAAAGGAAAAATATCTTTATCCAGTGCAGTACACAATATTTTCTACAAGATGCTATTAATTCATCAGTTAATCCTAAGTTGCCACGTCAATAGTCCAGTTGTTTGGCATTGTGAATCATGGATCCAGTATCTGAATTAATGTCAACTTTGATGTATTTAGCCATATTTACAAATAGCAGAATGTTGGCCATACCTTTTACAGTATCTCGGGAGAAAAGTTATCTAAATCCAGACTGATAACGAACTATACAAATTCAAAGTAATTGCTACAATTTTTTTCCATTTAATTTTGTGGGAGGGGTTCAATAACAAAGAAAAGTTGTAAGGCACCAATAGAAGTAAGCTGCTTGAAAGTCACAGCATCTTGCCTGGAAGGTGACCATTTTCAAAAACATAAAAAGTTGATATTTGAGAAGGGCATCATGAAATGGCTAAATCTTATGCCATTTCCCTCATCCCCCCCTCTTGCAAATCGTAGTAAACTCTAGTCTTCAAAGCAAGCATAATCAGAATATAGTGGAAATCCCAGGATGCACATTTGCATTATCTATAATAACAATCTTCAAAGGTAGACCCTCGATTGCAATGCAGAATGAGGATGCAATTATCATTTCACCATTCTCTCTCACTCAACAAGATCAAAGATAAAAAAACTAACAATAGAGATCATAGTAATTTTCTTCGTACACAACAATAAAAAATGAGATTTATGTTTTACCAAAGAGTTCAGACTTGAGCAAAAGTAAAAGTTGGCAGTGGAAGATTTAGATTAATCAAGCAATAACCCATAAACAGAAACTTGAGATTAACATATATGATGGTCTAAAGCAATGAAAACTGACTTCACAGATGGTGAAATTTATATGTAGTATTGAACTTCTTTACAGGAGCCAACCTCGTCAGCTAAAGGTGTAAAGTTAGCAGATATTATACTAAAAATTTTCTTACAGGCACCAGCCACAACCAAGACCACAGCAAGGAAGTCGGCGTTCTCTTACAGGTCTTCCTTCAGCAACTGCATAACCTGAAACAATAGTACAAGGGAAACTGTAACAAAATCTAGCTAGCAGGACAATGGGGCCTGTCACACTGCAAAGAAATACTATCATCAAATTGACATTGATCAGAATCTCAAATGTAAAAGACCAACTGCTCATACTTATCTTCTAACATAACCAGATTTACTTTCATCACTGACTGGCAAAAACACCTTAAGGCCTTCCCCAACCACACAAGGGGCCATTAACATACTAATACACAATTCAGCAATAGCATTTGAAAAACAAGAGGAAGAAAAGGGAAACAAAAGAAAATGATGAGCAACAACATATGGTACCCATTTCATACATCAACTTGTATTTTACTAATTAAGATACTTTCGACTACCATAGGGGACAGTCATTGATGCTCATCCACCCAAAATACTATAGGCACTCATGGAAGCCAAAAGCTTGGATTTTGAGCCAAAATATGCATACCAGTATCTTTGGAATATTTCAAAACATGAAATTTTTCAGAAATGTAGTGCCATTGTCATGTGACCATCCTTGTTACATCCATAAACATTTAATCATTGAAGAATCACCCTATCTTGCATATAACCCACTGACATAGTTGTCAAAAGTTGCACAAAATCTGACAGGAACCAAAGCAGCCACAAAGGGCATTATCACTCCCTTCAGGGTGGCATTATATGATTTATCACTCAGATCTCCATAGAGACACTATTGACAATTTAATGCGACTTGTTGGAGGATGATCCAGAAAATATTTATAAGAAAATTTGATTACAAAATGGACCTAAAAACTTAAGCCATTAGGTCTGAACACAATTCTTTTATGATGCTCGCACTTTCAATCTTTCTCCTGTAAGTGGAGATTGTTCTCAAACATGAGACTGAAAATACAAAAAAATCAACTATGCTTGATGTGTGAGTGCCGTCAGACATGGAACTCCATAAGTCCAAGCAAGCATCCAAGACCCAAGAAATAGTGCTTCCAAATCAGAACTTGACTACCTGGGAATCTAAAGTCATTATACCTCCTGTAGAAGAAGAGGAAGTTCAAAAAGACTCGACATACAGAAGTTTCACATTACTTGAATCCATGAGATTAAGACCAAGACTCTTGGACCAAAACAATGTATACAAGTCGCAAAAAGAATTATACAATTTTCAAATGTTTCTTTAAGAGAAAAATCAGCAAAACATACTTAAGCTCATCAATGGCAAAGGATAATTACTAATTGACAAATGATTGAGGCATAATTTTAACCATAAGCGATCGGGGTCATTTTACTCCAGAACATTAAGTTGTCAAAATATCTGGATCATTCCCTCCGGAAAATACAGAACCAGTTTCAACTTTCAACGAAAATTTTGAAAACATTAGCAATTCCAAATTACATCCTTTAATGAGACAAATTGAGTCTTGTCCTTTCTTCCCAAGATAACAATTTTTTCCTTAAAGCGAATGAGATCTTTCATATACAAATAAAGTCTAAATTCCCTTACATTCATCAAAATCACAGAGAATATGCAAAGCAACAGCAAGCAGAATTGAATACAACCAAACCCATCTCAAAAAGTTCCTATTTTTAATCTGTGTCATCACAGAAACCATTTATTCTACCACTAAAGCAATGAAATTTCGAACTGAAAATCAGTATCTATAACCCAGCTGAAAGCAAACCCAAGGAAGTTACCAAATTAGCTAAACAAAATTCGAATAGGCACCCAATAACCATACCCGGAACAGCTTGGTAGCCATGTGCATAATACGGAGGAGGAGGAGCAGAGGCGTCAGTGGCGCCAGGAGGCGGGACAGGTTGAGGGAAGCCCATTGCGAGCTGTGGTTCCGGCGGAGGAGGAGGGTAGGTGGAGGCTCCCTGGAAGGTTCCGTACTGAGGAGGTGGATATTGTTGCGGTGGTGGAGGATGATGGTGTTCGCCGGAGAAACCCTTCGGTTTGTCTTCTTCGCTCATCTTCTTCTCTCTGATCCTTGACTGGTAAGCGAGAAAGCTCTGATTTTTTTTGGTGAGGAAATGGAAAATGGAGCTCAGAAATGAAGTGGATATGTACCGACTACTGAAAGCGCTGGCGAAGTCAACGGGATGTGTTTCCTATCTTTGGTACTAAGCTACTGCGATGATAATTAAGGTGAGCACTTGCTACTTGTCTTAGAGGGAGGGTTAGTATTAGTGTATTACGTTAAAGTGAAATTTACTTAATAATTTTGATATTATTGTAAAAATCTCAAAAAATTAAATTATTTAGTATGTATTACAATAAATAATTTTTTTATAAAATATAAAAATATCATGATATAAGAAAATATATTAAAAATATTTTTTTTAAGTTTATTTTTTAGTATATTTTTTTATATTATGTCGTTCTTATATTTTATAAAGAATTTTGTGTTCTAGCATATATTAGTGATTCAATTTTTTAATATTTTTACAATAATACTAAAATCATATTGTAAGTTCCACTAAATTCCACCTAAAAAAATGTGAGATATTACTACCCTTCTAAAAGAGTGAGTGGTATAACTCTCACCAATAATTAATTTGGCAAAGGCACAAGCAAGCGATCGGTGATCCTTTGTGTTTTTCACTTCTAAGAGCAAGTGATTGCTAATGACTACTGAGAAAAGAGTGTTGCATACCATGTCTAAAAGTATAAAAAAATTTGGATTGTATAGAAAAGTTAAGTGAAGCCTGAATTTAGTTCAAGTTTAAATGATTTTAAGTATAATATTTAAATATTATTACGTATGCAGGAGTAGAAAATATATGTATTTAAAGGTGTACAAATACACTACTTATTGCTAATTTTGTTAGTAAAGAATACTTAATAATATTTAAAGTTTTTATCCTCGTTTTCTCATTATAAATAATGAATCTTCTAATAATATTGATAATGATTACAATTGTTACTTCATTACCCATGTATATTGATAGACACCTTACACCTATGCATGCTTTTTGCCAAATCCTTAATAAAACCCATTGCCCACTTGTCTTTGTGCTGACTTAATAGCAGTCTTGAACCCCTTATTTAAGAGAGGTGCATCTCTCTTTCAAGCATTCGTGATTACCAAACTAACAATGGCTTATTTCAGCTTTTTTTTTAAAAAAAAAACTTTGTTTACAACTCTGAATTTAAACAAAGAATCTATTAACCTTAAGATAATCTCATTATTTCAGATTTTTTACCCCTTATATTTACACTCCAGTGAACATAATTTGGATTTCAAAACAAATCAGAACAAGATAAAGAGTGTATATAACCATATGGTGCATAATTGACACATACTATCCACTATAATGTCTATGGTCCTGCAGTTTTTGAGTAACTAGATATCTCTAGGTTCTACTCTTCAATTCTGGGGAAAAAATAAAAAAGTTGAAACAGGTAAGAAATTTAACAACAATGATTAAACAGAACATGAAGCATAATCACTAAAATCTTATTACAGTATAGTTCATTGTTTTTACAGACTATATGAAATATCTTTAGGGCCCATAATCATCATTTTATTTTACACTTTACATTTTTCTCTTTAACATTGAGGCTAATCATCAACTGGTGCTTTACTCTCAACGCCTTCATGTTAAATTACACAAAGACTCATACTTTGGATTGGATTCCGCAGACCATATTTGCTGGCACAGCTACATCAATCATTTTGGGATATGACAGGTTAAGATCTGTTTCAAAAATCAAGTGTACCATTAGCAGTTTTCTTAGCCAGACCATGATTGCAAAACATGGATGAACCAAACGCTCATTTTCACCATGCATGGAAAAATAAAATTTCACCAATTTTAAGTAGTAAGCTGACACTTACTTGCCATGATGTTCTTGAAAGTTTCCTGCAAAAGTGGCATAAACATTTTAAACATTGAGACACAGCAAGAATTGAAGGCTAACCAGAAGTAGAATAGAATTAAAATTTCCACACTTGTCTAAATCCGATATCTGTCACTTTTTTTCAGATCGTTGTTATAATCTATAATTTTCTCATCAAATTACAAGGTCTACCATATTGACTACATGGCAGAAATAAGAGAAGGAAAGGATGAAAAGTGTCCTTCACAATTCATAAACACATTTGACCAAATAGTGACTCCTAGTAAACGGCTGAAAGAATGATACAAAACTAACACCAAAACTCAAAAATCTTGAGGCGCTAGACACACACACACACACAACACATCAAAAGGATGTAATCTGCTGATAAGGTGCATGAGTTTAGTTCTGGTCTTTGATTTGCTCCGTAGATTTGCTCAATAGAAGCCAAGTTCAACCTCCTTATTTTGAAAAGATGAATACTTCTTTCTAATATATTTTTCAGGAGCTTGACTTCCACTGAACATTACTAATAATGTACAGCAGGTGTGCTGTAAGCTGGATTATACTCCAAGCATTCTGAATCACATGTATGACCTCCCATAAGGGTCCATTAAAGTGTTCTTCTCATAATTCTACTATGACAGCTTCAATTAGTGGATCAAGCATACCTCATCTTTGGTCAGGCGTGGATTGTATTGCATCTCCTCTCCTACAGTACTTACCTGAAATCATCACTTCGTATAAGCAAACTTTCTTCAAAGTAGGCAAGCAAAAAAGCTTTAGAGTCTACTTACAGAGAATCCCTTGTAGTCATGAGCTGGGTAGATTAATGTATCCTGGGGCAATGCAAAAATCTGGCTCCAAAAAGATGAAAATGTGTTGTCATACACAAATTGAATAGACTACAAATATGTCTTTTGCTTTTTAAGCTACTTCTCTAATTTTCTGTTTAACATGGTACATAATAAGTCTCAAGTTCTTGCCTGCGAATGTACAGATTTGTATAGCTGCTCCGAACTTCCACCCTACATAATAATTGATGGGAACTAATACCATTACATAATATTCATTGCTTCAAGATGAAATTAGAAGATAGCCATTATATACCTGAAAATCCGTCCTTCCACATCCACGTATTAATAGGGCATCTCCCGTGAATGCCATCCGAGGTTGAGGCTGATCAGATGCATCTCCGGTGACATAAGTAACACAACCCAAGGTATGGCCAGGAGTAGCACGAACCTAATGCAATAAAGAAAACAACAGACATTAGTTGAATGAATCTCCATACATGTCATCTGATAGAATCCTACATTCAGGCAAGGGGCCAATGCTTCATGAGCAAACTGCCAAGCCCAACATATGGAGAGTTTACTCTAGGAGAATAAAGAGTGGGGCAGAGGGGCAATCAGTTAAGAGTGGGGCAGAAGGGCAATCAGTTAGAATGTGATGAGCTGGCAGTTAGTTAGAGGGAAAGAAGGGATAAAGAAAACAACAGACATTAGTTGAATGAATCTCCATACATGTCATCTGATTGAATCCTACATTCAAGCAAGGGGCCAATGCTTCATGAGCAAACTGCCAAGCCCAACATATGGAGAGTTTACTCTAGGAGAATAAAGAGTGGGGCAGAGGGGCAATCAGTTAAGAGTGGGGCAGAAGGGCAATCAGTTAGAATGTGATGAGCTGGCAGTTAGTTAGAGGGAAAGAAGGGATAAAGAAAACAACAGACATTAGTTGAATGAATCTCCATACATGTCATCTGATTGAATCCTACATTCAAGCAAGGGGCCAATGCTTCATGAGCAAACTGCCAAGCCCAACATATGGAGAGTTTACTCTAGGAGAATAAAGAGTGGGGCAGAGGGGCAATCAGTTAAGAGTGGGGCAGAAGGGCAATCAGTTAGAATGTGATGAGCTGGCAGTTAGTTAGAGGGAAAGAAGGGATGCTCACGTTATGCAGGTAGTATAAGGGTGAGATTATAGGAGAGGAGAGGTAGGTTGTTTTTCATTGAGTATTTGATAGAGAATTCATTCTCTGAGGAGCCTTAGGCTCTGGGCCATTGTGACTGGTCTTTGAATTGAATAATACAATTAGTATTTGGTTCTTTTCTAGATTCTTTCCTGTGGATTTACTATTGTCTTTCTGGTATCCTAACAAATTGGTCCGACCTGCCGGATCCAATTTCACTAAGGAGAAGATAAGTCAATTCCCAGAGTGAATTCATGCCAAAAATGTTAGATAGAGTGGATGTTTTAGAGGCTGAATTGGCATCGCTAAGGGTGGGAATGGGCGAAATGCAATCCTCTTTCAAGTCTGCCTTGAGAGATATGCAGCATTCCTTGCTTCAGGAAGTTGGAAAAATGCTAATGGGAGTTTCATCTACCTCAGGGGAGAAAAACACCGTTCCTCCTCATCAAAACCGAGTTGAAGAAGCACATGAGGATTCCTTAGAGGAATACAAGATGTTAGTACGGAAGGTTGAGCTACCCATGTTTAACGGCACTGATCCTGTTGGGTGGATCACCAGAGCATAAATTTATTTTGAAGTACAAAACACCTCTGGAGAGGTCAAGCTCAAGCTATCAAGGCTCAGTATGGAAGGAGCCACAATTCACTGGTTTAATCTCTTATATGAAACGGAGGATAATCTGACCTGGGAAAAACTGAAGAGAGCACTAATTGCTCGGTATGGGGGCCGTAAGTTTGAAAATCCTTTTGAGGAACTTTCTGCCTTGAAGCAAACAGAGACGGTGGAGGCATATATCGAGAAATTTGAGCTCATTTCATCTCAAGTGGGTCGACTACCAGAGGAGCAATACGTTGGGTACTTCATGAGTGGCTTGCAACCCCTCATTCGGCGACGGGTTCGCACCTTGAACCCCACATCCCGGCCACAGCTCATGAAGATGGCTAGAGACATCAAAGAAGAGATGACCGGAGATGACGAAGTGGGTGAGAAGCATTATCGAGGTCGTCAATGGGGTCAAGCGAGTCGCGCTCCTACCCGGCCCACAGAGAACTGGGCTTCTCTAATTCGATGGGTCAATCTTCAAACTCGGAGGGGTGGAGTCCGGGTCAGGTTCACCATCAATCTTCGGGTCCGATCCATACCAAATTTCCCTCGTCTTCTCCGTCCGATTCTAGGCACGTTCGACGCAGCAATGGTGATCGCAAGGGTGGCGATGGAGATCGCAAAGGTCTACCCGAAAAGACCAGGGGGTTGCGCCATATCCCTTACCCCGAGATGATGAAGCGACAAGCCAAGGGGCTGTGCTTCCGTTGCGGCGAAAAATATCATCCCTTGCACCAGTGTGCCAACAGACAGCTTTGCCTGTTGGTGTTGGGGGAGCATGAGACCTTAAACTCGGAGGGTGAGATCGTTGCCATAGAGGTTGACGATTTAGAGGAAGAGGCAGAACTGGAATGCAAGGCTATGGGGCTTTTCAGTTTGGGGAAGGAGGACAGAACAGCCAATCAAACTATGAGAATTGATGGTGTGCTACAAGGTGTAGCGGTGGTAGTTTTAGTAGACAGTGGGGCAACTCACAATTTTATCTCCACCCAATTAACACAAGCCTTGGGATTGAAGGTGTACTCTACAGAGAGGCTAGGAATTAGACTTGGTGATGGGCATCGTGTAATTGCCCAGGGAAAATGCTCTGGTTTGCTCATTCGGTTTGGGGAGATTGACCTCCAAATCGATGCTTATGTCTTGGAGTTAGGAGGTATGGATGTGATTTTAGGTGTAGCTTGGTTGAAGACATTGGGGAAGGTTTTGATGGATTGGCATGACATGACCATGGAATTTCAACAAGGGGGGAGGAAGGTGGTTTTGCAAGGAAATTCGGGAAATGATATGTCAGCACATTGCAGGCAGTCAAGAGTCCCCAAGTCAGCTCCATTACACAGTTTTTTGGAGGCAATGTCTGTGGAGATAGGAGGAATTAGATGGTTGCATACCCTCATTGCATTGGAAGTTGGGGCACATAATGCATTATCAGAACAACAGCAGCAAGAGTTGACAAGTGTGATGAACAATTATGCTGGGGTTTTTTTGGAAAATAACGGACTACCCCCTAAGAGATAGTGTGAGCATTCTATTGTTCTACTAGAGGGGCAGGGACCAATCAATGTGCGACCTTACCAATATCCTCACCACCACAAGGAAGAAATCGAGAGGCAAGTGACTGAAATGCTCCATACAGGTATTATTCAACATAGTTCCAGCCCTTTCTCTAGTCCTGTACTGCTCATTAAGAAGAAGGATGACACTTGGAGGCTATGTGTAGACTATAGGGCTTTAAATAAGGTTACTATCCCAGACAAATACCCCATACCTGTGGTGGATGAACTTTTAGATGAACTTCATGGTGCTAGATTTTTCTCGAAACTAGACTTAAAATCTGGATTTCACCAAATAAAGGTCAACAAGGCTGATGTTCCCAAGACTGCTTTCCGTACTCATAATGGGCATTACGAATTTTTAGTAATGCCCTTCGGACTCACTAATGCCCCGGCAACATTTCAAGCAGCTATGAACGACTTGTTTAGGCCTTTCCTCTGCAAGTTTGTGCTGGTTTTCTTCGATGACATTCTGATTTATAGCTCTGACTGGTCATTACATTTACAGCACCTCGACAAGGTGCTTGCGGTTTTGTCCAAGCACCAATTTGTAGTAAACAGAAAAAAATGCAGCTTTGGGAGGAATTCAGTGGAGTACCTTGGGCATATCATCTTCGGAAAAGGGGTTGCAGCTGACCCTGCTAAGATACAAGCCATGTTAGATTGGCCGATTCCCAAAAATGTTAAAGGAGTAAGGGGATTCCTCGGCTTGATTGGCTACTATCGCAAATTTGTGGTAGGATATGGTCAGATTGCCAAACCTCTGACTCAGCTTACCAAAAAGGATAATTTCCAATGGGGACCAGCAGCATTGGAGGCTTTTGAGGCACTCAAAAGGATCATGACTACTTCTCCGGTGCTTGCCCTTCCAGATTTTTTAAAGCCTTTTGAGGTAGAGTGTGATGCTTCAGGTACGGGGGTAGGAGCAGTCCTAATGCAAAACTGCAAACCTATTGCCTATTTCAGCAAGGCTTTCTCAAGCAGCCATGTCACTAAATCTGCCTATGACAAGGAACTCATGGCCTTGGTGCTCGCGGTACAGCACTGGAGACATTACCTCTTAGGTAGGGCTTTCATCATTTACACTGACCAAAGGAGCTTGAAACACTTGTTGCAGCAGAAAATAACCACCCCCAATCAACAATCATGGATGGCAAAGCTCTTAGGGTATCACTTTCAAGTAGTGTACAAGCCGGGGCCTGAGAACAAGGCGGCTAATGCACTGTCACACTTGCATGAGGCTGCAGAATTTCATGCTATCATCTCCTAACCGGTGTGGTTAGAAGGAGACCCGATTGCGAATGAGGTACAGCATGATCCACACCTCAAACAGGTCATTTCTGACCTGCACAAAGACCCACATTCTAGACCTGGTTTCACACATCAGCAGGGGGTTCTTCTCTACAAGGACCGTTTAGTCATACCTGCTAGTTCACCTCATATTCAGTTGCTACTAAAGGAGTTCCATTCCTCTCCTACCGGTGGTCACTCAGGTTTTCTAAGAACCTACCGAAGGATTGCCGGCAATCTATATTGGGTTGGAATGAAAAAATGCATTCAGGAATTTGTCAAGTCTTGTGACACTTGCCAAAGACAGAAATACGCAGCAACCTCCCCAGCAGGATTACTCCAACCACTACAAGTTCCAAACCAGATTTGGGAGGATATCTCCATGGATTTCATAACAGGCCTTCCAAAGTCTAAAGGGCATGAAGCAATCTTAGTAGTGGTAGACAGACTCTCAAAATATGGCCACTTTATTCTGTTAAAACATCCCTATACAGCTAAGATTGTGGCCGAACTCTTTGTTAAGGAGATTGTTAGGCTCCATGGGATCCCACAATCCATAATCAGTGACCGTGACCCGTTGTTCCTAAGTAATTTATGGAGAGAACTCTTTCGCATGCAAGGCACAATGTTGAAGATGAGTTCCTCTTATCACCCGGAGACAGATGGTCAAACCAAAATCTTGAACAGATGCCTCGAGACTTACTTATGCTGCTTCGCTTCTGAACAACCCAAAAATTGGGCATATTGGGTATCTTGGGCAGAGTTATGGTATAATACTTCTTTCCATGCTTCTACCGGGTTTACTCCTTTTGAGATTGTCTATGGGAGAAAGGTCCCTACCTTAACTAAACACTTGTGGAGTGAGACTAAAGTGGAGGCAGTGGCTGTTGAGCTAAGTGATAGGGATGAGGCATTAAACCAGCTCAAACAAAATCTGAACAGGGCTCAAGACCACATGAAAAGGTTTGCTGATAGACACAGAACCTTGCAATCTTATCAAGTTGGGGAATGGGTTTTCCTAAAGTTGCGTCCTCATAGGCAGCAAACAGTCCATAGGAGAATCAATCAAAAACTGGCTGCTCGATACTATGGTCCCTATCAGATTTTGGCAAAATATGGGGTGGTAGCTTACAAGCTGAAGCTTCCTTCCCTTGCAAGGGTTCATCCAGTTTTCCATGTTTCCCAATTAAAGAGGGCAATTGGGGACTATTTTGTTGACCCTGTGTTACCTATCGGTCTCGAGGAGGAATCAGATGGCAGTGTAGAACCCGAAGAAATACTGGCCAGCAGGGACATAATAAGGGCCGGCACTCCTATCAAACAGTGGTTGGTTAAATGGAAAGGTGGTTCCTCAGATGACACTACTTGGGAGGATGANTATTCTGTTGACCCTGTGTTACCTATCGGTCTCGAGGAGGAATCAGATGGCAGTGTAGAACCCGAAGAAATACTGGCCAGCAGGGACATAATAAGGGCCGGCACTCCTATCAAACAGTGGTTGGTTAAATGGAAAGGTGGTTCCTCAGATGACACTACTTGGGAGGATGAAGAGGTGTTACAAAGCCAATTCCCCACTTACAACCTTGAGGACAAGGCTGTGCTTCCACAGGATGGCAATGATAGAATCCTACATTCAGGCGAGGGGCCAATGCTTCATGAGCAAACTGCCAAGCCCAACATATGGAGAGTTTACTCTAGGAGAATAAAGAGTGGGGCAGAGGGGCAATCAGTTAAGAGTGGGGCAGAAGGGCAATCAGTTAGAATGTGATGAGCTGGCAGTTAGTTAGAGGGAAAGAAGGGATGCTCACGTTATGCAGGTAGTATAAGGGTGAGATTATAGGAGAGGAGAGGTAGGTTGTTTTTCATTGAGTATTTGACAGAGAATTCATTCTCTGAGGAGCCTTAGGCTCTGGGCCATTGTGACTGGTCTTTGAATTGAATAATACAATTAGTATTTGGTTCTTTTCTAGATTCTTTCCTGTGGATTTACTGTTGTCTTTCTGGTATCCTAACATCATCCAAGCTGTTTCACAAAAGAAAACAAGAAGATCCTTTTAACAAAAAATAATAAAAAGGAGAAAAGATCCTTAATTATTAACAGTCAAGAACCCTGTAAGAGGAACTTCTAGTTTCTCCCATTAGTAGTAATTCTTTTGCGACCCAAGTATATGGAGAGTCAAAACCATAAGAAACTCATTACGCTGCAATGCATCTATAATCTATAATAGAATAAAGTGAAGTCATTCTCGATTGGCCCTTCTTATTTCTCTGCATAACATTGCAGCAGTGAAGAGCCTGCTTTATTACAGTTTAATTTAACATTAGACTGTAACTAAACAGTCCTCTACCCATCTCCTTGATTAATCAGAGTTCTTATTATTGTGATTACTGGTTGTCATATCATAAATGATGTTGTGATACAATACCAAGTGTTAAAGTTTATCAAACATCATAGAGAAATAGCATTTCCAAGCAGAATGTTTAAAACCATTTATTTCCTTATCTTAAAACTGAATGAAATACTTTTCATAAGTGATAATTCCCTGTCAATAGAAACCATCTCTGTTTGAAAAACAATATACACTACCAAGTTTCAGGCTTTACTGCTCCTTGTTTGTTCATATAATAGATCAAAATATATGGAAACACCAAACTAAGCAAGCAGCTGTTAATCTACCTCCAGAAAAAGATCACCAAAGGAGACTTTGTCACCAGGTTCCAAATAGAGATCAGCTCTTGCACCACTTGCTTTTGAAATAACAGATTTCACACCTGGGGCTTTGCTCTATACAAAATATGTAGATAGATAACAAATAAAAATTCATCAAATTTAATGAACATATAATCACAAAGAAACCAGCAGCTGACCAAAAATTAAATACAAAATTGAATGAAATGCAGCATGGACACACCTTTAGAAGACCGGTCCCAGTGACATGATCAGCATGTACATGAGTATTTATGGCATATATAAGCTGTAACCCTAGTTCTTTAACGAGGGATAAATCTCTATCCACTGTCCTATCTACTGGGTCAATCAGCTGAACATTTGACAAATTTACAATTAATCACCAAAACAGGAGAAAACCATCATCAAATATACAAAATGCTTTCAACCCACGACAAATATGCTCACAAATGTCCAAAGACACTTTAAAAACTAGCTACTTTCCAATGCACCATATTTAAAAGTAATTTCTGAGAACATATTGCTAATTCAATTCGAAATTCTCAAAGTTGAATACTTTAAAAGATTAAAAGCATAAGCGGATAAACTTACAAGTGCTGGTTTATCTGGGCGAGAGACATCGGCGAGAAGATAAGTGTAGGTTGAGGATTCCTTCTCGAAGAGCTGGCGGAACAAGAGCTTAGAAGAGTTAGACGACGTAGAGTAGGAACCCATTTGCGACCTAAGCCTGGTGATTCTGGGTATTGCTCTGGAGACTGGGATCGAAGGAGAAGTTGAAGCTTTGGAAGCAAAGAGAGAGGCTTTGATGAAGGGGAATTGCAGCATTTGTATCATTATCTGATAACAGAAGTAAGAGATAGCTGGAATATTCTTGTTGTTTTGGGGGTGAAAAGTCCTATAATTACCAAGTTGATGACGTTGTTTTCGATCGATTGGGCATAGCTATTGCCGGCATTGGAGGACAAAGCTAATTGTTAAGGTCACTGCTCCATTGCTGCGGGTGCTGCCTCAGCTCGCACTACTTTTGCTCCATTGCTGAGGGTGGATCGTTGTCTTTTCCTGTTTTTCTTTATTCCTTTATTTTAGCCAATGAGAATTGCAAGCTGCATTGGATCAGGCCAAGTGCCTAATTCCTATTGTTCTTCCTAATTCCTTTAGTGGTGACATCATAAATGATTTTTTTTGCACATAAAAGTTATACAAAATTCTTAAATAATGAAAATTAGAATATATATTATTTAGTATTAGAAAACATAATACCAATGTCTCATAATAGAAATGAAAGTGTATCATGTCACATAAAGTAACAATTTTGAACTCATCTAGGCTTGAGATTAAATGGTTAAAAGGCTCACTTTATAAGGACATCTTGTGTTTGGGGCCCCTTAATAAAAAAAAAAAAAGTTCTCAAAACATTTTTCACATAAGGTTATAATTTTGGGTGTTTTAATAACATGACTTTTAAAATAGAAATAACTTATCATAAATTTATTAAGTATGTTTTATCCAAAATGTGGTATTAGACTAAGGTTTTCACGATAAAAAAAAAAAAAGTTAATAATTTTGATATTCATATATTGAATATCTTCTTTTATTTATCATTCATACTGAAGAAATTCTTATATTTGAGTCAAATAGCGAATAATTAAGAATTAAATGTTAAAATTTGATCTGCTGAAGTATCTTTGCATGGTTGCATGCCCAAATTATAATGCTAGTTTACAAATGAAAGAAAGAAAGAAATGACAAGAAAAGAGGAATTCATAAAAAAAATCTCTCATTAATAAATTTTAGAAACATCAAGTTTTCAAATGAACTTGAGTTCCCCTAAAGACATAAACCCCCAACTTTTTAATGATATAGAGCATGTTTGGATTAGATTATAGGTAAAATTGATTAATTATGAACAAAATTGGATTTAGAGAGAATTGATTTTGAAAGAATATTAATAAATTTTTGCGAGTTATCATTGGCATCAACATTTAAATGGTCAAATGGCAGATCCTATATAATTTGTGGCCATAACACCTTAATTAGAGAACAAGCAAAACAATAACATGTGCTCAATCTCAATGGTCTCTATATATAGTTCCATGCATAAAGGGCAAGACACACATCTTGCATATCAAATTTGTTTGCATAGACTCCCCTAATTGGAAGAATAGAGCAAACAAAAAGATTTTCAAATTTCATACAATTTTTCTGCTTTCCACAAGTTTGTCCATTCAAATAAACAATGGAGTGTATTTATTCAAAGAAGCTTGATCCACTTTACTTTACTGTTACTTATGATCCATTGTACTTATGGTTAGGTTTCTGAGCCTTCTCCAAATTCTAACATTAGGATTGCAAAACTTGCCAAAGATATAAGTGATTAATGGCTTGTTTGGAAAGGTAGGATTAGGAACCTAACACATATCATAGCATTAGAAAACAAAGTGTAATATATCAGATCAATTTTCTCGTAACATGCATTGCCAACATTATCTATCAATAAAGAAAGTTTAGTTGGACAACCCATAAAAGTAAATCAAAGATAAAATAATAGTAACATCTTTTGAAAAAGAAGATTTGAGGTTTGAACGATTTGATTTAACAATTGTTTTTGCCACTTATTTCTCTAGTATACATGACCCAATTATTAACTTTAAATTCCCTAAAATTAGTTGTAATCTATGCAACGCACAAACAGTTATTTAAACAAATAAATTAGACTCGTGAAAAAAAAAATAAAAAAAACAACCAAAAAAAAAATAAGTACAATAGTTATAAATAATTTTATTCACAAAAAAAATACTTTCTTAAAGTGATATATATATATATATATATATATATACTTGAATGATAATTTATAAACTTTTGAAAATTGACTGATCTCTAATCAACCACTTTAAAAAAATCTAATCTATGTGAACGCGATTTTAATGTCTGCTTATTTTGTGAGTTTCCGCGTAGCAAACGAGTATATCATCTCGGACGGTGATATTTAGATTCGAACGTCGGAAACTTCCTTATCCATAAAGGATATATCGGGTCCCACCCGAAAGACCAAAGTGTCCCCTCAGTCTCAAGAGCTAATACACATGTACCAGTTGGATACATTTGTCTCAAGTCCGAACTCGTAGGGAGCTGCTTATGTATCTAGTGTAACGTAGAGCACATTTAACAACATAAATGCCAATCAAAATGCCACGTAAGACAAGAGATAACATGCCAATTGGATATGTCTGGTATTACTTGCTTTCGTAATGGAGTTGTTCATTTTAGCTTTTGTTTTTTTGTAACATGATAGTGGGGTTAGCCTTAGGCTTTTACCAAAACAGAAAAAAGGACACATTAGTATAATTAGTTCACGATTTTTCAAAAAGATTCAAATTTTCTATTTTTAGATAAAAGGAATGCATCAAAATAAAAAGAATGTTAAAAAATAAGAAGAGACCCCTAAAATCCGAGAAAGACAAATAGATAGATGACGAAAACGAATGGCCTAATTTGAAATAAGATATATAAATAAAAAATGCATTAAAAAATTAAAAGAACAAATAAAATATTTTTCTTTTCCTTGGTGGGAGTTTAATATCTAGGTTGCAACGCCATAAAAAGAAAGAATAAATAATAATTGAAATTTTGACCGCAATCGATGCCATTCACATGTGACGTGACCGCGAAAGCTTATACAGGCTACATGCTGTGATTTGATGTTATCGTACGTGTGTATCCCTATCTACTATTCATTAGGTGGGACCGCCAAGATTGCTGACTCATCTCTATTTCCTTTTCATCAGAAACAGATCACGCGCTATTCCCACAGAAAACACACGGTTCGCAGTTGCTCCTCATGATTGATTCCCTGTGCTTTTGCCCAGGCGATAACCACCTCTCTGAACACGTCCCATAGAAATAGGACCTGCCTCAGTTGTTAGAGAATTGTGGGTGTCGACACGTATTGGACCCTTCGAATAACAAGTGGCATTCAACAGACAGTCCACATTGCTTCGCTTAATTGCTCGTTTCACGATCCACATTGCTTCGCTTAAATGCTCCTTCCCTCGCTGTGTTAAGCGGTTCTGCAACTCGTCGCCGGTTACTTCCCCCTACGGCAGCGTTTTACCGTTTCATGGTTTATAGGGACAGAAATTTGAATTCACTTCACTTCTGATAATTTTTTTATTTCCTTCTGCCGTCACTTCGTCCCCAAAAGGTGCACAAGTTTGATTGGAATCTCTTCCAATTTATTGGACTCAAAATCATTTTTTTGCCGTGTCTCTGATTTGTGTTCATTGCTGACGTCTTTTTAGCTCAGTATCTTTCTTTCTGGATTGAATATTCGCCTTTTGATGACTGGTTTGTGAGGGAGGACTTTGTTTTCAATATTTGAGATTTGCGATTTCTTTTGGGATGCTTTTTGGACTATATCGGATTCAATGTGTTAATTTGGATTGAAGGGTGTCTTTTGAACTCTTAGAGTTTGAATCTTTTCAGATGAATAAGAAGATTCGGTTACTGGGTTTTTATTTTTGAGGGGTTGGTGAGAGGGGGTTTGAATTTGGAGGAGAGGATGGATATAACGGAGGCTACAATCTTGCATCATGTGGGCATTGTGTTATTGTCTCTTTGGTTGCTGTCTTCATTCAACTGGTGCCACCCGGTGGCTTATTTTATAGCTTTCATCTACCTCTATCTGGTAAGAATCATTACTGTCTGCTCTGGCTTTATCCTATAGTCAATTTGAGCATTTTACAAATTTCATGCGTTTATTTTTAGTTTCATGGTTTCTTTCTGTTTTCAGCTCTTTATGATTATTGTTTTCGCTTCTGTTTGTTATTTTTTTATTGGGTTAATTGAAAAGCAAAAATAAATGGGCCCTTCTGAATGCAGGGAACGAGAATCATATTCTGTATTTTATCTGTTTAAGGGATTTTTAAACGATAATGAAAAGGATAATGAAAAGAATGTGAAATGTGTAGCTGACCGTGATATTTTCCTTCTCCTTTTCCTTTTATAGGTTCATGAATGTTATGTTACAAGACTGAGGAAGAAGGTACAGTTTGAGGAGAAGAGACAAGCTAATCAGAGAAGGGTAATTTTATCATTCTCAACCTGGTTATTTGATTGCATGGCAGTATTGGACTATTGGGTATTTCACTTCTTGTTCTTCTGGGTTTATGAGATTTGAGGGGGAAAATAATAAATTGAAAGTAAATATCTAAAAGGGGAAAAAGGAAACAAATTTTGTAGCATAGATCTCACTTTAAACCACCCCTCAGACCCCAATAATAGAATCTGACGTTGAGAGCAGGAAACGAGGTTAAAACCCACATCTTAAGTCTCTTCAATGCATTATTACTTATCAAAGGAAGTTCTCTCTGGTGGAAATTCAAGATTAATGTTTTATTTTTCTAAGAAAAATGCTGCTCATCAGAGAAAGGGAAAGAAATTTATAAAACTTCATTAAAGGATTAAAAAAAAGAAGCGTACATAGTAATCACCTTGGTTCTTTTAGTAGCTTGTTTTGCTGTTATCACAGCAAGTCTTAATTTTTATGTCTTGTGGTATTGTAATTGGGCTTTGAAAGTGATAACTTTCATAATGACCTTTCTTGTACTTCAGGTGCTTGCTGATTCTGAAACAGTACGGTGGTTAAACCATGCAATTGAAAACATATGGCCCATATGCATGGAACAAATTTGCTCTCAGCAGATTCTGCTCCCCATCATACCTTGGTTCTTAGAGAAATACAAACCTTGGACTGCTGTATGTATGACTAGAACTTCTTATTTAAATATATTTAATTATCTTGATCTATCAATTTGAACTTTGAACATGCCTTACTTGATAAGTGTTTAAATGTTGATATCTTATATGAATTTCATATTGTTTGACGAGACATTGAGCTTGAGATATCTAAACGTTATTCTTTATTTTTTTCCTTTTTTTAATTTTGTTAATTTTTATATTAGTGTTTGAATATAAAATTGTCCCTTTGACTGAGGGTATTTATCAGATATTGATGACTAAATATTATATTTGCAGAAAAAAGCTGTGGTTCAGCACCTGTATATGGGAAGAAACCCCCCTTTGTTTACTGAAATGAGGGTGCTTCGCCAGTGTAATGATGATCACTTGGTACGTTGAATTTTAAAGCAGCATATCAGATTGATGTCTTTGTCTTCAGCATTTGTAGCTGAAGATTTTCTTCCACATGATCTAGATATTGCAGTGTGATCAATGCAGGTTCTGGAGTTAGGAATGAACTTCCTCACGGCTGATGATATGAGTGCAATACTTGCTGTGAAACTAAGGAAAAGATTGGGGTTTGGGATGTCGGCAAAGCTGCACATAACCGGCATGCATGTTGAAGGGAAGGTGAGGATATGGAATTAAAACTTTATGGTAACATATTTTGGTGATTATTTACTGAATAAAAATTGGTGCATTAAGGAATCTTTTTTCGAAGGAACTTCAAATATTTCTCACGTGCGATTCAATTACTTCAAAGTGTCATTTTTTGTAAAGAGAAAGGACATTGTGGTGTAGTGAGGAATGAAGGTTAATGGTGGTTTATTGTTTGTAATTTAATAATTTAGTAATTGATATTATAGGAAAGATACCAGCGATAAAGGGATGAGGGAAAGAGTTAAAAGTTTTCCAAATATAATTACATATTTCACCATTCTTCTTAAATAGTATAATAATATATTTCAGTAATTTTCTCTTGCATTTTCCAAGTTACTTTCACCTTTATCATTCTTGAATGAGTAATTTTAAGACAATTATTGGGGCTCAAATTCATCATGAAATTCATATATGTAGATTCTATATATATATCTTGTTAGGAATTTAGGGGAGAGAGTAAAAAAGTAAAATTTGGATTTTCTGTATTATCTATTCTATCTCTTCTCTAGGTCTTGGTTGGGGTAAAGTTTCTCCGAACATGGCCTTACCTTGGCCGTTTGAGGGTATGCTTTGCTGAACCTCCGTATTTTCAAATGACTGTCAAACCTGTCTTTAATCATGGACTTGATGTGACTGAAGTCCCAGGGATTGCTGGGTGGCTAGTAAGTATAGCTTGCATTTTTGTGTAATAATTGTTTTCTTTCATTTTCATTTTCTTCCTTTCAAACTGTAATTTATTGCTTATTTGCATGTTCTTCAATTAATTTGTGTTATCTTGAATTTTTCTTTCAATCAGGATAAGCTTCTGTCCATTGCTTTTGAACAGACTCTTGTTGAGGTGAAGTTTGTATCCTATGACTCCTAATTTCACCTTGTTATTTTAATTGTATATGTTGAAATTTTTAGCTAAATGAGATGTCAAATGTGATAAATATAGAAATGTCTTGGAATTCTTTTTTTTTTTTTTTTTTTTTTTTTTTTTTTTTTTTTTTTTTTTTTTTTTTTTTTTTTTTTTTTTTTTTTTTTTTTTTTTTTTTTTTTATATGTGTTTTTTTTTTTTTTAAATATAGAAATGTTTTGGAATTTTTTTTTTTTTTTTTTTTTTTTTTTTGGTATTTCTGATATTAGAAACCTGTTCTATCTTTTTAGTTGTCCTATACTTACACGTTGACAAATTTTGCAGCCCAATATGCTGGTTGTTGATGTGGAGAAATTTGCTTCATCACAGAAAGGTAAATAGGTTCATATGTACATACATACTCTTAAATCCTTACCGCCAAATTAATTTAAAGATATACTATAAATATAAGGGTATCAGGGGAAAGTCCTGTGAATTCAGACATTGGTTTGTTTGCTAATACAAGGGTTCTTTCTCATGAAAGGGCCTAGTTGTTCAAAGTAGGCACAGTGAGTTGGCTAAGGTTTCGTTAAATGTAGAATTTTGAGAAACCGTGTTATTGTCATCAAAATTCTTGCTATGAATTTTCATTCTCCTCACATCTTTTCTCAGTGAATGAAACACATTTTTCATAAGCCTATCTAGAATCCATTATTCCCCATCATGTGTGAATATAATTGTTGGAAGTTTATCTCTGTTAACATGTGTTAGGCTTTGTACTCATGAATCTATAAATATTAATGTTCATAGAGTCTTGGTTCTCTGTGGATGAGAAGGAGCCTGTTGCTTATGCAAAAGTAGAAGTTCTTGAAGCATTGGACATGAAGCCGTCAGATCTCAATGGTTGGTTCTATATCTGTGAGGATTTCCTGTCAGCCTTGTTTCTTACCTTTTCTTGTGTATAACAAATAGCACTATGTTTCAGGGTTAGCGGATCCATATGTTAAGGGTCATATGGGTGCCTACAGATTCAGGACAAAGACACAAAGGAAAACTCTTTCTCCAAAATGGCACGAGGAATTTAAAATTCCAATCATAACATGGGAGTCTCCCAATATCCTGGCTATTGAAGTTTGTGACAAGGACCGATTCTATGATGACACCCTTGGGTTTGTTTCTTTTTCTAAACTTTGTTATTTATTATGTTTGGATACAATAGCTTCATTTTAATTATATGTCTTGAGATTCAACTTCTTCTTAACTTGTCTTTTGCAATATATTATGATATTGATGCTTACTATTACGTAGTACATGTCACATACTGCTATCTGGACCCTTTTTTCTCTTTTCTTTTAGTGTTCATAAATCTGATTTCTGCATATCTTGGTATTTGAGGAGATCTTTAGTATCACCAGCTTGTTAGCTTCTGTTAGACTTATAGACTTGCTATAACATGAACTTTTGAAATTAATGGATGGTCAATGTGTGATATTGAGGAGTCTTTATGAGATTGATATGTCCCTCTCACCAGTATAGTTTTTTCCTTTCAATGACTGATTAACTGAGTCAGAAATCTGATGTTGAATATTTTGGTCTTCCATGAGTTTATGACAATATTCTTTCCTTATATATCTTTTGATTCACATTCTTCCACCACTTCTTCTGTTCATTGGCTGTCTTGCCTATTATATCATCCTTTAATCATTGTGAATATGATTCGCGTGATTACCAGTCAAACTATTCTGTTACAGTGGTAATCTTTACTGGACTAATTGATTGTTGTATTGTTTCCAGAGACTGTTCTGTAAACATCAGTGACTTTAGGGATGGCCAGAGACATGATATTTGGTTGTCACTTCAGAACATTAAAACAGGGAGGTTGCATTTGGCAATAACTATTCTTGAAGATAGTGGAAAGGTAATTTTTCTGTATAATAAGAATCATTCCTTTTCTTTTCCCCTAAAGCAGAATAAAGAGAAAAATTAAAAGAAAAGGTTCTTGTCTGTATAAAGGGAAACTAGTTGCTCCCATGTTTTTGTGAAATTGTGGTTTTGATCTGTACAGGTGGTTGATAATCCAAGTGACCAGGAAAAAGTTGACATTGAAGAAAGAAGAAGTTCCTTTGCAAATGAGAGTACTAATAAAAGTTCCTTCTCATCTGTTACCTCAGAGAAATCTCAAAAAGTTACCACAGAAAAGTCTCAAAAAGTGGCAGATAATTTTGAGCCTATAGATGTTGAAGGCCAAAAGGAGACTGGAATTTGGATTCATCAACCTGGAAGTGAAGTTTCCCAAATATGGGAGCCTCGAAAAGGGAAGAGTCGGCGCCTTGATACTGAAATTCAGAGGGAGCCTAATGATTTATGTGGCACTGTTAATTCAACAGCATCTGGATCCTTGAACAATAGCAGCAGTCCTGATAATGATCCTGAGGATAAGCAGCGAATGAAATCGATTAGGAGGGGCTTTCATAAAATTGGTTCAGTATTTCAGAGGAGTCCAAAAGCGGAGGATAAGTCAGGTAGCCTTGTAGAGGATGTTCGGTCTCCATACGCTAACATTAGGGCGGTTGATGCCAAGGAGATTGGTGTGAAGTTTGTTATGGAGGATAACAATTCTGGGTTCCCCACTGGTAGGGTTCAAAAAGAAGGGACATCAACTGAAGGAAGTGGTCCAGAGAGCCCAGGCAAGGGAAATGTCAAGGGTATGGCAAAGAATATTTTGAAACATGCAGAAAAATCAGCGCGTGGCCTAAAGCATGTCCTTTCCGGTAAATCGAGAAAATCTAAAGGTTATTCACTGGAAGATGCCGAAACGATAGTTGAATCTGACTCTTCTGATGATGAATCTCTTTCAGCATCAATTCAGTCACCCAGAGATGAAAGAATCCCAGTTGCTTCCCAGGCCATAGCCTCTTGTGGCAATGACTCCTTCAATTCTAGGAAGAATGTGGTTCAGACAGGTTCATCTGACCCTGCTATAGACAATGAAGGCCCAATGGAGAAGACGAGTCTTGAAGAATCTGAAAAGGTACCCTGCCCCGACAAGCCTTCTGGAGAACTAGTTGAATCTACTGAACAGAAATGTTAGCCCAATTAAAGAGTTTGTCTTAGCGAAACAAATTTGCATAATCTGGCAAATGTGTTCTGTCCCTTTGTACAGCCATCCTAGTAAATGCTTTCATAGTACTGGGAAGATTTTGGTTATGGTTATAATTGTCCACCCCTGCACTGCACGGATAGTAGATTTGGCGATCGCGAGAGGTTTTGTATGTTCATTGTTGTTTTTGGTGTTACCAAGTTTCCAAAGTTTTACAGTGTAGTGAAGTTTAGAAGCATGTAAAGAACCTTACAGAAACAAGAACAAGATACAGATTTACAGTTTGATTTTGTCCCCTTGTACCATAAAAAAATAGCTGATATCAACAGTAATTTTTGAATGGTCCAATACTCCAATGGCATTATCTCAAGCTATATGGTTATTTGTAGGAGATGATGAATTATGAGACTCATGAATCATGATGTCTCTTTTCTGCACTCTATAAGAGTGATCCTAACATGGTAAACAAGATTTTCTCTACTGCCTTGGCTATGAATTTAACCTGTGTCTTCTGAGGATGATAGCTAAAATTTCAATGACTCTATTTATTCGTCACAACTGAAAACAACTCTCCTAGATTTCTAACACTTGAGTGCTATATGGAATTATGGACGGAATGGGCATCAATAATGCTTTTACGGAAATTCTTTCAGCAGAGAGTTAAAGAATGGAATAGCTTCTCTTTCATTCACATTTGGTCCTCTCTGAAACTTCATTTTTCAGTTTTTACACATGAACTTCCAACAGTCACAAATATTTTACAGTTTACACGTTATCAGAATAATAAATCAGAACACTCCGCGTTTTGCACCATCTTGATTATCCCCTGCCCCAAATTGAAAAGAACAAAATATAATCTTGGTTTTGTGAGAAAGCCAGGAACTTCCCTTTTACTTCTGGCAGCAATTATCAGTAGAGACCTGAGTTTTCTCACTCAGCTTAACTGAGGCAGTTCACAATCATTGTTCATCTCTCATGGCTTCTTCCATACATTTTGGTTTAATTAGCCTTTCCTCAACAACAGCGTGGTCCCATATGAATCACGTTTCTAGTATGATCATGTACAGAAAATTGTATGATCATCAGGCTAATTCCCCAAAATATTTTCATAACAAATACACTTGGAACTCTCCTTGGAAACCATACTTCTTACAATCTGGTTCCACATCCCCATCTTTGGCACAAAACCTTGCTGCACCATCTGCTTCAAAGCCCAATTTACATCACCAAGTAGATTTATCTTACACATTCTCCGAATCATCATCTTATAAGACACAAAACTTGGAGTAATACCCTCCAAAACCATCCTATTCATGACAAGTTTTGCTTCAACAAACCTCTCAGTATCAAGCAACCCATACAAAACCTCTTGATAAGAACTTGCATTTGGATAACACCCTTTAAGCTGCATTCTCTCTAGCAGTTGCTTCCCCTCCTCAACTCTACCTTGTTTCCGGAGCCCGGCAATTAAGATATTGAAGGTGATCGTATCAGGGCAAATCCCATCTCTTTCCATTCTATCCAACAACCCAAATGCATCCTCCACCTTCCCTTTCTCACACAAAGCATGCATAAGCGTAGAGAAAGTTCTCACATTTGGTTCACACCTTAACTCAGGAAATTCGTCGAGCACCGAGAATGCAGCCTCCAACTTGCCACACTCACATAACCCTTTTATGAGTATATTGAGGCAACAAGCATCAATCTCAATACCCAACTTGGGAGCAGAAGTATACACCTCATGAGCAACATCAAACAATTTCGCTGAAACAAGCAAATTCAGCACGAAATTGAAGGTTTTGACGCTAGGCCAGCAATTGTACCTGGGCATATCGTAAAGGGTCTCGATTGCTCTGCCTATACGACCAGCCATGTTGCCGTACATCTTGATGACATTGTAGAAGAAGTCATCGGATAAACGACAGCTGCGTTCAAGTTTGATTCTTTGCATGAGATTTTCAATGGGGTCGAACATTTTTGCCTGGGCGAGCTTGCTGATGATGGAAATGTAGAAAGCTTCATTGGGCTTGTAGTCTTTGCGCTTGGAGTAGAGTTCCAAGACAGTGATTGCTGAAGATGGGTCTCTGAGGGAATTGACAATGTTCAAGACCTCTTTTGGGGTTAACCAGTCTTTATGGTTCAACCTCCTGAGAATGGCAGAATCTCGGTCTGAAGCTGAAGAAAAAGAAGAAGAAGCTAATGTGGAGAGAGAAGAAATAAACAGAGGAGGAATTGTGGCGGCAATGGAGATTGCAGCAGCAGTTTGACAGCGGCAAGTTAAACGGTGAACATTTTTGTATGTAAGAAGGATTCGGGAAATCATCTTTTGTTATTTGTCAGAAATTTTTGGACATCTACCTATACATACATTTCTGAATTTGGGGAAGACGATGGCTAATTGACTAGAGGCAATAGAGACGCACGTGATCTGCATGTATGCTTTAAGCAGCTTTTTTTATTTTATTTTATAAATCATGTGATTAGGGCTAATTAAATAATTAGATATGTCATGTGCATATCACATACTTCAAAATGGCNGCAGCTTTTATTTTATTTTATTTTATAAATCATGTGATTAGGGCTAATTAAATAATTAGATATGTCATGTGCATATCACATACTTCAAAATGGCTTATTAATAATAAAATAATATATTTTAAGTGTTACGTTATCATTTAATGACAAATGATTAACACTAATATAAGATAAGGACTAAAATTGTCATTTTTAGTAAATGGGAGAATTAATTCACTCATTTTTTAAATAGAGGATCAAAACGTTTATTTAGTAAAAATAGAGAATCAAAATTAAAATTAAATCTATTTTTTTTTAATTAAACGCTCACATCATAATTTCAACAATTGTAAAAATAATGTAAGAGTGTTGTTTTTATGAAAAGATACATTCTTCAAAAAGAAATGATTATTTGCACATCTAGTGTGAGAGGGTAAAAGTTCTAAGCATACTTGGTTTTGTCTTGGAGGGAAATTTGTGTATTCGAGGAGATTTTTCAAGAAGCAAGAAATTGTTGCTTCTTGTAAAACACTCATGGCTTTCCTTGCACTAACAAAACTAAACAAACTATAAATCTAGTTAAAATTTAAGTGAATTTAATTAAATTTAAATATTATTATATGTGCATTTGCATGTATGTAAATGTTGCACGAGGACGGGGACGCGTCTCGTCTCCAGTATCAGTACGAAACGCGGGGATGACGATTTTTTAAAAACGTGAGTATGGGGACGCCACGTCATATATATATATATATATATATATATATATCAAATCCTTAGCAAATATCAACTAAAAATCCTTATAATGAACAATTTTAAAATTCTCAAGCATTAAAAAAATTAACATAAATCCTTAGCCAATAAATAACAACTAACAACTAACAAATATTAAGTATTACCCCAAAATACAAATCATCAATCAAAATTCAAATTATAACACTATTAATGGTAAAGAGGAAGCAGAGGAGCTGGAGGTTGAAAATGGTGAAGAAATGCCTTAAAATCTGATTTGAACTTGGGTTTGGGTGAAAAATTGGGGCAAGGATGATACGGCGTTGTTTTGGGGTGATTTGGGCCTACCTTCCTTGCCAAAAACAGTGTCATTCCACTAAATGCAAAACCTGGTCACTCAAAACGACAATATTTGAAAGAAAACCCGGCACTCAAAGACGACAACATATGAAATGAGCGGCAATTTTCCTACGTTTCCCCCGCCGAGACGCATTTCGCGTCTCTTTCCTGTCTCCGAAACGGGGACGTGGCCAAATCTGGCGTCCCCGTGCAACTAAGATGTAAAGCAATACTCATGAAATTATTAGTGTGTCAACTACTTGATGTTCAACCATGTTTTGGATTTGTCTCTACTCTCACGCTATTTCTATTTAGAATGACCTTTTTGTTTTTGTATAGTTTTCCCTTCTAATATACTTGTGAGTGCTCATAATTTTTATGTTAAAGTGATGTTATAACAGCAGGCTTTTTAAGAGCATTGACAAAAAACCAATAATTTTCGTTGAGGACTCAATTTTCGTAGCAATTAGTTTGGTAAATGAGTAAGAAAGAGGAGCTTTGCTTAGTAAGTGTTGTTTTGAGTTAGTATAGAACAGGGGTCTTAGCATGAAGCAAAAATTGTATTCATTTCAACTTATTAATATGCTTCTTGTTATTTCTGTCTTTGTATACTCATAAGAATGCAGCTATACATATTCCTACAATCTTCCTATAGAATGGTAAGATATCACTTTAACTGTACAAAAAATAGTGTAAAAGAATCAAAATCAAGTTATGCGCTTCCTTTTCCCTGCAAGAATTGGTTGGATTTGCAAGTGCCTCTTGAATGCTTCATTGAAAAGGAAACGAGTGTGGAAGGCTTTAATAATTGGTAGCCATGCTAAAATGGCAATAGGTGCAAAAAGAACCACACCCATTCCATAATCATACTCTCTTGCAAGTGCTCGAGTGAAGTCCCACAATCCTGTGTTTTGTATCTTTGGCCTCACAGCTTGTGCAATCTGAACTAACAAAAATATCAGTTGGATTCTTTCCAGAAAAAAAAAAGAAAAAAAAAAGAAGATAATAGTTCAGTTCAACCGAAAGATTAACTAGAGATTACCAGTATCAGACCCCATGCAGTTGGCAAGAATGCTAGACAGCAAACCACCAAGTCCATAAAAGACAGTTCACATATAATGGAAAGAGTAATAATGATTGAAATAGCAGCCAGGAAGAGGAATGCTTTGAAAAATCTGAATCCCATCTGATAATTAGTACTGAACAGTTGCCTTCCCATGTTGACAGCCTGCATAGATGGTTAAATTATGTTAGTAACATGCAATGATGCTCTTTCTTTATTTTAAATAATCATGATCAGAAGATAAGATATCCTTGGATGTGGCCGTAACAACTCTAAACTTGTATCACAAGCTACATAATGTAAGACATAAGAATCAATCACAGCTCTAAACTTGCATCACAAGCTACATAATAGATGTAGTTTGTATTTAGAGAAAGTTACCTTGACCAAAAGGAAAACAGCAAGAATGACAATCCAGGAAAGGACGTAAACCAGAAAGTTTTTGCTATGCTGAGAGATGTCAAGATGATAGACAAGACCGTACTGATATATGAAGAAACGAAGAGAAAGCAGTATCTCAAACAATCTTGAACCAAGTCCACAGCGGCGAAGATGAGCTTGCTCATCATCCCACCAAGAATGCCAACTTTTATCCTGGTGAATTCCAATACCACCCTGGTGTCTGATCCATTTATTCCAATCTTTCCAGTCATCTACTATCTTTCCCCAACTGAATCCAGCAGGGTTAAAAAGAAATGGTGCACACAACCATGTTATTGACATGAACCAAACAGCATAAGTTATTAACACATATGCCATGTTGCTCTGGTAAGACCTTCTAAACATGTCATAAACAATCAAGAGCAGGATGAGCTCAAACCCCTTAACAAAGTGGCTTCTTGAATATAATCTGTAATTTTCAGTGAAGCTAGCATGAAAGACAACAACTTTACGCCCCGTGGGTCTGTACTTGGCACCCCCATGCAGAATTGTTCTACCATAATGATGGGTTTTTGATCCAAGGGAGAAAGTGAAAAAAACAGCAGCTAGCTGCAATTGCATAAGGACAAAATCTTTAAGGGCTGTGAGGAAACCTTTCTCAAGACCTATTTCCATCATCATTGGTAAGCCTGTTAGAAGCCCAAGCTGTATAAATGATTGGGAGGCAAGAGCTGTTTCCAAGGATTTTACATTCTTCAATCGAGCCTGAATAATAAGTTCTCTTTCCAACCCACTAAGCACCAGGTATAGCTGCCCGTACAGAAATACATATATTCCTATTACCGAAATCTGTGGAGAAATACAATAGGAATTCAAATCAATTCACATCTGACTATAGTGAACTAGAAACCATTAACAACATAGCTTTTGCAATGCAGTGACTACAGTGAACTTTGTTTCCAATAGAGAATTGCTCTTCATTATTTATTAGTATGAGAATTTAAGCACTGCATGTTAAGATATAAATAACAACATGAAATTATTTCAAATAAGAAGAAATACAAGTTATGATGGTTCATCCAGATTACCAGGCTGCTGAAGTAAAATCCAATGGTGGTGAAATAACAAGATAGCATCCGAAAGAAATCAAATTGGCGGCCAAGGCGGAATATATCACGGCTTATAGTTTGCTCACTGTTTCCATTTGCTACCTTGGCTTCAAATTTTGAGATCTGGTTGAGGCCTACATCACGACCTTTTCCAACTTGCAAATATTCATGGTAGGAAACACATCCTCGTCGTAGAGTAGAATTAAATCCTGCATGAGATAAACAATATGTAGGTTCTCTTTTAAGGATCACAAATATGTAGCTGTTAATTAATTAATGTTTATAAGGTCAGAATATAATGTTACAGTCACCAATTCATACCAGCAAAAACATCCTCACTCAAGTTTATTGTTTTAGATGCTTTGCTTATACCACCTCTTGTGATGTGGAAAACTCTATCAAATACATCTGGATGGCCGTAGTGGAACCGTACCCTGTGTAAATGAATGATAATTAAGCTACGGAATTGCAGAGAAAAGCACTGAATATGAGTGATAAGTGAACAAGACCTTATTCTTGCATGGCAAATGTTAGTACTTGCTAATACAACTAGCAGAAATCAAACACAACTCTGAAATACTTAATGAAATATGCATTCTTTCCGCACTGTAGTTCCCGACACTTTCAGAATGAGCTTTTGTGTCTATTACCTGAGAGGATTAGCCAGAAGCCTTTGACCAATAGTGACAAAACTGGTTTCTTGATATGACATGAACCATGCCAGAGAAGACACACTGCAGTTTAAGGAAAATAGAAGACAAGTCATAAGTATATCAAACATCTTTTCAATTGGTGGTATTGATTTTGATGTCACAATGCAGTATTTTAATTTATGGGATATAGAGGCTAACCTTCCTGTGAATATGTGTTCCCTTAAACCAAGAATTGTAGGAGGACGCCTTCCTTGGCGCCGAAGGAATTCTTGCAGAAGATTTCGCATTTTAAGTGCTTCTTCCAAGTAATTATCCTGAAAAGGCATTACTCATCAGAACAAAATGGAAATGATAACTTTCCATGGTCATTAGTGAAGAAGAAGCCTACTTGATTCATATCAATTGTTTGGAGGGCTTCACCACGTGTGAATATTATAGCATGATTTTGATTTTCAGGCTTCCCTTCTCCAATATCTGGTGGACCAGGAAGCTTGATGCGATATATTTCCTAAAACAGACAAGCAAACCATCAACAAGCCATTAATAATGTATTTATTTACCTATCAACAGTGAAGGTGCAATCATGCATTTGATTTGGCAGTAAATTATTCTTGTGCTTAACATCATCTTTCGGTTATAACTTCTCTACCTTTATTCATAATCCCGCTGTTTTAGTTAAGTGGCAATGTAGCATGTTGAAATGTTCAATCAGCTTATTCTTACAAGCCAAAAAAGGAGAACAAAAGTATTCTGATATGTATTAAAGGACAACTAGGAATTAATTACTTTCTCTAGATTCTCTTAACTACAGAATATGAGATAATAAATAAGAATTTCCAAGACTAATTCTTTCAATGCTGTAACAAATCCACTACCTGCTCAAGACCATTCACAACTTTAACCAGTTTAGATGAATACACTTTATGAGGTTTCCCCTCCACAATCTCCTCCTTTTCCTCAACATAAGCAACACGAAGAGATGGATACCTGCAAGCATTACATGCATACATGTGTCATTGTTTACCTGTTCTCTTCAGTTTTCAAGAAAATTTTCTCTTTCCTTGTGAAGACCTACCTTTTCATTAAATCGATTACATCATGATAATGGGGATCACCGCGAACCTTTTGTGATGCAAATGATTGACAAGAAATGACATAGGTGTATTTCATGTCTACCAGTGCTTCTAGATGAGCAAATAATGCACGGTTGTTTCTTTCACAAGTCTCATAGCCCTCAAGAATATCTGCACTAACAGAATTGGAGACATAATCAATTGGCTTCAAAAATAAAAGCAAGCAATTGGAAAAGGACTTAGATGCAGGATTCCATTGCACCAAGTCAATAATGTTACTCATACTAAATTACAAACCTTCCTCGTCAGCCATGTCAAGAAATGCTTGTAACTTTAAGGCTTCTCTGTAGTACATCATCCCTCTCACTGTTACAAACAAGAATGAGAATGATCACATGATGCATTACAAGTACAACTGCATGAACATCAAATTTTGTGAATATTATTATGTTTACCTGTTCGGCTTAGGGTCTGGCCCCTGTATGAAGCCCACTTTCTAAGCTCTTCCCTCTCTTCCTTCTTGCTTTCATCTTCTAAATTTTCCAGGTTTTCACAACCCGTACGTTCCACAAAGTTTTTCCACTCATCTAATGAAATTGATGTCACATGCTGAGGGCAGTGTTCAAATAGAACTTTTCTCAAGACATAAAACAAATTCATATTATATAGTAACCTGGAAATATCTTTTTCATGTAAAAGATGATGGAGACATCCTCCTCTTGACTTGATTTAAGCTCCTCCATTGAAAAATTGATGTCCTCCATGTAGTGTGGAGTTAGAACACTATATCAATGACAAATTATATATCAGATCATGGGGTGTTTATTTAATAGTTGAATATCAGTTATGAGTTATCAAAATAAGAGAAAAGATTGCTATGATAATCTAAAGCTGAAATAGCAGAATCCAAAGATCAATGTACAGAATGAGAATTAGTATATAACATTACGCAGTAATGAGAATTAGTACATACTATTACGCAGTAATGAGAATTAGTTTTCATTATTTTGTTTTTAGTCAAAGACTAACAATAGTTCATGATATGAATTACTCTATGGTAGAAAGAAGGTAAAAGCGTCAGATGTTTCAAAAAGAAATGAAATAATCGTGAATCTATAATTTACCTGAATGACAGCATATTGCGTACTTTAGGAGCATTGGGCATATCCATAAACAGGGAAGTAGCAAAGAATGATATACGCCTACGAGCCTCCAAGTTTTCAGGTAAGTCCATTGCTGTATCTTTGACAGTAAGCAACAAATGAAAACGCTTGATCTGCCATGAAAAGAGTATATGCATGTAAATGCAATTAGGAGAATGCAGACGGATATGCATATAGATGTCAAAAATTCAAGTCAACCAAAAATGACTGTGGTATGAATATTGCAACATGACAATAATAGATGGAGAACGGTATAACCTTTTCAGTCAGAGGACCACTTTCTGGCAAAGGGAAATGGATAGACTTGTTGCTGGCAAATAATAGTGGTATAATATCTCTGTCAATTTGTTCAAGAGAATCGAGCATATCCGATATTCTGTGTAAATTTAGCAGGTAAATTAAAAACTTAAGCATTGTAATGAATGGTGAAGGTCAACAGATACTTTAGAAACCAATACCTGGAATCCACAATCATATCATCGGTTACAAGCTCAAAAATATCTTGCAGAGCTTTCACAACTTTGAACCTATGCTTTTCATCTCCCTCAACCTTCCAACATTTTATATCAAAAGTTAATAGAAATTCAGGTTATTGATTAGCAATATGTGTAAACATAAATATTGTAGGCTTTAGTTTAGAAAACAATTACCAGAAGCTCAGCTAGCTCAGTGATTTTAGCTTGTAAATCTGGGAGAACTTTCATCTTGAAATTCTTAAGAAGACTTGACCCTCGGATGCTTTCTTCAATTTCATTTAATATAGCATTTATGATCCTAAATGTGCATATATCGCCACCGGATCAACACCAATGTCAGAAGTTAGTTTATTAGAGGTAAAGAAGTAACATTTCAGCTCTTCCATTACAAGTTCCATAGGCAAATAGAAAAGATGAGGATTCCCTAGTTAAAACCTCGAAAAACTCTGTCCAGAAAAAATTGCATGCATAAATGTTTCATCTTTTCTTTTTCATTACCTTTTCTCCAGGTTCCCCACAACAAGAATTTCGAGAACGTATTTTAGTGACTCGTAGCACTCCTTTACAGCATTGAACATGTACTTGTCTTTTTTAATCTTTCTGACAAGAATCTCATCCTTTTCCTCAAAATCTTTAGCAATGCTCAAAGCTGTAGAAAACTAGAACATGCAGCAAGAAAAGTTTATTAATGAATAAAAGTTATATAGAAGGTAATAATATTATAAAATTTAGGTTAAGACTACATTACCTTATGTGCTAAGAGGAAAACAGGCCAACGAACCATACCAGAAAATAGTTCAGAAGACATAGGCATCATCATCAAATCCATCTCTCTGTTAACAAAATCAGTGTCAGATTTTAAATTTGAGATAGACATGCAAGAGAGCTACAATTAATATCACCTGTTACGAATCAAATCTTCGAGGCGAAGATGAGATATAATTTGATTCCACACTACAACAAACTTGGCAAGAGTATTTTCTTCATCAGGCATCTGTGAGAGCTAAATGGTCAATACAAGAGAATAAAGTACATCTTGAAGGAATCTTATAGCAATACTGCTAGTTTAGAACACACCTTCTGAAATATATTGCTTAAGAAACCTTTTCTTTTCTTTTTACCACTTCTTGATGATGGTGGCATCAGAGAAACATTAAATGCAGAAGGCAAGGTGTCAAATCTACTTCTCAGCATTCCTAGTGTCCTTATCTATTTTTGAAGAAGAGAGATGAGTCAACTATCATTTCTTTGTGAAAATAAATGAAGAAAGAAAGAAAAGTAGCTTACCTCACCAAGGTGATGCAAAATGCCATAAAGTCCACCAAATATTGTACAGAAAACAGAATACCAAATTTGTGTGTCCATAAAATATACCTGTATTGAATACAAACCAAAACAACAAACACAACCCATCAAACATAAAGACAGATAGAGTACTTTTCTTGTAAAGTTTCATAGTATTAGGACTTCGAATGTAAATCTAGTTAGCATTTTATGACATCAGAGTAAAAACGATATAAGTGTCGGTTCAAGATGTGGTTCAGACTCACAATTATTACAGGGGTCCATATTGCCACAATTGCACCAGCATTACTTTTGACTGAACAAGAACAAACTTTGTCAGAGATGTTAACTGATTGTTTATTAAATCACCAAAGCACAGAGTAAGAAATGCAGCATACCTTTTGGGAAAAGCTCATGCCATTCGTAACTGTTAACACCAATTTTCATGATTTGCCTGGTTGGTGCTATGAGTGGTTTTATCTGCATATTGGTCATTATGAGTAAGTTGCTTTGCATGTGTTTATTTAATTATTCCTTTTTTATCAGCAAACTCAGAAAAAAAAAAATATTAGTTTTCTGTTTGTGCATCTCCTGATTTCAGAGCTCGTCATTAAGAGTATCTCTAAAAGGAATCCTGTCAATAAAGTGACAAAAATCCTATAATTGTTGTTCTGTTCTTACTTACCTCAAAACAGTAGCTAAACATAAATTTACTCGATAGCACTAGGACCCAGAAAATTGAGTACCTACATTGGAAGAAAAAATATACATATGTTTATATAAATTAGGATAGAATATACTAAAGAACAACTAAAATGCTAGCCAACAAGGTAATAGGTTATACTTCAACACTGAAATCTGGTTTTCTTGCATCCCTCGTCCAACGTATAGTCTGGGCTGCATGATGACATGTGATACTTAGACTACAGCACTCAATCCCATGAAAGAATATCACAAAAACATTGCATACAAATGTCAATTATTGGGAAAAACAATTGTACTGGCGAACTCTAGTGCCGAATGTAAGTGATAAAACTCGAGATGGATGTTTAAAAAGTGAATGAAACAAAGAAAACTTGATTTTCACAAAAAAACAAGATCTTCATTATTTTAACAGGTATATGAAAGATAACATACTCTGAAAAGCTACACTTAGGAGAAGGCAAAAATAAACACATTAGCTAGTAAATGGGCTCATTATAACAACAAAAAGATAATCAAATAAATACTGTATTCATTGCTTATCCATACTGAATATACTGTAAGTTTTTCAAAGATCCACGTTATAGACAGCAAACCTTCTTTATCTTGTCCTTTGTATACACTCACCTCAAAGGTACATTGCTCTCCTTGGTGAATTAAAAATAGTTTTACTTATTTAGAAAAGCAAAGAACAATTATAGCTCATGTTCAATGGTTCCAAGTAATAGTAAAAGCAATAGTCTTTGATCTTTTTCAATGCCTAAATCACATTGCAATATTGCATGGTTTCCTGAAGAAACGAAATAGACAAACACTTTATGCCCAACAACTGGAACATAGTATTGGAATGATTATTAGAATCTGCTTCATGACAATAAGATATTTGTGTCATAAGTTCAACCAGATAGCAATTACTCAAACCTAACCTATCAAGCTAACACACGCTAACAGAAAATATAGTAAACGTTATGATGAACTTACCTGCATCCACCAAGACAAAACTCTGCATATCTGGTAATTAGAGACCTCGATGTACTTGGCAATGGCAGGGACAAAAAATAATACAATTTCAACTGCATTACTAGTCAAGTAAATAGCAGCTGCAACCATATAAGAAGTAAAACACCATTTCTCAACCAAGCTCCCATATTGTGTGGAATAACAAGTATATTTTCTTCTGGAATTAGCATAGCACACAGGAAGAATAATAGTCCATACAAGGGCAAATATCAGCTTCGTCAAAAGTCTCACTTTTTGAGAATACTCCATTGTGAGTCTGGCTTTCCATGTAAAGATGATATCCAAAATTGCTGCAGTAAAACACATAAGAATTTTTCTGTCATGGTTATATGAGAGAAGAAGGAGGGAACATACTGTATATAACAGGTTTTTAGAATATTAATATGGAAACTGAAAAAGTGCTTCTGATAGCTTCTGAAATCAAACAAGCATGAAACAGAAGCATTCTGACTTAGTTAGTAGTGCAGTGATCATGGTGCATATAAGCATACAGGAGCAAGTGGAAATTCTTTTCATAAAGATTAATCAAGTAACCAATAACATGTTTTCAAATACATGAACGTAGTTCAGTGTATCAGTCAATTGTGCAATAAAATTCAATTAGCTTTAATGCCAAGTAATGACCTTAATAAGCACCATACCTTGAATGAGTTTAAGGAATGCAGATGTAATGAAGATGCTCATCACGTCCTCAAATATCGTGGAATCAAACAACTGAAGTGGAGATCCCAAGTCATGGCAAGCAATAATTATTATGGCCTAGGAACCAACAGAATAACCAAGTTTCAAGCCTATCCATCATAAGAAGTAGACAATTATAAAGCATCTGCAGATTTTGATCACACCTGAAGGGATAGGATATAATAACTCCACATTCTATCAAAGCTTCTAAAAAGCTGCCAAAATGAACGAATCTCTACAAAATTTGTCTTGCCTAGCCATTGTGGTTCATGAACTTCCTCTCCTGTACCCTGTACAAGGATAAAAAACGGGTTTTCAATACTTCACAGTTTTGTGCTTATAAGGGCCCTGAGTTCAAGAAACAAAGAAGAGCTAAGCTATATCAATAAGTAATTTTAAGAAATCAATATCATTAATACAATTCCTGAAACACAATGTTTACAAGAACAGCGGAATCACCTCTGATTCGTCATCATTCTTTTTTCTCCTATTCTTTTCTTCTATTGTATTAGGGGACACAAGAGAATTCTTGACATTGGGTCTATTTGTAGACTGTACACAGAAGAAGTTGAGGTCCAGACCCATGGGCCAACCAATTCTGAAACAATCAGGAGACCTGCAGACACAGAACATAAACAGTTACAAGAACCTTCCTATGCAAGCAACAGGAGAAATTATATGAGTCAAGAGACAATACTAACCAAAAATACTCATTCAGATCATCGTAGTTTCTCCAAGAAGAATGGTCAGCTGTCCCATCTTTGCTTTTCATGACTTCCTTTGGTTTGAAAAGAAATCAGTTATACAGAGGAAGAAATACCAAAAACAGGATGAAAAAATTGTATACCTCTCTAATAATTTTGTATATGGGGGTGACAACATTGTTAAGGAAAGACTCAGGTTCTCCTCCATATGCAGGCATGACTTTTTCCCATGTTGTCAAGTCAACAGCACCACTTAACATTCCATGCAATTCATATGCCATCTTTAGAAAAAAAAAATGGAGAAAGATTAGTCAGGAAATAATTTAATAGCAGGCAAACGATAATTTCAAACAATGAAGAAAAAAGAGGTATTTATAGGTGGCTCCATCAAGCATTTATGCAACTTCCTTATATATGCCTACCCAGTTTGCACTTAAGAGAATATGTCAAAACCTAGAGGCTTACGATTCCATCTATCAACCAAATTTTACTACATAGAATCTTTGAACTAGAAATGCTAAATATGTCAAAATGTATTCTAAGTATCAGAGAAACAAGTAAAAGTTAGTCATATAAACTGGTGGACATGTGTGGAGTTTTAACGTACATGGTGAAAGATATAGCAGAGACATTCTGGCATGAATCGCAAATTAGCAGCTTCCCCCCATATGAGAAGGTAAAGCCCCATATATAAAATTTTATATTGTTGGGCCTCCTGTTTCACAACGGGTAACCTGCAAGACAAGTAACATATTTACTAAGGAAAATAGTGTTAAAGTTAAATGAAATAGAGATTAAACGAAAAGTAGAAAAGAGTAACGAAATAGAAGAAAGAATAATACCCAACTAATAAAAATTAACATAGAGAGAGAGAGAGAGAGAGAAGTGCACAATCTTGTCTTGTTCATCAAAGGAACCAAGGAAGAAGATTTTTCTTACAATAAAGTGACAAGAGAAGTAAATCAGTTGACATACCGGATATTGTTTTTTCTTCCCAAAAATTTGCACCACTTTGTATAATTTTTAAAAAGCTTTCTCATCAATTCGTCCACACCTCCATCCACTAACTGATAGTATAGGAATGACATAGGTTACAGAGTCAAATGTGATAAAGTAAAGCCAAAAGGTGAAAACTCAATAGTAAATGCACCTTCAAAATAGATGTTGCTTTGTGAGTTTGCCGAGTCTGTATGTTTGCTAGGAGTAGAATTAGATGTTCCCTTTGGTTGGCCACATTTGCTTCCTGATAGAAGACACATAATATGACTATACATTACGATACCATCTCCATTTAACTGGACAATCATGGAGTTCAATCTATGTAATATCATTATTATACATCAAAGAAAGGGAAAATTTAAGTCTAGAGCTAATTAGAACAACTGACCTGGAATCCAAAGCAATGCTGAAGAAAATCAAACAGATCTACGAAGCCTCCATGTTTGTTAAAATCTTGGGCTGAAGGTAAACCACGAATATTGTGAATAGCTGCAATTGCAGCCTTAATCTGTATCAATTCATGAATAATGACACTTAGTCCAACATATTACAACTGAATCTTCTGAACTCTTACTTTATATATCAATAACTTGATGCAGTCACAGGGTTGGTTTAATTTGAACATACATATAAAAGAAGAGAAAAAAGAAAAGTGATATAGTATCAGACCTCAGGCTGCTGCATAATTGCATGCTGAATGCTTCCTTGCTCAAGTGGTAGAATGTTGAACTCTAATTTTTTGTGGATTTCATTCCCTTCAATAAGTGCCTATGTTAAACAAAATGAGGAAACTCTAAGAGAAAGAAATGAATGGTAACTTGAAATTTGCTCATCACGAAAAAAATTACTAGAACATGAAAGTTGGAGAAGAAATAAATGAAATCACCTGAGGACCAGTTGTATTTCTATATGATTTTAACACCTCAAACAGCACAGAAGCAATATTGCTCACATTTATCAACTTCTCCCGGTGGCTGTTAAGATGAAACATCACAAGAGTTGTTTTAGCAGACCATAGAGTTATACAAAAACTTGTGTTTAAAATGAAAAATGTATGCTCAATTACCTAAGTTCTAACGCAAATGTTTTATCATATTTGATAAAATAATCCCTGTAGGCGTGATAAACACGTTTAAGTTCACGTATATCACTGCTTTCCTTCCTTTTCTTCAATGTAACGTGTTCATCCTGCATTTCACAATTCACAAAACAAAGGAAAGCATTACCATTCAAAAGTGAACCACAAGAAGGTAATAACTGCACTGGAAAGGTCAATTTGAACATATCATGCTTAAAAAATCCTTGACCTTTCAGAAAAGAAAATTGTTTATAGACATTGTATTACAATTAAATCATATTAGGAAAAACAAATGACTCCTGTTCTTGACATCAGACGCTTCAATATTCTAATTCACCTGTTCAAGTCGTTGAAGAAGCAAAGTTTTGAACTGTCTAACACCTCTTCCACTAGAATTTTTGTCCATGTTGTGTGCAATTACAAAGGCATGAACGCGGCCTGCAAATTAGAATTTCAAGCACAATGTAAAATACACTATATATTGATTTTAGACAACCATGAATCTTATTTTGGTTAAGAAAACTTGAACACATCTTTGATAAACATTATAAAACGAAAAATAAATAAATAAATGAATAAATAATAAAAATGAAATTCAAGGTGAGTGGCCTCATTTGCACGGTTCAAATTGAAGAAGGGGATAGAAAAGATTCTAATTTCTTGAGACTGAAAGTTGTTAAATGTTTTTTTATGTGATCATTTATGTTCCTGATGCAATTTTTGGACACAGTTTAATGAAAATGAGTAAAAAGCTTATTCTTTTATTCTCATTTTTTAATGTACTCCCAAATTATGGTTATCCAAAGCAGAAAAAACTTCTGCTAATGAAAGAGATTTTGTAGCTAGCATGTGAAAAAGGCATTCCCTAGTAATCCTTCTTCAACCTATACATCCAATAGAAGAACAAGAAAAAGAACCTTAAAAACTTCGAAAACAAGCTTAAGTACTCCAATTTTCCTTCTGGCAATGGCAAATACTTGAAACCTCAACCACATACTAAGAAACAGAACTTGTCGAATTTACACTTTCACCAAACACACCCGAGAACCCAAAATCAAAGAAACTTACATAGATAAGCAACACGACTCTCCTCCCTTTCAATCAAATTGGCGACACGAAGAAATTTTTGGATTTCCGAAGCAAAGGTTGTGGGCAACCTTTCACTGTCAAAAGGCTCAGGAGCATCATCAACTTCACTCCTGCCACTAGTAATAGACAAAGTAACAGGTCTTGTGTACTCTCTGCGGCCTTCATCAATGTGTACTCCTTCATCAATTGGGTCTGCAACCACAATCTCCGCCATTGTTGTGAGCTCAAAATTGTTGGGAATGAGCAAGAAGGTGACACGGGTGCAGAGTATAAATGTGGGATCTTCTCCATTTTGCTTAATGAGGTATCCTTTGGTGTGCTTTTTCTGTGTACTTTATCGTGTGATTGGAAAGCTGTGATCTTTTGCTTTTGCTTTTGAAGCTGGTAAGGTGTTTTTTTTTTTCGTTTTAGTTTTCTTTCCCTCTTAGGTCTTAAGGAAAAAAGAAAGAGGGTGTCTGTGAATGCGAGTGTGACTGGAAAAAGCAGAGTATGTGTGAGTGTCTTTTGAAAGTGCAAATGGCGGCTTTTTTAATGGTAAAATATTTACGTTTACGTGTGAGACTTTGATTGAGAGACAGAGATACCATTCTTGAGTTCCATGCAATCATGCAATTCTTTTGGTCTTCCAATAATTGGATCCTTTGTTTCCATTATGTTTTAACTTTTGTTCATTTTTTTTGTTTGGTTTTTGTTTTTATTTGGTGAATTTTGTTTCAGAATATTTTCACTAAGAAAACTGGAAACGAAAGCTGAAACAAATTTATTAATATGATAAGAAAATGTTGAAGGGGACTAGGAAGGAAAATAGTGCACAATGAAATTGCTTCTTTTGCTTCCCACTTTTTTCCTGATAGAAAAAGTGCAATTTTACTTTGTTTTCAGTAGAGATCAAGTCACGATTGAGGGAAGGGATTGTGAACCCTTTTTTTTTTTAGGAGATAAATTGGTTCCTCTAACTCTAAGGCATAGTGTATCGCAATTAATGAGTAATTAATGGATTCTTACCAACAAATAATCATTATTATTAGAATTTGAATCCAAAACCTTTTCATCGAAGCAATTCAGACCTATCAATGAGTGAATTAACTCTATTAATTAGATGGAGAGATTAATCAAAGCTTATAGAGGGATCATAGTCATGTTAATCTTGTTGTTAGTAACAGAGAATGTGTGCTGCATTAGCAACTTTATCAAATTTGAGATTAATTAAAATGAAACTCTTGAGCTCAAATATTGTTTAAGATGAGAACTCCCATTAGAAAAGATAAGTGGCAAAGCACCTTTTACTAATAAACACTTTATTTTTGGTTGACTGATACTAAAGCATTCTTTTGACATAATAAAGCAGATTAATTTTCCCAAGGTAAAAGCTTCTAAGTTTGAACAAATACCTGGAAGTAAGTTTCTTCAATTATGTACTAAAACACTTCATTTTACCTCATTGTGAATGTACAGAATTTACAAGTAAGAGTACTTTAAGAGATATATATTTCTCTAATATCTTATATATAATAGTTGAGTATTTGATACTCCATTATGGAGATCCTGTGTTCAAATTTTATTAGGAAAAGGTAAGATAGATTTTTGAAAGGATAAAACTTAGGTAAAGTTACATAAGTATTGATGGTGTTATTTCTCTATTAAAACATTATATTACATGTGTATTATTTTTTACACATCAACAACAATATCATCTCTTCATTATTCCTCAAAATTTCATCTTCACCGACGCCCAATTTCTCTCTCCCCAGCAACCTCCAATGGNGCCTCCTCCCTCTGCAACAATCCCTCACTCCCACTCTCTTTAGGCTCAAATTGACAAAAAATAATTATGCATAATTTTCTTTAGTCAATTACAAGGTAATAAACCTTCTAACTCAATATATATAAATGAAGAAGATAAATATTGTTTCCATTCTTGGTAGTACTACAATAAGAATTTACAAAGAGTGATTAAGAATGCCTCAATCACATATCACTTAATTATAACTTTCTTTCCAAAACGAATTGTAAGCATGTTCTCCCATGGCCAACCCATCGTCCATCTTCATGTTATTAACATAAAAAATATCACTTATCCCATCCATCTCACCTCCATAAGAATCAATGCACCAGCTGCTACCATCACATGGTGAGGAAGGCATCACATCCATATTTACACATTCCATCTCAAAATCACATGATGAAGCCCAGTAATCTTGGCCGTCTATCACTCCAATGTTCCATGACTGGCCCTCCTGTGATCCATTGCTGGCTAATTCATCTTCCATTGACGATGAATCACAACCATCCGTTGTGGTCCCATTGATCTCAGCTTCAAGTGATCTAATTAGGCTATCCAAGCGATCGTCATCGTCACTCTCATGGCCTTGTGATTCTTCCATTAAAGACAAGAGAAGAGCACCGTTGATATCCAAGAATTCCATCCCTTTAACCTCATCATCACCGTTGATCATAGCCAAGTTTTCACAAACTTGAGTAGCCATTTTTGTGTAAAGAGAGGGAATAGAAAGAAAGAAGGCAGAGAATGCAAGAGTGGTATGAGAAGAAAGTAAAGCTGATAAGATGAATATGCCTGTGCTTCAGAATGGCTTCTATATATAGGTGCAAATAAAGTTCAATAATCACTTCAAAAATGGACGTTACACCCATTGTGGACCACACAGTCATGTGCATGTGCACAAAGAAATGAATGAAATAATAGAAAAATTTGCAACTGCTTGTCTACTCTGGCATTGGCAAGTAAGCATGATCTTATGGAAAATAAATAGAATCTGACCCAAATTCTGAAACAAGGGTTAGCTATGACAAAGAAACATGGGAAGACAAGTATTTGAGTGGTTTAAACGTCAAGTGGCAATAAAGCAGGGACTAGTCTATAATATGATAGCCATGTGTGAGAAGGGAAGCAAAATTATATGAATAAATAATTAAAGGAGCCTTCGCATTCAATGTACTGTGTGTTAACGACTTTTCAAATTGATATGAAAAATATTTTGGAGAGGACATTTTTATGTGCAAATACTATTTATATGTAAATTTATTAAACAATCCAATTTTCTCTGCTAGTATAATAGTTTTATAGGGGCCAACGAGGATTAGTTCAACTAGTAAAGATTGAATTATTTTCCTTGTAAAACTTAAATTTAAATCTTACTGCGAGCAATCACTTTTTGGTAAGCAATATATAAATATCACTATAAGTCTTCGTTGAAGAGTGTGACATGCCCTAGCCTTGGAATAGGGTAGCCTCCTCTCATCTTAAACTTTTATTTACCAAAAAAAAAATAACTTCATAGGAAGACAATTCCAAATTATTTTTTAACCATAACTCTCTTTGTTTTTTTTTTTTTTTTTTTTTTTTTTTTTTTATAAGATTTGAAGTTAATACCTCACTATATATGAGCTTTATCATTTAGCTAGGAAGTCGAATGTAGGATAAATTAATAAATTCCTAATTGTAGTATACTTTTTTAACTTAATGAAGATTAATTAATTTATCAAATTTTAATCGCATAGTAGAGATTATCTTCTCTCAACTTTAACTTCTTTATTTCTAGATAGATAAGATATGATTCGATGAATTCAAACCCAAGCACATTCCACTTGTTTTCATGATGTATTTTTAAGTCCTAATTAGTGGGTGTCGAAAATCTTGATATCTTTTAATTTTGTTCAAAAGGAGAATTCAAAATCTGTTTAGTGGGGTTCTCTAAGATTATGCACCATCTTTGACAATGTTTATGTAGGGTGTTGAGAAAATATGATTCCAATGTATAGTTGAAGCATGAAAGCAAGTGCGTGGCCCCAATTAAAATAACAAGAGATTGATACCCATATTTGTGACCACCCAACCCAGATTTTAATGCACATGTTGCCACCACTACATGTTTGGTGGGGCTTAATTAAGATTTCGATATCCTTCTCATCACTTTAAAATGGATGGTGAATCAATGAACCGACAACCATGTGATGTTTATCTTATATGGGCCAACTCCAACCCTTGTTGCCACCAATACATCATTGGAGGCTTAAGCATATGTTTGATCTTATTGAATATTGACATTTGACAGATAACCAATGCCAATCTTTTTAGGTCTAAGCTAGTCTATCTACTCTTTATATTTTATGGCAAAGGATGACTCTGAATGTCACTACAACATAAATCAGTCAAAAGCCATTTTTAGCAAGAAACATTATTATAATTATTGATGGAGATTACGTTTCCTCTAAAAGAGAATTAAATATTTGATTTCACCACTCAAAATAAAGTAAGAAATCTTAACCATTTAAAAAGAGTTTAAGTATGTTTGGTTTAAGTTTAAATAAGTCTAATCTAATTTAATTTTGTGTAATGAAATATGGTGAGAAACGATGACTTATGGTCTATTTGAGAGTTTAAAGTGATGGGAAAGGAAATGAGAGGAGAGGAAAGAGAGGGAAAGGAAGGGAAAAGAAAGAGAGAGATTTTTCTCTTTTTTGTTTGGATGATTAAAATGAGCAATATAAGAAAAAAGGAAATGAAATAAATAAAAAATTATAATTTTATAAATTTATCCTTTATTTATAAAATAAATATATTTATTTTATGATTTAATACTGTTATTTAAATAATATTTGAAAAAAATTTAAAGAAATAAATAGAGGTATAATAGTAAACTACTTTTTTTTCTTCTCCAAATTGGAGGAACACAAAAGTGAAGTAAAAATAAAATAAAATGTGAGAGTTTGAGGTTATCCCTTAGTTTTCTTTCGTTTTTTAATCTTAAACTCTTAAACAAGGGAATAAACACATTCACTTATTTTTTTTCCTCTCTTTTCCCCCCAATTTTAACTCTCAAACAAACCTTTAAAGTTTACTCCCTTTCTATTAGAGACACTCTAATTGATTGGCAATTCCATTTACTTATAATTCATTAATCTAGCAGGATGTGCACATTTGACAAGCATATATAGTGCTTTAGTCTCCCAATAATCATTAATCTATTTTGAGTGCATGTATATAATGATGATTACGATCTTAGAACTTCAATGGATATTATACATTTTTTTATGAAGTAGATATAATATTTTTGTACACAAGGGCAAAGTTTCAGATTATTGGAACTGTAACGCTGGTTTGATTTTTTTTTTTTTAAAATTATAAGAGAAAAAGTAGAACACATCAAATTATGCTCTACGCAAGGACACAGTTGTAGTTAGAAATTAGAATATTGGAAGTGTAAAGCTAGTTTAATTAGGAAAATAGCAGTACTCATCAAATGATGTTGAGTATTATACAATAAGATCACAATTTTTGGGGTGTTAACTAGAACATCATTTCTGAAAATTAGGGAATTGATGATACTGAATTTATGTTGTGCATACACAATCCAAGAAAAATAACAAATAATATCATATCGTCTAAAAATACATTTTTCATAATCAAACTAATATTTACCAATTAGTTAGGAAATTGTATGGATCATTCATTAATCTTTCTTGATTGCTCACTAATTCTATGTTATCCATCCATTATTTGATATTAATTTCTANCGTCTAAAAATAGATTTTTCATAATCAAACTAATATTTACCAATTAGTTAGGAAATTGTATGGATCATTCATTAATCTTTCTTGATTGCTCACTAATTCTATGTTATCCATCCATTATTTGATATTAATTTCTAGATAACTTCTAAGTTCAACTCTATTGGAATTGATTATTTTTTTTTAATAAAATAATAGACAAAGATTATTGCAAGAGAAAATATAATACCAGAATCTCCTATGTGCAAAGAAGAGGAAGTCCATTCTAATTATTTTTCAACTACATAATTACATGTAACAAAAGGAGGGAGAGAAAATAAACAAAAAATAAAAGCTGGTTTGATAACATGTAATCAAGGACTTCTTCACAGTGTAATCACTTTTTTATTCAGTGATATATTATGTTTTCTTATATATAACTTCAGAATACTGCATCACTTGGTTCTTGTGGCAAATAACTCTCCCTATGTTGTTGCTCCAACAAAACTCCATAACAAAACTGAGAATAATCACTTCCATGATTCCCAAATTCATATTCCATTGCTATACCATCCATCTCATCTCCACAAGAGGTCCATGCATTCATCTCATCAAATTGTGAGGAAGATGCTACTTCCATATCATCAACCCAACTATAGTAATGATCACTGACTGATGTGAAGCAATCCTGGCCGTCCATGTGTCCATCCTCGAACCTTTGAAGCTCACAGGCACTGTAACCCAATAGAGGGTCTCTAATCTCTGCTTCCAATGATTGAATCATGGTTACAAGTCTATCATCACCATAGTACTGATCATGATCTTCCTGTGTTTCTTCCATCAAAGACATGAGAAGAACACTGTTGGCCTCTGAGAAGAACTCAATTCCTTCAAAGAAACTCTCACTCACTGAGGAAGCCATTCTTAGAGAAGGAATGAAAACAAGTGACCTTTTTTCTAGAGATAGCTGAAGTGAGAGAAGAAAGAAGCAGTGGAAGACACTGAATGCCTTGACAGGTGAAGAGGGGGTGCTTTATATAGGCTTATTACACGAGGGAGTGTTGCTATTGTAGACCCATCAATCATGTGGTTCTAAAAAATTAATCTAAAGGAAGATTCATACAATTGTGTTTGCATATATTATTATAGTTTTGACCCACTAATGTCTACATGTTCAGCAACATAGGGCACAGTTCCAGGTGAGCATAATGTGGTATTATTAGGCTTTTAGATGAGTGCACGACACCCATTAATGGTTGGAATTTGGAATAGTGGGGCAATCAGAAAGCAGCTAAATATGTGATATGTCCACCTAATGACCAATAATTAAGTAACAATTATAAATGTTAAGATAGATATGCTACCCATAAATAATTTGGAGTAGTGGGGTGGGGATGGCTATGCTTGGAAACTAGATTGTGACAATGCTACACAAGATATGTGAAAAGAATAGAAAACTCAATTCTATATAAAATTATTGGTGACTTTGTTGATTAGGGAATCATATTATTTACACCACTCATATTTTTATTTGTGTATTAATAATATAGGTGGCTTTATTGAATTTAATAACAAAACATTAAATTACACCACTTGAATTTAGATAGTCATTTATATAATTATGTAGAGTTTAACGACAAAAATTTGTGAATAGTATCTACTCTGTTATCTAATAATTTTAATTAACTCACACTGCTATAAGGAATGGACTTAATTTTTGTTGAGAAGAAGGTAATTTATAACTCATCCGTAAAGTAGACTCACAAGAAACTATTAATCTAATAAACTATACTGATATTAGATAATATAGTTATAGAGATATCATTAGTGATATTCGAAACATTCTCAAGAGAGATTGGCTCGTCTTTGTGTCTTATATATTGGGGGAGGCAAACCAAGGAACATATTTTATAGCTAAATTAGGAGCAAGAGGGCATGAAAATTGGGAAGTCTATGAGAACCCACCTATATATCTCTCTTTGACACTTTTGACAGATCAATTGGGTGTAGTTTTCTCTAAGTTATAGTCTTTTTGTTTTTTCTCTTACGTAACCAAAAAAAAAAAAAAAGAATAATTGAGAGCTAGGGTTAAGAAATATCACTGTCATGACTCATGCATGACTCATGACTGAAAATGTTGCATAGTAATCTCACATCAAACGGTTCAGAATCAGTCTAGCAAAATAATTGGTGTGGTTTTCAAATCTCTACTCAAAGCTTCATAGAAGATACTTAAGATGTGGTGAAGAGGAGCTGCAGGCAAATGAAGTTCATAATTTGGAATCATGTTCAAGGCCTAATATAGCTGAAGGGGTAAGCACAATGCATCACATGGATGCGATATGCTTTGTGTCTGTCCCTGTTTGTTTGGTGAGTTCAAATCATGAACAATACCACTAATTAAAATATGTTTGTATACCATAGTTTCTTTCTAGCAGGGAATCTGAATTGTACAATAATAAGTTTAAAATATTGATGGACATTGGCTATTTTAAAATGCAACATGTACTTTAAAAAATATAAAGTATCTCGAAATAGCTTTTAAGAAAATTAAACCATTTGATGTGTTTCATCAACATATATATACCTATGCACATACTTTAGATGATTCAAATCTTAAAATAAGTTTCAATTGTAGATTTTCTTTTGCCACCTTTGGGCAATTAATAGCTTCTCTTTCTAATCTACAAGATGATGATTTTTAATGACAAATGGAATAGTTATTGGTTAAGAGAGGTCTAAAAGGACAACTAGTACTAGTAGTAACCAGGAAGATGATATTGCATAAAACACTTGGCTGCCCTTAAAACTTACAGCAGTATATTACTTTGTTATTTCAACTTTTTTTTTTTTATTTGTAATTGTTTATAATTTTTAATGAAATATGTCAATTAAATATTAAATGCTCTAATTTGGAGATTTCGAATTAATATTTCAATGAAACTAGTCGTAATATTTGCACCAAACGAAAAACTGGTCATAATGAGAGAAACTAAATTATCCTTATAACTCAAATTTAGATAATTTTTTTTTTAAAAAAAATCAAAGTTTAGTTTGATGATAAAAATATAATAATTTGATCTAAACTAGTCAATGTTTGAATTTTAGCGCAACACTTAAGGAAATTTTATCTTAAATATATTAAACTGATGTGAGATGTACCCTTAAGATTATTTTAAAGAAACTTAATTTCGATATACAAAAATTGATCCAAAAATATCCCTTATGATTAAAAAAATAATTTAAAAGAAAACTTGAAACTCATATATCATGACAAAATTTAATATCGGCATTAACATAATTACTTTAAAACTATGTTAACCATCAAATTGACATATCATATTCTTTCTTTTATAGAAAATCTTGTTTTCAAATTTAAAAACAGAAATTGTTCTATTTAATTACTAACATAAAAATATTAAAATAATTTTATTTAAATATTTTTGTAACAAAATAAAAACCAAAAATTAACATATCCGATTGAAAATGAACATTTCTGTCCTGTATTATTAATTAAGTTTCCCAGCAAAATAACGATATAGATTTTCTCTCTCTTGCCCTGCCTCTTACTGCTGCAGGCGGCTATGGACTTCTTGCCTCACTCTCTAACTAAACCATGCTAGCGAAACCAACATTTAACCTCGTTTACCAACGATTCTCTAATGTAAAAAAGCTTTCAATTTCCAAGCCTAATCATCTGTACTTTGCTGCTCATATCGTCTCAAAATCCGGTTATGACTATGCAAATTGTGGTAAAAGTAGCAACTTTATCATATACTGCAATTCCCAGATCACAAAAAATGGAAGAAGTGGTAATATCAAAGAGGCAGAATCAATATTCAGTAGGATGCGAAACAGGAATACTATCTCTTGGACTGCTCTTCTCACTGCCTATGCTGAAAATGGTCAAATTACAAAAGCCCGTAAAACGTTTGATGAAATGCCTGAACGAACCATTGCCTCATATAATGCAATGATTACTGCTTATATACGTAATGGTTGTAATGTAGATGAAGCTTATAAGCTGTTTACTGTGTTGCATGAACGCAATGCTGTGTCATATGCTGCCATGATAACAGGTTTCATTCGGGCTGGAATGTTCAACCAGGCTGAGAAACTGTACTGTGAGACCCCGTTGCAGTTGCGGGATCCAGTTTGTTCGAATGCATTGATAAATGGATACTTGAAGAAGAATAAATTAAATGAGGCAGTACGTGTTTTTCAGGGCATGGGTGAGAGAGATGTGATTTCTTGGAGTTCTATGGTTGATGGCTTTTGCAAAGGTGGGAGGATTGCTGATGCTAGAAACTTGTTTGACAAGATGCCTGAGAGAAATGTGGTTTCTTGGAGTACAATAATAGATGCGTATATGGAAAAAGGATGCTTTGAAGAAGGGTTTGATTTGTTTTTGAATATGAGGAGGGAAAGTCGGGTAGAGATTAATTCCACAACCATGACTATAATGTGCAAAGCTTGTGGAAGTTGCGGTAGGATCCAAGAGGGATTGCAGATACAAGGGTTGGCATTGCACATGGGATTTGAATTTGATGCTATTTTGAGTAACTCTATTATTACAATGTATTGCATGTTTGGATATGTAGACATGGCAAGTAAATTTTTTTGTACAATGAGCAAGAAAGATCTTGTTTCATGGAACTCTTTAATTTCTGGATATATCCATAACAATCAAGTAGAAGAAGCTTATAAGCTTTTTGAGAGGATGCCAGAGAAAGACCTAATTTCTTGGACAGCCATAATCAGTGGATTCTCTAAGACTGGAAGGATTGGAAAAGCCATAGAGCTATTTGATATGGTTCCAGAGAAAGATGATATTGTTTGGACTGCCACTATTTCTGGGTTTGTGAATAATGGGGAATATCAGGAAGCTTTCCGTTGGTATGTCCGTATGTGTCAAGAAGGATACAAGCCTAATACTATTACTTTTAGCAGTGTTCTAGCTGCTTCGGCTGCTTTAGTGGCACTCAATCAAGGGTTCCAGATTCATACTCATGTTTTGAAGATGAACCTAGAAAGTGATTTGTCTGTACAAAATTCTCTGGTGTCAATGTACTCTAAGTGTGGAAACGTTATTGATGCCTACAGGATCTTCGGAGACATCACTGAACCAAATGTCATCTCTTACAACTCTATCATCACTGGGTTTGCACAAAATGGCTTTGGTGAAGAAGCTCTTGGTATATATGAGAAAATGCAGCATGAAGGCCATGAACCCAATCATGTTACATTTCTTGCTGTTCTTTCAGCCTGTACTCATGTAGGATTAGTAGAAGAGGGACGGAATTACTTCAAATCTATGAAGTCTCAATATGGAATTGAACCAGGAGCTGATCATTATGCATGCATGGTTGATCTCCTTGGCCGTGCTGGGTTGCTAGATGAAGCCGTTGATTTAATACATTCAATGCCATTAAAGCCCCATGCTGGGGTTTGGGGGGCTATTCTTGGTGCGAGCAAGACCTACTTCCGTCTCGACCTTGCTAAGCTTGCAGCTCAACGTATTACTGAGTTGGAGCCTGCAAATGCAACTCCATATGTGGTGTTGTCTGACCTGTATTCTGATGCAGGGCAAAAGACTGAGGGGGACCATGTGAGGATGACCAAGAATTTAAAAGGAATAAAAAAGATTCCGGGTTGTAGTTGGGTTACTGTGTAAGACAAGGTTCATCTATTCCTTGCAAAGGATGAATCTCAGGGGGATATTGAAGGGATAAAAGCTACATTATTGATGATGGAGAAGGATAGGCAATGGCTGTACTATTGTGGGTACTGACTGGTGTTCTCTTTATCGTTATTACTCTTTTCCTCACAAGTACGCCTAGGTGACCCTTGGTTGAGATAATTGTTTCCAAGTGTATATAACCTCTGTGCCGCTAAGTGTTCCTTCATTCCCTGAGCAAGCTAGCTTTGATCCAACTATGCGATTGCGGATGATTGGACCACTAGTACTGACATCTAAGGTGATTTTGGTGTTTCTTAAATCTTAATTGAAACTAAAGAATTGTATCAATCTTCTGTGATTTCAATTTCGAAAATGGGTTGGAATTCTTTAGTCATTTGTTGTTAAATGCATAAAATTTTTACTAGAATTCAATTAGCTTACCTATTTGGCTTGATTTTTTCTGTTTAAGGATGTTTCAATTTGGTCATAATCTCTTATTGCCCAAGCTAGCCTTCTCATGGCATGCTGTATGGTGGATGATGACGCACATATTTGTTTCCTGGACCTCACCTATAATCCCATCATATACCACATGTTTGACAAATGCCTTAAACATTTTGTTGAAATTACAGGAATGTCTACAAGTGACTTAACAAAGGTACAGGACCAAAAAAAATACTTGCATATGCTATTTTCCATCCAACACCATGTTTGAGGAAGTTTGCATTATGGCTACAGTACTACCACTCCCTTTCTTGGTACCAAGATTTGTTTAGTCAGTGAAATATTTGTCTGTAGCATCAGAGTTCGATAATATTGAGATAGATATGGCTTGACTTGATTATTGATTTAATCACACAATCTCTTGGAAGGAATTCCTGAATTGCAAAACTTGAATAGTTTATAAGGGGTTGCAAGGACAAGGGCTAAAGAAGGTTTAAAGGATATAACAACTAAGAATACAATGATAGCAATAACAGTTGACTAGTAAACAGATAGATATGGTGCTTTCTTTTATTTATTGTTGTTAAACATTTATAAAAAAAAGTGAATTAGTTATTTAGACCATCATTTGAAGATATCTACACGCTAATGGACATAACCAATTTGCATTAAGATTATCATGAATTGAACCATGCTGAACTTCGACATTTATATTTGAATCAGTTTTCAATTGATTTTTTTTTTTTCAATTAAAATGTTAATATTTTTTGATGGTCAGTTACAAGGGAAAAGAATGGCACTTAGAACATGCAGATTAGCTGACTGCGCTTCTCGTTGTTTTCATATATGTACGCCACGTTAGAAGAGATCTTTTATGATAATTTCTGTAAATGTATGACAGTATTTGACTTTTTTAGGGTAATCCTGATCCTAAACCGAGCTTGCTACTTGGAACGGAAAATCTATCTCTTCTTTTCAGTGTGCAAAGTAGGGAAACTGCGGCACTTGAACTGAAGACCAGACTGATTTTGGATTTTGCTTGTGGATAAAGGTAAAGCTTCGTTTGATTATATGGAGAGAAGAAAACAAGGAAATTTTATGCCCATAATTACATAGTTGATCTTTCCCCTTCATTTTATACTCAAAAATTCATGTTTTGAAACATAATCCCATCTAAATGGTAATAACAACAATAATTTTACAGAAAGAGGAAGTCATGAAACTACATACAAACTAACAAAAAGAATAGGAAGATTGGCCGTGGCTCCTGTAGGCGCAGATCACATGCAATGAATTATTAGGAAACTGTGTGATAGCAGTTACTAAATCTCCACCACATCCTCCACCACACCCACCAACACACTTGCCACCACCTGCATCACCTCCCCCGTCTCCGGTGTGTCCTCCACCTCCACATCCACCTCCACCAGGACCACCACAATAATCACCACTTACAGTGGCCACAGCTCCTGTAGCTAGAGCTATACCAGCTCCTGATAAAACAATCATCCCACCATCCTTGACCCCACTACTAGAAGTAGTTCTTGTTGCAACTGTACTCCTTTCAACATCATGACCATATTGATAAACCGTACGAGTGGTGTTTACAGTCCTCCTGGTGGTGGGTTTGCGATTTCCAATTTTCTGTAGACAATAAACTAACAGAACCAAGGCAACATAACAGCATGCTATGATCACAATAGGAAGGTAGTCTTTCATATTGTTTAGAATTGCCCATTCCTTCTGTATTCATGATTATGTACATTGGCAAGTGAAGGTTTAGAATTTTGGAAATGCTAGTTAGCAAATTCCTTGTAGAGCATGTTTGCTAATTGACCTCCGGGAACCTAAGAAATTTCTTGGCCTTTATTAAATATTAGTTGATTTTTTGAAATGTTGGGACTGTGATATTAATCTGAAATAATAAGAGTAGCAATTCATGATGTAAGAGGTGATGCTAACAACAGAAGTTTCGTGGGTAATTGGTGATTAAAAATATATAAGTTCTATCATCGTGGAATATATATTGTTCACATTGACTTTATTGTAATCAAGGAATTTGAGAGACAGAGAAATATTTAGCCTTTAGAATCCATTATTGGACCTAAATATCTGATCTAAATTTTAATGAAAATCCATGTAAATATAGTATCACCTTCTAGAGCAGGCAATGATTGAATTTTTTTTCTTAAACGCACGCTAGAAACATGACTATTTTACAGAGTACTCGCCAGATAGCAATTTATCAATATAAAATAAAAGAAATTATATATATACAAACTTTTGTTGTGATATTTTACAAACTACTCTGTGATCGAATCTAAATTTAAGTAGTCTTAATTTAATTTAATTTTTTGGTTGTTAAGCTATTTCTCATTCAAAAAGGGGTAGCACTACACCAACCTCCTCATTGAGGGATTACAATGAGACACACATCTTAAAATTTGTATCATTGCGAAGATCTCGACAAAGCGAGTCACTCAATATAAGTCAAAACATTTTAAGGCATAAATAGAGTAATATAGGAAAAGTGCTGAAAAAAAATAAAGCAAGACAGTAATTTTCTTTGACACAATTAAACTCAAATTCTTTTGTAATTTGACCTACACTATATGATTAAGTTTTTCGAGCTCTTTGTAATAACAAACATATGTCCCGCCAGAACCTCGTCAATAACAGGTTATAGCGCTATCCCATGCAGTCCGACATGCTTTTTTTTTTTTTTTTGAATTTTTAAAANATTATTGGACCTAAATATCTGATCTAAATTTTTATGAAAATCCATGTAAATATAGTATCACCTTCTAGAGCAGGCAATGATTGAATTTTTTTTCTTAAACGCACCCACCTGCGCTAGAAACTTGACTATTTTACAGAGTACTCACCAAATAGCAGTTTATCAATATAAAATAAAAGAAATTATATATATACAAACTTTTGTTGTGATATTTTACAAACTACTCTGTGATAGAATCTAAATTTAAGTAGTCTTAATTTAATTTTTTGGTTGTTAAGCTATTTCTCATTCAAAAAGGGTAGCACTACACCAACCTCCTCATTGAGGGATTACAATGAGACACACATCTTAAAATTTGTATCATTGCGAAGATCTCGACAAAGCGAGTCACTCAATATAAGTCAAAACATTTAAGGCATAAATAGAGTAATATAGGAAAAGTGCTGAAAAAAAATAAAGCAAGACAATAATTTTCTTTGACATAATTAAATTCAAATTCTTTTGTAATTTGACCTACACTATATGATTAAGTTTTTCGAGCTCTTTGTAATAACACACATATGTCCCGCTAGAACCTTGTCAATAACAAGTTATAGCGCTATCCCTAAGAAACTTAGCAGCCATTTTTTTTTTTTTTTAATCTTTTTCTAATCAAGTTCAAATTTTACCACAGTTATGGATTGTTGTGGCAGAAAGTTTGTGGAAGCGTCATTGCAGATATAATAATCTAATTCAGAATTTTTGATGGTCCTTGTCTACTCCATGACATTCCACAAATTCCATACTAAATTAAACAGCAGCTGCCGTTGTTTTTGCCTTCTCAACATGATTAGGGTACCGATAAGCCGGAATAGTAGTGGTGGCCGGTTCCCTCTTCTTCTTGCGGCTTCCAATATTGCAAATAAAACACAGCACTAAAACTGCAGCAACTACAGAGGCGCATGTTTTATGAGTGCAATAGCATAAGCTTTCATATTGTATAAAATTGCATATACACATAGAGGTTGAGACCTTAGCATTCCCTTTTATAGCATCATTACGTTTACGTATATTGAAACGTTAATTAAGGTTTATCGTTTTATATGTTTAGTACATTTTTAAGGAAATTAACGTTCTTTAAGAGCTTACTCATAGACTCAGGAAAGTTGTGGAGGAAACTTTGCTACTTGACTTTAGATGCTTAATTATACTGATTGGTTATTATTTGCTACTTGACTGATTGTGATAGGAAAAAAAATTTCGAAAAGAGGTGCATAATCATGATGTGAAAGATGAAAATAACCATGGCTTAATCCTCAGAAAACGGTCATCAATTGAAAGTTAAGAAGAAGATGGGATCGATGAGGTAATAAAAGAATTTGTAGGGAATTAAAAATGCCTAAGTTAAACCCAAATCATAAGATTTCAAGGATGTAAATGATACAATAAAATTTTAGGGATTAAACTGATATTTAAAATATATTTTTGTAGTTTAATCTTTTCCTTTTATTCTTCTACTCCACGATTTGAAACAGTCACGTGTAGGAATCTTTCATTGAACATGCTTTCTATACAAGGATCATCAATCACGCTTTGTTGACTATCAAGCCATTTCCCACAGTTTCTTAATTTAAAAATCGTAATTTTGAATACGACCTTAAAACTTTTCAAATCTACAAATTGGGGAAATAAAGTTATATGTATCATAAATGAGTATGAATGCTATATCTCATGCTGAAGTAACATTTAACATAGGATATCATTTTCTTGACAGAAACTACAGACAGTAATATAGGCCTGTTTAGGCCAAATGAGATAGATGGAATGTTCAACAAAAGCAGAGAAATCAGAAGAAAGAGGGAATATAGCTTCTGAAATGCCAATAGCATTCTCTACCGGCTCTTTGACCTAGTTATTAGGGTTTTTGAACTTTTTTACCTAATTGTGATAGTTTGAAACTTAATTACTGTAATTTTAAGAAATTCAAAATAAAAATAAAAAAAAAAAAATGTCGGACCAGCACAGGGCCCACCAGACACGCCGTGGGCCCTGCGGCACGTCCAAGCTTAACATGACATAGCTCCTACGACGCCTCCATTATTGTCTCACATAACAGCATTTGCAGAAGCTTGCGTAGGTTGTACATAGCCCAATGGTTGTACACGATTCTGCAAAGGCTGCCACACGAGACAAGAAGGGAGGCGCTACAGGAGCCATGACACGTTCAGCTTGGACGCGCCGCAAGGCCCACGGCATATCCGATGGGCCCCATGTTGTCCGACATGCTTTTTTTTTTTTTTTTTTTGAATTTTTAAAACTACAATATTGCCGTAATTAAGTTTCAAACTATTACAATTAAGTAAAAAAATTCACAGAGCCTTCTCTACCCTATGGTTGAAGTGTGACTGAATGCAACTAATCTCAAAATCCCAGTAGTTTAGAAATAATAAGCATCGTGTAAGCCCTAAACTACGTATATTATGATAAAAATAAAATACACTTAAACCAGAAAAGAAAGATGTAGGCAAGCAGCAAAATAAAATGACTGTGTCATCACTGGGGGAACCAACCTTATCAGCTTAAATCACAGAGCTCAATCCTTAGAATTGCAAGTATATAATGTATACATGATTAACAGACGCAGCAGAGAAACAATGGATGTGACCTCTTCCACAAAACAACTTATCAATGTCCCTTTCGTATCCCAGTCAATTAGTTAACAAGGTCTATGTCTCCAGATTCGTTTAGAATCTCAATACACTATCATCATAAGGACATCTTAGCACAATTGATTTCTTAATCATTATTCTTGCAAGCTTCACAAACTCCATCAAGTGGCCTTGACCAAGCCCAACCAAAAGAATAGAGTAAATATCAGAGCCAATGTAAGAAAAAGATCCTGTATTCTCAATTTCATAAAGCAAGAAGAATCCATCCAGCAACCTCTCCTCCTTACAAAGCTCCTTCAGAAAAAGGCTGCATGTCAAACTATCAGGTTTGATCCCACCAGAAAGCATTTCCCTAAAGAGCTTCTCTGCTGCCTCAAATTTTTTCAGCCTTATCAAAGCATTCACAAGTGAACTGTAGCAATCACCATATGAAACACCATGTTCCCCTACAAATTTATCAATCAACTCATCAGCCTCTTCTACACGACCTACACCATAGGCCCTCAGTCCTAACTGTAAGACGATTTGCAGAACACCCAAAAGCTTTCATTCTATTCAAAATAAGAAATGTTTCTCCACTGACCCTTCTCAAAGAAACCCTGAATCAGAGATGTGTAAATAACACGATTTGGATTACAATTACCACCTTCTTTCTCCATTTCCCCCAACAATTTCAATGCCCTTTCCATGGAACTAGACCTACAAAATCCGTCTACAACAGCTGAGTAAACCATTGAATCTGGGGAACATCCACATTCTCTCATAACCTTGAGCATCCAGCAAGCATCCTCCAATTGACCCACATTACAAAACCCTTTAATCGTTGTCAAGTATGTAACTGTATTAGGACAAAGATGCTTCAAACCCATCTCTTGCATCAGCTTTCCTGCCATTTCCACATCACCCTTCTTGCAAAACAACCTTATAACAACATTATACATCGTAGTTTCAGGACACAAATTAAATTCTGGCAATTTCCTCAACACCCACAAAGCCTTGTCAGTAAGTTGAGCTTCTTCACATAGTTTCAGAACCACCTTAAACTTATAGACAGTAACTAAACACCTTTCAACCCTGTAAGACTCAATCACATCAAATATGATTTCTGGGTTTTGATTAATGCCAAGCAAGTTGCATGCTTTCCAATACATATAAGAACTATGCCTCTAACTAGACTGAAGACCAGCCGAATGAAAATCCTGATACCCAAATGACATTGCTTAGGACAACATCTATGTAATACTTCGCTAACACATTGAGAGTCCAATTTGAACTTAAAGATAGATAAGGATTGCTCTAAACTGCCACTAATTTTATTATGCAGGTGACTATAAAGAATATCAACAATAGAAGCACTGGCAATTTGTTGGGTTGAGAAGCTACATTTTTTGAGTTGATTTAAGTATGAAAGCAATCAAAAATTTACAGAAAATGAGATTTGTTTGTGAAAGTTTGATAGAAGATTAATGGGTTGTGGAGGTCATAGCAAAAAGCTGGACAATGGGGTCTGTCTATGAGGTTCAAGAGATCTTTAATAAAGGAAAGTAGAAATTGCAGAGAGAAAGTAAGAGACTTTACAGGAGAGATTGCAGAGGGCGAGAAGACAGAGACAGAGGACTTGGGAGGGAATCAGAAAGAGAGAGGGAAATAATCAAAGATGATAGGGATAGTGGAGAAAAATCTTGTGTACTCCGAGAGTGATACTCTCCTAGACACAAAAATGTGTGTGACCCCACAAAAAAAAATGTGGGACCCAGGTCCATGTGAGTCCCACACTTTTTGTGTGTCTATGAGAGTATTACTCTTAGAGTACACATGAATTTCTTGGGATAGTGGCCACCAAGGGAATGAATCCCCAACTCCAACTGATGTGTTAATGTTGGCTGTTAACAGCAAACTCTTTCAGATGGGCCTCACCCTTGGGGAAAATTCTTAGGTACTTATACATACACATAAAAAGTGGGTGGAGCCCACTTTTATGTATGTGTATAGTACATACTCTCAGAGTAGCTAAGAATTTCCCCTAACTCAGTCACTCTTAGAGCTATGGACGCATTACATTTTATAACTACAAAGCTGAATTAGCACAATTGAAGTGTTATAAATATTTCTTAGTGGGATGAAACTTTACCAAATAAATTTCCAAAATTGCCCTTTTGCTTAAATTGGTCATCATGCATTTCTCATTGGTCATTGTGAACAATCATGCAATGATTACTGGTCAAGGACACACGAAAGCTATCATTGACCACTGATCATCATAAATAACAAAGTGGTCATTGCATGTCCGCTCACAATGACCACTGAGAAATACATGATGACTTCTTTAAGCTAAGTGCAATTTTGAAAATATGTTTATTTTCAAAATTATTTACTTGAGTAACTAAACAATAATTCTCTAAAAAAATTTTAAGCAACTTTTCTACTCAACCGTGCTCTGTAGATGGAAGTTAAATTTTGAAAAAGAAAGAAAAATTTCCTTGATTTCATTGAAGAAGGAAACACCTTACACGTAAAATTTCCCACATTTCATAAAATCACCACACTGTACTATAACATAAGGTACATGACTTCTTTTCACTCTTCTTAAATGGATAATCATAAACATGATATTAGAATGAATTGATTCTAAGCTTTTAGATTCGCTAAGGCTAACGTCATCACAGACAAAAGTCGTAAACATAAAAAGGTACCATTCTCAATCAACAGCAGAAGTTTGGTGTGGCTCAAATTGACAATGGTAACCATCACTGATTCAACTATTTTTTTTATGAGGAATGAGGATGCTAACCATGACGCAGAATGATGAACAGGGTTGAATTAATATCTTGCAGTGTACAGTGATGATACCACAAGCAAACTGATTATTAGCATAACTACAGAAATGAAAAAAAAAANGATCAATTAAAACTCTGACAAAACCACAAACCACAAACTGCAACATAAGGAATAACATGGACAGTAGATCAATCAGTCAACAGATGTTTATCTAATCATTCAGACACATCCCAGAAGCTCGGCACAGCTGCAGGGAGCTGCACCAGGAGAACTTTAGACATGTCAAACCATCAGAAGTACCTGCTATAATCATCACTTTCTGTACTGCCCATTTTACCAACTTTTTCAACCATCATTAGAAAGCTAACTAATACTGAAGGAAAGTAAATCATGTTGAAAGGCGAAGACAAGCAAACTAACAAATTTTTGAAAATAATAAAATAGATCTTGCAAGGAAGATCTCAGATGAGTAAGGCAAACATCAAATCCGGTAACCAAACCGCCTGCAGCAATAAGCCGGGCAGTAATTAGACCAGGATCTGCCACATAATTCTTCATGGTACTCCTTCCAGAGCAATTTCAAAATCAAAAGCATCTAAGGAAGTAGGAGGCTCTAAAAAGTGAGACCTAGACAGCATCCAGTTCACCCACTCAGATACAATGCCAACTATCAAAATAGAGAAACAGATTGAGCAGTTTGATCAAGGGTACCTTTGTCTGAGAACAAAGCCTAAATCTGCAACTCAGTTAAGCTCCAAATATTAGCTACTTAGGAAAGGTGGGTATTTTAATATCGCACCAAAAGAAAAGTTTGTAAAATATTTACCATATTGAGAAAACTATTACCGCCATTCAGAAAATTAAACTCTTTCAGAAGTAGCATCATGAACCAAGATAAGCACACACAGCTTCAGCTATTTGGTTAAGAAATCTCTATCTTTTATGTTGCACTGAAATGTCACCTCGCAGGGCGAACAGCCTCCATAAGTTGGTGATGGTGGCGGTGGCGGCGGCGGCAATATTTGTTGTGGGTACAGACATGATGGAGTTCACAGTTTCAGCTGGGGTTAGCTCAGATGAAGTTTCCAATGGTTGCGAAAAGAACTCAGACCAAGAAGGACCCAATTTTTCCTTTTATATGAAAAAAAAAATCCAATTTTTAGAGGCATGAAACCGCTGTAAAATAAAATTACCTTCTTAAAATATAGAAGGTAAATGGTTAGGGGAAATAAACGGTGAGTCGGTGACTACTTTTTATCTGCTTTCTTTTATCAAGTACAATTACTTTTCCTTCCCCACTTGTTACATGTTAAAATGTTTTTTTTAGCTATATGAATGAAAGAAAATAAATAGGAAAGTTATTCAATAGTTCATACGGTGCTTGATATATTTATAAAAATTATTAAAATATTTTTGAGTATTATATAATTATTTTATTTAAATATATGATTATTTATTACTTATTTTGATTATATTTAAACTTATAACAATATACTAAAAATAATAACTAATATATTTTGATTGAAACAAGAAATGCCATATATTCCACATTACAAACTAACCAGATACATTTTTATCCAAAAAAATAATAATAAATAACCAGATATACACATTAAATGGACAAACAAGGGTTTCACTTTCTGCATCAAGCACCCATACCCATTCCCTTGACTTGTTTTCAATATTTCATGAAAAGCAACATGCAAGATGCAACCTTATCTACTACCACATAGCTTTGCATCAAAAGCAATGTATGTGGCAATTCACCTTAGGACACATCTGAGATCCGGTATTATATCCTGCTGTCTGAAGGCAAAAGCCAAGGTTATACTTGCGTAAACCAGAGCTTTCCTTGATTGCAACAAAAGTGCAAAGCTTCATCCTGATGACCTTTCTCACTGAGCATTTAAGGTCATGTGACCTCTCAAGCGAAACAATTGCCTTATCCCCTAGAAGAGATCATCATTGATGCCGTTTGCTAGAAGTTGGAGTGAAATCCATTTTCCATAAGCCATGTATACACCTTCTCATAAATTCCGTTCAGTAATATAGTTCACAGAATTGAGAAGCACAGCAAGCTGAAGACTTTTAGTAATTTTCTCTTGAAAATAAGGAGACTGAATACTTGACTGCTGGTATGCAAAATCCAATATGCTTATAATTCCTAAGTACATTGTTTTGCTCCCCAAAGCCACTTGTTCAGTCAGTCTATTTAGTCACATACCTCTGCAGATAATCATCAGTTTAAGTAATGTTGTGATCGACAGATCAAGAAACCTTCCCTTAGCATTAACATGTACAAACTTCAGAGCTTTATAATATTCTAACCTGCCACCTGAATCCAGCTACTGCCAGGTTGCTTATTAGCACTCCCTGCTATCATTTTGTTTCTCAGTTCCATGGCATTTTTCCACATTGATGCTGATGCATAGATGTTAGACAGTAGAACAAAGGTTGAGGGTTCATTCAGTTCTATATCACCAATCATCTTTGATATCCGGTTTCCTGCTTCAACATTCTCATGTTTGCAGCAAGCACCCAGCAATGTCTTCCATAGAAGAGATTTTGAAGAAAATGGAGCTTCCTTTATCAAAGCCTCTGCTTCTTCCAATTGTGCCGCTCGACCAAGAAGATCAACAATGCAAGCATAATGATTTATGGTTACTTCCCAGTTGTATTTACTTCTCATGTACTCAAAAAGTTCCCAACCTTCCTTCACTAGTCCAGCATGACTACATGCAGTCAAAACCCCAGTGAAGGTGACTCCATCAGGTTCCAACCTCGCTTCTTTAGCCTCATTAAACAGGTCAATAGCTTCTTTCCCAAGCCCATGACAAGCATATCCATATATCATAGCTGTCCAAGATACTAAATTATGATCACTGATAGCATTGAAAAACTTGTGGGCATCTTTAATATTTCCACATTTACTATACATGTCTATAATGGAAGAAGCCACATGAAGATCATTTTCAAAGCCAAGTCTGATAACCCAGGAATGGAAACATTTACCTATCTCCGATGCTGTTAAGGCAGCAGCAGCTGAAACACAGCTGGATAAGATAGACTCATCAACCTGAAAAATGGGAACAGTTTGGAATTCTACAAAAAGCTTAAGAGCTTCTTCATGATAACCATTTTGGACCCATGAAGTAAACATGACGCTCCAAGAGATAAGATCTCGCTCTTTCATGGAGGAGAATACCCGAAAAGCATTCAAAGTTTCATGTTTAAATGCCGCATACATGTTGATCAGGGCACTTCCAACAAAGGAATACCATTCAAATCCTATTTTTATGATATAAGAATGGACTTGTTTTCCTAAATTAAGTGTCTCCATTTCTGCACAAGCCTGAATAACACTAACAAAAGTGAATTCACTAGGTTTTGAAGATACTGAATAAAGAAGCATATCGTGGAACAGCACCAAAGCTTCTTCAATTTGCCCTGATTCACTGCATCCAGACATGAGAGTAGTCCAGGAAAACTCGTTTTGCATTTGCATCTCTTTGAAAACCAATTTTGCATCATCAATAATTCCACATCTAGCATACATCTCAATAAGAGAATTTTCTAAGCCCAACTGAGAGTCATCTTCAGAAGGGATTTTAATAATGTAAGAATGAAAAGATCTTCCTTCTTTAAGCATATAAAGGTTCCCACAAGCTCGTAGAGCATAGCTGATTGTAGAACAGCTCGGTGCGATACCAGCTTCCTTCATCCCATAAAACAGCTCTAAAGCCTTTTCATCATTTGAATTCAGAACTAAATTATTGATCATGGAACTTATGCAGATTTCATTCTTGTAGCAAACCTCTAGGAAACATTTATAAGCATCAGAAATCATCCCAAAGCTTCCATACATGTTAATAAAGGCACTACCAAGATATGAATCCATCATAAAGCCAAATTTGATGTAACTACAGTGAACTTGGGTACCAGCCAGCTCCGTCTTCAAATTTGAACACAAGCTAACAACACTTGCACAAGTAAATGGATCTGGTTTATTACCTTCATGAAGAAAATCAATATAAAATGTAAGGCCTTTATATTCTCCAATCTGATTGAACCCAGCCAATAATGCACATAATGCCACATTGTCCTTCTCCTCAAGAATTTGAAACACTTTACATGCATCATCTAAGAATCCCAGTTTTGCATAGGTGTCAACAAGAGCTCCACCCATCACAACATCATGTTCAATCCCAATCTTCACAGTTTGGCAATGAATATACCTTCCAAATTCAAAATCCAACAAATCAGCGCAGAGTTTTATAAGGATTGTGTAAGTGAAACAATTTGGTGATATCGCAGAGTGCCCCATCTCATGAAACAACTGCAGAGCTCCCTTTACATTACACATCCGCACATAAGCATTCAGCAAAGTATTCCATAAGGCCTCAGATCTTTCTCCCAAAGAAACCCCATCAAACAACTTTCTTGAATCCTCAATATCTCCAAAGTCAGCATACATGTGAAGAATCAAAGCACTACAGAAGCTGTCAGACTGAAAACCACTTTTAAGTATTAGGCCATGAACCAGTCTACCCATAAGAGCATCTTCCATTAGTCTACATGCCTTGATCGCCATGGAGAAACCAAACTCATTTGGCCGCAACCCAGATTGACACAAGAGAGAAAACAAGTGAAGACCCATTTCATGTTGCCCATCATGCACGTAAGAAGAGACCAAACTTGTCCAAGAAATTAAACTTGGTTCAGGAATTTCATCAAACAGAAGATGAGCATTTTCCAGGTCACCTATATTCCCATAAAACCCAATCATATTGTTCTGTACAAAGACATCTCTGTCAAGCCCACTTTTGATGAACAAACAATGAAGTGATCGGCCATAATTTACGTCCTTATTATCCCTCAAACGTTGCAAAAGAAAGACACAGTCTTGAAAGCAAAACCCATCATTTTTTTGGAGTTCTACGGAGCCTTTCAAGTGGACTGGTCTCATTAGCATTCGTTGCTTGCTTGAATTGATGAAATGGGCTCTGCAAATTGAGAATGTGGAAAAACACTTCATTAACATAATTTAAGACGATCATCTTCAATACCAATCATCAGTAATATCTAGTAAGACATTCTAACGAGAGAGCTTGGCTAGCTTTTGGCTGAGGTATCCCCATAGACAGGAAGATAACTCAAGTGAAGCTGGCATCTTTTTCCTTTCTAGTAAGTTTTGATTGTGGGAATGACCAGCAATTTTATCGTTCTCGTCCATGTTTTTCTCTTTTCTTTTCTATTGTTCTTAAATAATTAATAAATAGTTGAGAAAATTTATAATATGAATTTAATTATATAATCAATAATCACAAGGAGAAGATATATACATGAAGAAAGTGACAAGAAAAGAGATAGGAAAGAGGGATGTGTCACATGAGTTCATTAGTAAACTCTCTTACTGTGCTTATAAGAATTTTAATTTAAATTTGGGTATACCTTATTGGTAATTACCATGTGAATAATTTACTACAATTAGAATTAGGAATATACCAAATTAATTTTCTAAAAAAAAATAAAGAAACTAAAAATGTAATAAAAAGTAAAAAATTGACAAGATCTCCTTCCTCATGGAAAACACCACCATCACCTCTTCCTTATTTTTGTTAAACATTACTAGAATCAAATTTAATTTTTGAAGGATTGAATCCTCCACACTTTCATTATCTTTTTCATTGAAAGTACTAGCAAAGGAATTATTCACATGATTTTACAAGTTTGTGTACATTATTGTTATTATTATATGGATAGCGAAAAGAGTTATTATGTGCATAGCTAATTAGAAAGGTTATACAAAAATTTAGAATAGAGGAAATTTCTATAATTATAAAATAGAAAAAATTATTGTTTGGGTTATAAAATTATTAATATTATTTATATCAATAATTCTTAAATATTTTTTTATATTTATATAATATGTCATATTATATAAAAATAATCAATATATGAATAAGATGTGTATAAATTAATTATTTTTAAGTTTATTTAAAAAATAAAATAAATTATATTTTATATTTAATAAAATAAAAAATTATATATACTTATTATGTAAGTATAATATAATATATTTATGTGGTTTCATAAAATTTTTATAAATTTTTTATTTTATTTTTAAATAATTGAAACTATAAATAAATATATTTTTTTATCTATTTGGTAATTGAAGCTAAGGGATGCAGATGCCTGTCACGGGTTCTCACATGTCTCTCTGCTCAAAAAGTTGAATATTATAATTTATAATAGTATCCCCTAAACCCAATTAATAATCTCTGCTCACAGTCACACCAACAATTATACTCTTATCAATTACGGATCATCCGTACACGTGGCACTCGTAAAAATTATTGGTAACATCATCAACTGGGTCCCACTCCCAAACAAAAACATAACCCCCTCGTTTGTCTTTGACCACCATGACGTACCACACGTAACGGTGCCCAACACTCTAACTTCTGCAGATCCTACGGTCCATATCGATTTCAGAAACTTTAGCTTCATCCAAAACAGTAGGCCCCACCCCTGACACACTTCCTAACGAGTCATCGTCTGCCACGTGTACGGGCGGTGATTCTGTACGCTTTTTTGAGTCTGAGCGCCGAGACATTAAAAAATCCCAAATGTTAAAAAGTGTTGGGTGGGAACGAAGTTCTGTAAGTGAAACGGAAGCTGCAGTGAGAGAACTGTTGGGGGAAGTCTGGCTTAGGAATCAAAGAATCTTTTGAGGAAGAAGAAGAAGGAGGAGACTAGAGAGGTGAAGTGTTGGTGGGTTTTGCTTAGATTTCTTCGTTGGGTATTGGGTATGTTGAAAGTTTTCAACTTGCATTGCTTTGCTTTATCTCCCTGTACTTTGTTGGACCTGAATCTCAGATTGAAAATGCTTTATTTTTTCTGGGTTTTTCTCATTTGTTTCGAAAGCTTGGTGCTTTGTTGAATCAGGGAGAGGTTTGTGTAGCTGGAATTTGTGTCCTGGGAAAATTTAAGAGTGGTTTTACCGGTTCCTTTTGGGAAAAGCTTCTTTAGGTGGACTTCTTTCTCACATTCTATGCAGAATTGAGAAAATTGGATGCTTTTCTAAAATGGGTGTTTGTTGAATTCAAATTTCCAAGTGGGTATACAAAGAGGAGAGGTTTCTTATATGCCCAATACTTTTCTTTGCAATCATTGCTCATTTGGCTGTTGGCATCGTATATATATTCTTTAAACATTGTTGGTAAGAGCATTTGTTTGCCTTGTTTGTTTGAACTGATGAAGAGTCATGACAAATTTGTCAATGGCAGTAGAATTTCATGGCAAACGTGACGGCTTAATTATCCCCTATTTGTTCTTGAATTGGAAAATATTTCTTATCTTTTGAAAGAGTTAGCAAGTCAGGAATTCTGTTAGTGTAAGCAAGGTAATTGATTAGGGTTCTTATAGATGAAGTTTTGCTTGGCAATTTCTACTGTGTCTTTTTAGACATTTTTATAATTCATTCAAATTTTATTTTTCTTATGTTTACCCTGCATTCCTTTGTCCGTTCTAGTTCTGTAAGGGGATGAAGCACATTAGTCTTAATGTCTAAAATAAACTTCTTCCATGTAATAAAATTAGAAATTTCTTCATTTATAAGTAAATTTCTTACTGCAGGACAGAATTGATTGAACAAGATCTTATACTATATTTGGGCAACCTTAGTCCACGAAATTCAAGGAGCAGAATGCTGACAGGTTTGACTGGTGGCAGCGGACCATGACTTATGTTGCACTTGAAGTTGTTGGTCACCTGGATGTCGTTTACTTGGACATTGAGGTGATCATATTCTGATTCGTTATTTGGGAGGGAACTGGACATGAGTATGCTGGTGGGGACATGCTTGAACCGCGGCAATCTGATATACCTGCCCTGTTTCTGGTCTTGGTTGTATTTCCTTTGGTTTCTTACATCCTACTTGGGAAATGGAGTGAGGCTTCAAGGAAAAGAGATAGGATAACTTTGCTTGCCCAATTGGCTGCTGAAGAAGCTCTTAGAGTAGAAGAAATGGCTGTTGCTGATGTTATTCCTCCAGTGTCTTCATCAAAGAGTGAAATTCATGTGTGTGCTAGGTGCTCAGCTCCTGCAAGAACCCGCTGCTCCAAATGCAAATCTGTTAGATATTGGTAATTCTGTTAACTGATTCTGTTTGCAGGATCATTTTTTTCCCTTAATTTTTTTTTCTGATACAAGTCTGTGGAAGCATTCTTGAAATACTAATCAATAAATATTAATCTAAGGATGAATTTCTAGAAATTATATTTGATACTCAGTAAGTGAAAAATACCACTACAGTAGGAACATTGTGCTCAATTAGTTCTCAGATAGGTTTTGTCCACTCAGTTTTACTAATGAGCGTGAGTGTATATCTGGCTGGGAGAATTCCTATTAGACTAGAAAATTGTGCACACATAGTTTCCATGGTCAGTTTTGCTGATGAAATTTAGATTTTATTGCTCTACAGCATTTTGTTTCTTGAGAATTTTCATGGGGTTCTGCCATTCTCTGAAACTGGGGAACCTTGTTGATTTTCCTATAACTATATCCGCCTTTAGTATCTTTTCTTGGGCAATATCTTGTCCTACAACATTTTGCTCCTTTCTTCATGAGTTTCTTCTTTTGTTAGGAAAGCAAAAGGGGGAACTTTCTTCCTTTTTAGCTAAACAATTATCAATCCTGCCCAAAATGGGTGGCCAATAATGAAAGTTCTGTAATAGTTGTGGATGAGATAAATATTCTGTTTGACCTTGAGCGTTTATTCCTCAAATTTTGAACTGTAAATGGTTTGCAGCTCTGGGAATTGTCAAATAATTCATTGGCGGCAAGTTCACAAGCAAGAATGCCAGCCATTGGAAGCTCATAAACCTAGCTCGTTTCCTTTGGCTGTCTCATTTGACAAATACAGTCATGGTAGTGGCTTATTTCATGAAGACGTGTACTCTCCGTTCTTCAATCACAATTTGAATCAGACTATAAAGGAGGGAGAACCTGTGGATAATTTAGTTCACCCTCCAATAGGCACTGATGCTTCTACAGTTGATCGTGCTTTGTCTAATAATTCTCAAGTCCCCATCCTGGAGAGAAGAACTTCCCATAAATCCAACAGAGAAACACGGAGAAGAGATAATGGAACTATGCACGATTCTTCTATCGAATCCTCTGGATATCAGGCTACCCTTTCTCCCTCTTCAAGTGTGGTATCAAAGGAGGCCTTTATGAGACAGAAGGTTTATATGTTTAACTTTGACATCAAACTGGTATACTTTGTTCTAAACTAATTATGATGTAATCTCTAATTATCATGCTAAACTGTTGCTACAGTCAATAAATAATGACTATGCTGTGTTGGAAGAAGAAATTTCAAAGAAGGCTGATGCCGCTGGCTCCAATGTTTCTATTTATGGACAAGATGCTTCAGCAAGCACAAAGTTCGTGAGTGATAACTATCAAAGTCAACTTGGAAATGCATTTATTGCAAGAAGCAACTTTGGATGCTCAAGTCTGCCTAATGAAGCAAACAATGGCAAAGTTGCAGATGAATTTGAAAAAGATGTATCTACCAAAGGAGGGAAAATAACCATGGGGGAAACAGGTTCATCTGATGAAGCAGCACAACTCATATGTTCTTCTGAAATGACAACTAAAGGAGGCATAAAGGCTAAAAAGATATCACGCCCCTCTAAGACCAAATGTTCTAAATTGCCGAAATCGACATTGATGGTATCAGGAGACTTATGTTGCCCAGAAATAGAGAAGAAAGGGAAAATTGCCGATGAACCTAGTGAGTGCAGTAGATCTGTGTTCTCATTCATTATCCTGATATATGATTCCTATAATTCAAGTTCACTATCAATTGTATATAAGCGTACACTCTTATCATCATATTCTATTGCATTGGCATTCATCTGAAAGAACAAATCTCTATTCATTATGCAGAAGTTGCTGAAATCAGGGATGCTCTCCCTTCACAAGGTAGTAATGGGAGTGCAAGCATTGGAATTATGAAAATGATGGGTTTGAGAAAGTCAGGAAAACTTACTGCACTGGCCCCCTCTGAAGTTAGTGGAGACAGGTGCAAGAATATGAAGGTCAGTTTTATGTAGATGCATCTGAATATTAATTCCTGTCAGCCCTTTCCTAGTTGAATTATGTTATTTTACTCAAACCTTGAGTTAGAAACTGAAGCCGTTACTAACTACTTGGTCTTTTAATGTCGCAGATGTTGTTTCCTTATGAGGATTTTGTAAAGTTATTTCAGAGTGAAGTCTTTGGCATATGCCCCAGGGGCCTTTTGAATTGTGGGAACAGGTAATACTAGCAGAATACGTAAAACCTTAGAAATGTGATAAAGGTAGAAAGAAATGAAGATTATTTGATAGAAAAAATAACATCTATTAACTGTCATTATATTGTGATGTATAACATATAGCAATTTATTCTATTTGGCTACTGCTATGTAAAAACTGTCCAATTCCTTTGATTTCTTTCTTATGGTTTAAGAAATAAAAACCCCATGAAGAAGCAACAAGAGACGACAATCTAAGAATGCAAACTTGCAAAGAAGTATGCGAGATACCCCTACACAAATAGGAAAAACTATCCAAAGTATTAATCAAGACAAGATTTTTTTTTTTTTTTTTCTTTGTGGATGGGAGGATACTTGCAAAATTAACCAATACATGTTATTGATATTATGAGATTTTTAGCTTTGATCTCAAGTTACCCTTTTAGAACTTCAAAATTATGGTAATTTTGCTCCTGCAGCAAACATAATAAAATAAAACAGATGTTATCAAGATTCAGCCCTGATCTTCTGAAGTTACCTCTCCCACTCTTTCAAAAGTCGGCAACATCTTTATGGCGATAATCACAAGAATACAGCATAATGGAATTGCCTTCTGTTGTAGGCTGTCTTACATTGTATTTATATACAGAGAACTTCAATAGCCACAAACTTAATAAGTGAGCGAACCATCATAAGTTGTCATTAATTATAACCATTTGTGGTAGAAAATTTAAATGTGTTGAACAATGTTTCACAGAATGGGCTCTGTTTTTGCATGGAGAAAATTTATGGCAAATGTTTTTATTGATCCTTTGTGATACACTCTGAATCATTGTTAACTTTTTGATATCTTTATTTTGCAGTTGCTATGCGAATGCTGTCTTGCAGTGCTTAACATGCACAAAGCCTCTTGTCGTCTATTTGCTTTGTAGATCACATTCAAAAACCTGTACTTCCATTTTCTCTCTATTTTTAATGGCATTAGTCACCAAAACAAGGATGAAAATTTTCTTTGAATATATATTTATTTTAAACTTTGTCTTCTTTTCAATTGCATGCCAGGTTGTGCTAAAGATTGGTGTCTCATGTGTGAACTAGAGCAACACATACTGATGTTAAGAGAAAATGGCGGCCCTCTCTCTCCTAGCAGAATACTTTGGCACATGCGGAGCATTAATTGCCAAATGGGTGATGGAAGTCAGGAAGACGCCCATGAATTTTTAAGGTCTTTCGAGATTATCTGGCCAATTTGTTTTTATAACTTCTGTTTGACGGATGCTCATTTTCCTTTTCAAAGATCTCTTTTCTTTCAATCTATGAAACATGAAACGGCGTTTTGGCTGCTGTTTCTGTATTGGAAACGTACTGGCTATGTTTTTATGTATGCCACATGCGATCACATCTGTTCCTTATTTATTTATTTATTCATTTATTTTTTTTGAGTTTTCTCTTGTCAATATGTTTAGAGCAATCCTAAAGGGATCAAAACATATCCGAAACATTTTCATAGACACCTAAACACAATGAAACTACTTTGAAATAATAAGAAAATATTCTAAAATTTGTCAAAGCTTGTCAAAATGCACCAAAATGTGTCAAAATGGCTGTAAAATGTGCCAAAATATCTGAGTTTTAAAATTTTGTGTTCTCAGTTATGATGAATACATATTATGTAATTTTCTTTTAATACTAATTCTAACACTATTTATGATTCTTATATGCATATAAATATAATTTTAATATTTACTTAGAGTAACCCCATCTTACCATATCCTAAGTTTTTCAAAAGTTGCCATATCTGATACGATACCCATCCCCGTGTCCATGTAACATGGCTGGCTTTAAATTCATCTCTTTGATGTTCAGTTTTGTTGCTATACTTCTCTGTTTCTGTATGGAAATATAATTATGCTTGTCTCAGCTCATTAATGTTCAATATAAAACTCAAGGCACTGTATATATAGGCTTCTAATTGCGTCAATGCAATCTATATGCTTGGAGGGACTTGGTGGTGAGAAAAAGGTTGAGCCCCGACTGCAAGAAACAACTTTTGTCCAACATACTTTTGGGGGTCGTCTTCAATCGAAGGTGTCAATCAATTGTTTGCTTTCTTTCACTTCTCTCTTTCTCTCTTTTAAATTTAAAATCTTGTACTAAGTCCTTGATAGCGGTGCCATTTTTTTTAGACTTTTTTTTCAAAAAAGTTTTGCATTTGTTTGATGGCATAGTGAACCTTAATCTCCGCAGGTTAAGTGTTTGAACTGTAATCACGAATCAGAACGGTATGAGAATATTATGGACCTAACATTAGAGATATTGGGTTGGGTTGAATCACTTGAAGATGCACTGACTCAGTTTACATCCCCTGAAGATTTGGATGGAGAAAATATGTACAGATGTGGAAGGTCTGATTATCTCAATTTTGTATTACTATCATAATTGCATCTGGCTTAGATGGTTAGGTTTAGTGATACCCAAGAAAGGGAGAGTGAAAAAAAATAAAAAAAGAACATTGTTATATTTACACTTCCAATTCTTGTTACTCACCACTCATACATTTTGGACAAGGTGTACTGCATACGTTCGAGCCAGGAAACAATTGAGCATACATGAGGCCCCTAACATCTTGACAATTGTCTTGAAAAGATTTCAGGTATGACATAGCGCACGTTTTGCTTTTCGGTTTGTAGTTCCTCTCATTAATGATATATATGCTTTACTTACTATTCTCCTTGAATCTGTCCAAAAACACACAATTGCTTGTGAAACTTTATTGTGTTTTGGCTTGCAAGATGCTTCTATTGCTCGTTGTGCCTGGAGTGGTGTTGTAGGTGTTGGCTTTCCAGAATACAAAGATTGGTAATGGAAGACATGAATTGAGATGTCCAAGTGTTACTGGATATTGATGTGTTGCATTTCTTTTGCATGTAGTAATGCTTTATTTTGATATTTCATGATAAGAACATGTTTCTTCCCACATGTGTTGCATTTAGAATGATGTTCTGAAAACTAGATTTGTGGTCGATTGGAATGATTGAATATGTTTATATGATAAATGTATGACAAAATATATTAATAGCATAATACTTAATAATTAAATATATTAGTGAAATATACATAAAATTGAAATAGTAGTGATATTTAATAGTATTTAATTATTTTATCAACCATACATTCTCTGATCCAAATGGCAGAGAAGTTTTCATATTTATAACTTTAATTGTTGGACGGGCAACCGTTCATTGAACTATTAGAGATATATAAGTTTAGAAAAAAAAAAAATATAGGGTTTATATTTTCTTTAAGATGAATGGTAGCTTTAAAAATTTAATATACTAGCAAAATGAAATTTTATTGTAAATTTTAGAAGAAAAATTGATGGTAATATTAAATTTATAACATTTATTAATTAAAAAATTTTGCGAGAAGTATTTAAAAATACTTTGTTAAGTATGCAATCAAACTGTATTTAAGACTTGATTTATTGGTTTTATAAGGAGTCATTTTTTAATTTATGAGTGGATACTTATTAAATATTCTTTTATGTAACAATATAAATAAGAAAGAAGTTGGCAACATTGGTGGGCACTCCACCCACGTTTCCCATGGGAGTGGGTATGAGCTCACCCTTTGCAACTTCTTGTCTTAATTTTAAGATGCTTTGTAAATGCATGCTGCCAGCATGGTGTCATTGCATGTACGGACACTGCCATGTCATCAAAAAATGAACTACTCTAACTGACTGAACCATCACCGGTTCAATGATTTACTGTCAAACCGGCCAGTTCAACCCAGTTTTCAGCCAGTTCTCAATCACTGTGGTTCTGAGTGGAAAAATGGCTGGTTCACAGGTTTTCTGGTTTAACTGGCTGGTCCAGTCTGGTTTTCAGAACTTTGGTTTAGAACTTTAGATTAGTTTTCATTTATCCATCATTATGACTTCTTTAGATATTCTAGGTTTTGTGAACTATGGTTTCATTTTCATTTTTCTTTATCATCTATTCTTTTTGCTCCAGCATGGTGATTCTTGTGTACTCCTAGCATGCAAGCCCCCTTGGCATCTGCAATTGATCCTTTTAGCTGGCATTTCTTTATTCTTTGGCTAATTTCGCCGGTTTCAGATTTTGGAGTGGCCTCTTCTTTATTCAGGAGTTCCTTTGGGTGGTAACCCCCTCGAGCTGCTTCATTTTTGGATCCAGAGATTAAGAAGATTTTTAAGCGATTAGATAATTGGAACGGTGCATTCTATTCTCTGGGTGGTCAGATTACTCTTATACAGTCTTACTCTTTTAGCATCCCTCTCTACTATTGATCTCTTTTTCATATCCCTTTTGGAGTCACCCTAAAGGTGGGTAATGGTTCACATATAAGATTTGGGAGAATCACTGGGTAGGGGACATTCCTTTTTCTTCCTTACACAATTACCCAATCCAAAGTTCCTATATCATTCTTTTTTTCAGGAATTTGAATGATAGAGAAAGTTCAGGGTTGGAATCCCTTTTGGTTCTACTTAATTCTTTTCATGTTGTCGGACTTAATTAGGAGGGTTGGGAATCTTAATTCTTCTGGTGTGTTTTCTTGTAAATCCTTCTTCCTGTTTTTTACCCACTCTATGAATAAAGCAATCTTCCTCCTTCATACGCCCCTTTTGAAATCTGAAGCTCCCTCTAAGGTTAAGTCCTTTATTTGGACTTTTGTGCTTAATAGGGTTAATACTAATTATATGTTGTAGATCCACAGACCACGGGAGGCACTTCCCTTGATCTGGGTGTTATGTGTGGTTCTAATGCCGAGACAGCTGCTCAACTATTTTTCATTGCCCAGCAGCTACCTCTTTAAGGAATAATTTGTTTACCCTTTTTGGTGAATCTTGGGTGTGCCCCTTGGCTTTGGAGCAGCTTTTATTAATTAGCTTTAGAGGCTTTGGCAAGAGAGAGGAGGGTAAATTTCTTTGGCAGCATGCAGATTATATGTTCATTTGGTGCATTTGGCTAGAGCATAATGCCGGTACTTTTTAGGATTTTTCCTTGATCCTAGAGTTGGTTTGGGACAAGATTGTGTATGTAGCCTCTTTTTGCTGTTTTACCCATGGTCTTTTTAGGGGAGTTTCCATCTCAGATATCAAGGGGGTTGAGTAGCCTTGCTGCATTAATGCTCCTGTGTTTTACTACTTCCTTCCTCGTGTTGATGAATTTTTCTTTCATAAAAAAAAGGGAATTAAAATAAAATAAAAGAATGTGGTGATTAGAAACTTTATGTTTAGTTCGGCCATGGCCAATATATCATGCACCTTAGCTCGGTTTCAGAAATTCATTGTCAAGTTCCTTAAATTTCGAGTTCATAATTAGTCCATATTTGTTGTTTTACCCTTTCTAAATCTTTGTTTGGATCATACCTGGATACCTGGTTGTGTTTCGAATTCCTTTTATTTGTCATATATTGACCCACTGGAATGTCTTCTTTTTTGTTCTGCATCATCAGGAAGGAAGATACGGAAAAATAAATAAGTGTATAACTTTTCCTGACATGCTGGATATGATTCCTTTTATGACTGGGGCGGGTGATGTTCCTCCACTTTACCTGCTCTATGCTGTTGTCGTGCACCTGGACACACTAAATGCATCTTTCTCTGGGCATTATGTCTCATATGTGAAAGATCTGCAAGGGAATTGGTTCAGAATAGATGATACTGAGGTAAATTTGTTGCCTTATTTGCACTCTTTGCCTGCATTTGGTAATATAATCTTCATTTAACTCCTTTTGGTTGTTGCTCAACATTTTTCTCCCTCCCTTGACAATTTTCTTTTCTTGCTCTTCTTTCCATCTTAGTTTGGAAACGTCAAGGGGCCATGGTATAAGCAGTTAGATTAACTTCCTGCATTTTTAATTTTTGCTTCTGCCATAATGTCCATCTGGGCACCTTTTGCCTAATACTGTTTCTAGATTTACTAACACCTATATATGTTTTGCTCTTAAAAATTTCTGAGATTCAAATGTAAATGATTATTCATGTGACTCTGTCTCCATGGATACTTTGGAACTGTTTTTGCATATGTTCACCTAAAGTGGAACTAATGTTTATATGCTACATGCAGAAGAGTGGAACTTGGCATTCCTTTTCTTTTGTGTGTTTTGCTAACATTCCGAGATTATGCTCAATCAACAGGTTCAGCCAGTGCCAATGAGTCAGGTGATGTCGGAAGGAGCATATATCTTATTTTACATGAGGTAGAGATTTAGTTTCTCCTTTTTCTTTTGGTCACTATGCTGTTTATTGTGCTGTCAATTTGTCATTTTACCTCGTTGCTTTAGTAACCTCATCTTGATTACTTTGTCCAAGATTTATGCATGACTTGTTGAACTTCCAAAAAGACGGACTGCAATCTTTAGCTCTTCATTGTTTATCGCAGTTTACCTTTATTATATTGCATGCTGTACATATATGCATTGCTTCGTTGGGGCTTTAACTGTTGAATCTTGTGTAGGTCTTGTCCCCGCCCCCAAGTAGGGCTGACTGGGAAAGCAAAACAGCAACAAGTGCCTGACTCTTCAAAGTACTACCCAGTAGAAGCTCGGAACCCATCTAGATCAGGACATAGTAGACATGGAAGTCAATTTGTTGTTCCAGAGCCTTCACCTGAAGCCAGACCAGAAATTGCTACTCGCTTTATCGACACCTCTCATGGCGTCCTTAGAAGGAGTGCCAACAGAAATGTCCTGCCAGTAACAGAAACTTATGCTGAAAACAATAGAGATTTTCCAGATGCAGCGTCAAGCGATTGGTCTGTATTTACAAGCTCAGATGAGGCTTCTTTCACAACTGAGAGTACTAGGGACTCCTTCAGTACTGTAGATTACTCTGATTCATGCAATATGGATCCAATTTCATCCATCTTCGGCTATGCCCCAGAAAACTCCAGAATTTCTGCTCGCTACAGAAAGTTTTCAAATAGTAGGCCACTTACAAGGTTCTTTCCCGAAAGCAACGGTATGTTCAACTCCTCCTTGTCCAGCCATCCTCTTGAAAGAGTACAGGAAATTGATCAGTCAAGATGGGTCAGCAATTCCTCAATTGAACCTCCTTCAAATGGGAACCATGGCATGTATGTAAATTATGGGAGTAATCCTGTATATGGCTTCTAGTCAGTGCAAACTCTAGTCCTTGGAAATTCTAACTCATTGCAAAGATGATTTAGAAGAATAGGTCCCTATGCCTCAAAGTTTTCAATATTTAGTTGATTGAGGCATATAGCTCTTTTAAACAAAGCATATAATGTAATTTTTATTTTTATTTTTATTGTCATTGCAAATTGTAAAGATCACAGCCATTTTCCTTGGCCTTTTATCTATTTCCATTAAAGCCTTTGCCTCATAGATTACAGAAGCATTCACTCAAGACCTCTTAAATTGCTGTTAGCCTTTGCGCTAGCAAGTAGATTGATTCCAATGCTCATTGTTTGAAACCAAGTGTGCAGAAGATAAGAAAGGAAATTATTCGATTTTAAGATATGTGCACTTTCTTTGATTCAATATGAAGAGTTGGTTTGATATTATTAGCATCTAAAAGGAGATCATAAAAAATGGAACACTGTTTAGTATATTACTCATCCTCATTAAGATAACTATGCTTTGGCTAAAATATGAAACACTTTATTCATCCATATAAAGTTTTGGAGGAAAACAACTCTATTTGGCAAAACGGCTCTTTCTTCTCTGCATATTTCACATTGTATGCCCTCCCTCTTCCAAGTCAAATAAGAACCATATCTCATTCACCCTATCATCATATTCAAATGGGGCATTGTACTGGGCAACAGTGTAGACAGAAGCATGACCAGCTCTATGGCTTTTCTTAATGGCAGCAGCCCAATCAGTGCCAGCAATACTGGTTTCCAAGGCAGCAGCTTCCTCCCCAACATTATAATCACTCACAAACCCGTTAAACTGTCTCACTGCTACATACACAGCTTTCCATCTTTGAACATGAAGGCCCTTTGCAGGAGGAGGGTTGCCTTGGTTCTCTTTTGGTACAAAGAAGCTCACAACAAATGAGGATTCACAGAAAGGTCCATCACTGGGAGACAATTCAGTGATCACAGGAGCTGTCATCTCAATCTTTTGCTTGTAGTTGTTCTTACCCTGAATATAATCAAATAAACTGCAAAACACAAAGAGGGTACCCAGACTTAAAATTTAGTGAACTCTATTATGATTTATGGCACCATTTGAATTGACTCATAAGCACTTGTTTAATTAAAGAAAAAAAAATTTGGAAAATGAATTTATAAAATAGTGTTACCCAGAAATGTTTTATAAGTGATTTTTGATGAAGAAGTAAGTGAGAATTTCACAAAAACATATATATATTAAATTAAATTAAATTAAATTACCTCAAGAAGCCGGTTCTTGTAGCTTCAACTAGAGAAATGTCTTGAATAAGAGAAGTTGACATCCACACAGTGGAGTTATAGCGGCGAATTTCAAAGGCGTTGCCCACATGAATCACATCATAGCTGGGACACTCAATTCGGTTACATGTTGGTGGGCTTGTCCTTGCACTGTGATGCCTCTCTGTCTCTGAAGAGACACCCAAGAGTGAAACTGAAAAGAGGGTCACAAAAAGTGAGAGCTTGAATATGATAGCAGCAGCAGCCATGGCAGTCAATTGCTCAGACAAGAGTTGTGTTAGAGAGGAACAAGTAAAACGATAAATGCCTGCTTTCTATGGCTGTAAAGAAACACAGTTTAACGTCCACACATCTGTACCTACGGAAGAATACAGAAAACATGCACACTTTTGGGTCAAATTAAGGATTGCTTAAGGCCCAAGGCCCAAATTCTAATTAAATGATTATTTCCAGAAAAAATGAAAAAAAAACAAAATATATATATATATTCTTAACTCAAATTCTTTCTCCTTGTTCCAACCCTCTAAAGTCTAAACCAAACAAAGCACAAGTGTGTTTGCTGGAAATTGCTAGCAATGAGCTGTTATTCATTAAATGTTAAAATGCTAAATATCTGTTAGTTAAGCTCACTCGGTTAGAAACTCAGAGCGCATGCATGAAACTTTCTCTCCATTTTTGTTGAATCCTATTTGGTTACTCCAAATCTTTGATATTAAAGAGAAATAAATAAAAGAATAATGTCTCATTAATTAAAGTCTCTGCATGTAGCCTCTTTATATGGCAAAGCCAAAATAATATAAATGCTCAATTAATGATTTTTTTTTTATACTTTTGATTATATTTTTAAATTAAAAAACGTAACTGTATTTAGTTTAATAAACATGAATCACGATTCATATAAATGGTGAATTGAAAAATAACTATGATTCTCAACATAATTAGTGGGTCCATAATTTTTTAATTTATGTCTAGATTTCTTATAATGAATTGGTGGCCATAACATGTCTAGATTCATTATCAAGTTTTATTTTTATTTTTCTTTCTCTGTTTCCTCATTTGTTTAACAAATAAAGGTCAAAGAGATTAGAAGGAGATTATAGCCACGTGATGAAATCCTTTTAAACATTTTTGTCATCAATTAATTATTAATTACTAGGAGAGGAACTTTTGGTATTAAACATATAAATAAATACTGAATGATTATTGAATATTTGGAAGTAAAATTTTAATAATTTTGTGAAAAGAAAGTGTGAGGTATGGTGAATGTGTAGGTGAGCTGAGCTGGTGGTTGTGTTTCCTGCTCAATTCCCTTCCATTTCGGGACTCTTCGGCGCTTATGCCACCCGTTCCCACTGCCTACCACGCCGCTGTTCTCTATTTCAAATGTCAAAATCCTCACACTCTCCTCGCAACTCCTGACTTGCACATCACCTTTCTTCCTACTATCTCCTCTCTCCGTCTCTGCAAGACGCAATGGATGGGCCCACCACACAGACCGAGCCGCCACCCGCCTCTGCCAGAAGCTACTGGCGGTGGANATGCGCTTATGCCACCCGTTCCCACTGCCTACCACGCCGCTGTTCTCTATTTCAAATGTCAAAATCCTCACACTCTCCTCGCAACTCCTTACTTGCACATCACCTTTCTTCCTACTATCTCCTCTCTCCGTCTCTGCAAGACGCAATGGATGGGCCCACCACACAGACCGAGCCGCCACCCGCCTCTGCCAGAAGCTACTGGCGGTGGAGCAAGAAAGATTTTTATCCTGAGGAATCGTTTCAGAGCTGCAAATCATACCGAAATGCGCTGTCGCATACCTCTCTCCGGCTCCGGGAACGCCTTCTCAACCGCTCCACCGACGAGTATGAGCTCGTCGAGCTCCGAAAGGAGAGTGTAAACGACATGCGCAAGTGCCTCACCTGGTGGGATTTGATGTGGCTTAGCTTCGGCTCCGTCGTTGGCTCTGGTATTTTCGTGATCACTGGCCAAGAAGCCCGTGATCATGCCGGACCTGCAATTGTGCTATCCTACGCTGCTTCTGGGCTCTCGGCGCTGCTCTCGTCGTTCTGCTACACAGAATTCGCCGTCGAGGTTCCGGTTGCCGGAGGTTCGTTTTCTTTTCTCCGTATTGAATTGGGTGACTTTGTGGCGTTTATAGCTGCTGGGAATATCCTCTTAGAGGCTATTGTGGGTGCTGCTGGACTGGGTCGCTCTTGGTCTTCGTATTTCGCAAGTATGATTAAGAACAACCCTGATTTCTTGCGAATTAGAGTGAATGCTTTCAAAGAAGGGTTCAATATGCTAGATCCATGTGCTGTTTTGGTGCTTCTGATTGCTAATGGTATTGCAATGAGTGGAACTAGAAGAACCTCTATCTTGAATTGGCTTAGTTCTATAGTAACTACTCTAGTCATTGTGTTCATACTTGTGGTTGGGTTTACTCATGGCAAGACTTCAAATTTGGTGCCTTTTTTCCCATTTGGAGTAAAGGGAGTTTTCCAGGCTGCAGCAGTAGTGTACTGGTCCTACACTGGTTTTGACATGGTAGCAACCATGGCTGAAGAAACAAAGAATCCCTCAAGGGATATACCAGTGGGTTTGGTTGGTTCAATGACTATGATTACTGTGATTTATTGTTTGATGGCTTTGGCACTCACCATGATGCAGAAATACACACAGATTGATAGGGATGCTGCATATTCAGTTGCCTTTGTAAAAATTGGCATGACTTGGGCTAAGTATCTTGTGAGTATATGTGCTTTGAAGGGAATGACTACAAGCTTGTTGGTTGGATCTCTAGGGCAAGCTAGATACATGACTCAGATTGCAAGATCCCATATGATCCCACCCTTCTTTGCTCTTGTTCACCCAAAGACTGGAACCCCTATTAATGCTACTATGTTGATTACTATAAGCAGTGCAGTTGTTGCCCTTTTCTCTAGTTTAGATGTTTTGTCAAGTGTTTTCTCTTGTAGCACCCTGTTTATTTTTATGCTTATGGCTGTTGCATTGCTGGTGAGGCGATATTATGTTAGGGAAACCACATCACAGAACGATTTGATCAAAGTTGTTGTATGCTTATTGCTTATTATTGGTTCTTGCGCCGGAGGAACGGCTTTTTGGGTCTCAGGTGCACTAGGATGGATTGGTTATACAGTGTCTGCTGTCATTTGGTTTTTGACAACCTTGGTAATGACCTTCCTTCCAAAACAGCGAGCTCCCAAAGTTTGGGGGGTTCCATTGGTTCCATGGCTACCATCATTGTCAATTGTAATGAACCTCTTTCTCATGGGATCATTAGGTTCTGTGGCATTCTGGAGGTTCTTAATTTGCACGCTTGGAATGCTTGTGTACTATGTCCTGGTTGGTGTTCATGCAACTTACGATTTGGCGCATCAGAATATCCCCGAATCAGAACTTGCTGAGGGAAAGGAAGATACCAAGGAGGGGGTCTTATAGCACATTTCAAGTGTGATGTTATCAAGATTCCGTAGGTTTTTAGTCTTTCAGTTATTGTAGGCATCTGTCAATAAGTCAACATAGAAGATGTTTGTTTTATAGTAATGGCATTTAGCTTTTTCTTCAGTGGAATCAAAAGATTCCAGCTTTGCTTTTTGTATTCTGCAGGTGAACTATGAATTAATATGGTTCATTCCATGTTCATAATAATCAATATGATAATAACAACGGTTGAAACTGATGTGTATTCTTCCCCATTTTCAGCTTATACTGTGTTTACCTGTTGACAATCAACCAGTATGGAAACAGAGAAGACATGGAAAATTAAAGTGAAAAAGTCATTAAACCCCTCCTGAACCCTCTCTGCACCCAAAAGAAAAAGAGAAGAATTGATGCCATTGGAACAGAGAACCACAAAAGGAAAATCTGGCCCAATAAACAGGAACGGGTTGAAATCAGAAGGGGTGTGATGGACAAAACCAGAGGGCACTCTTTCTGGGTTGTTTGGCCCTGAATCTTTTGTAGTTTCAGTTGATTATATGAGGAAATGATGTCAAAAAATATACTTCTAAGTTGGGATCACCAATTTTTTTCCCCTTTATAAGCTTATTAGGATCTTAAATTCCTTCTGTGTTAATTTCTGAGCTACGCCCTCCTTGCTTGTCACTTCTTTCTCCAATCCATGTTACAAATGCTCTAGCACAATGTTCTGCTTAGCTTTGAAATTAGCCTGTTCAGAAATGATAATAATGTCAAAATTTAGCACCAACTTAACAAAAAGTTTAATCACACAACCAAAAAGCACGTCCAAGTATATATGTTAATGTCACATCTTTTCTTTAATCTCACCTAATTTGGGACTTCCACACAATGGCAGTGGGTTCACGTTTTAAAATTTTTTACCAAATAACTTTGGTAATTTTTTAGAGTTCTATTTTTGTAGTTTGACCTCTCCTATTGAGTTATTTTTGGATTCACCACTGCTTGCACACCTCTTGTGCTCACACATAGAAAATCCTAGCACCATTATAATCATTGAGGTTTAGGCAAAGTTAGACCTAAATCTGATTGGTCTAATAAATACAAATCTTAAAGCTGAGCCTCAAATTGATCTCTACCAGTTGAATCTTTCAAGCAGGCATGCACTGGCCCAAATTCCTAGCATGCCTTGATTTTTCTCATGCTGATCCGAAACCCACTAATGCATTTTTCAATAGTTTCAAAATCTCATGGATTCCAAGCAGATAGCAATAATAAAAGTTCTGGGTTTGGCAATTGCTTTGAGGATCATGGAAACTCTCAAGTCATATCAACAAGGAATTAGCATGACCAAGAGTTTTGACTTTTGAGCCGCCACTTTATGTGAAGAAGACCTTGTCTAAACCATAAGTTCATTGATGTTAGATATATGATAATATCAATTTCATATACTCTTGCGTCTTTGTCCAAGCTTATTATGATTGATCTATTTAAGCATTAGCATTTCCTAATCTTAATTTAATAGTGCTTGCTGTTGTGACTGCACGATTGAGACTTAGAGACTCTTAGCTGCTACAAGTTTTGACAACTGAAGATCTTTGGCATGCAAGTGAAAATCTTGAAATATCTGCAGCAATTGTTGATAGATCTTGTCTCTGATACCCTATGTACCGGCAGTGTCACAACTCAGCAGCCTCAGTCTTGCTATGAGATGCTTAAAAAGATAGGCTCACATGTCTTGTGTAGTCTATAAAAATTGACACCAACCATGTCAATGTTAAGAGCGTGCCTGGCAAGGATGAAAATGAGAAGATTGATTTGAGAGGATTGAAAGTGAATGATAAAAATCATTGTCTGTTTCCTTGATAATAGACTATTTTTTTCTTTTTTTCTGAAATAGTTAGCTAAATGACCAAAGCATGGAGGTCCGAACTTAGGATAATAAGGCGAGGGACAATCTTAAGGCTGAAAGCAACTCTATTGAACCAAGACAGTCACATTTTGTCAATTTTTTCATAACCCAACTTAGAATGAAAATGAGATTCTCAATTAAAATTGAAAATTTTCTATCTTCTTTATTTTTCACCCTTTTTAGTGAAACAAGGCCTAAATTGGAAGACTTTGTGCTGAAAAATCTTCAAGATATTGATGCCAACAACCGACTCGACAATCTGAGCCATGTAAGTAGGGCAGAATACACACCTAACTGGAATTCCTCCAACATGGATTACACAATGGAAGTAGTGGAGAAGCCAACCAATTTAATTGCTAATTCTCTTACCATGTGTTTGGTAGAGCTAAAAGTGAAAAGGTGAAATGTTCAAAATATAAATTATTTCATGTTTGCTTGCTATCAAACAAAAATAAATAAAATAGAGAACCATTAAAAATTATATATACCTTATTTTCATTATCTACCATCTCTAACAACCATAAAAACTATAAAATATAAATCTTTTATATTTCCACTTAATTTCCTCTCTATTTTTCACCATTTTATTTTCATATTTTTACTAAGCTTTTTTCTTTTTTATATCAAGTAGAGGAAACCAAATTTAATTTATAGCTAAAGATATTAATAAAATAAAAAATTAAACCTAAGACCTCACAACCTGACGAGAGATCACATATTCTACTTATAAATAGTTGTTATAATTTATGATATATATATATATATATCTTAAATTTTTTTAGCATGTANATATATATCTTTTAAATTTTTTTAGCATGTAAGAAGTGAAAAAATATTCTCTATTTTTTTATTTTTCAATTTCCATATATATATATATAAAAGGACTTGTGTTATTTTATTTTATTTTATTAAGAAGTACTACTAAGTACAACTCCAACTTGGAATTCTCCTTCAGCAAGCATCTCTCAATCTTATCTAGTTTACCCTTTGAATTTTGATACCATGAAGATTCTTAATCACTTTCAATCTTTTCTTTTCATGCACAATATCTCTGTACCTTCCTCCCTATCTATAACACGAAAGGAAAGAGAATCATCAGCGTAGGCCACACTAGCTACACAATGAAAAGAAATGGTACCCTATATTTTTCTACCATTAATTAACGTACAAGATTTCATTGCCTACTCGTGGCTACAAATCTGAAGTACCATTGCCAGTGGGATAAAGCAATAATCTTTTTATGTACGTATATAATCATGCAGTGGACCCCAGCTCCTTTTTTTTTTTTTTTAATTTCTTACAATTTCTCTTATGTTGTTGTGGTATTTTGGTTACAAAATACAATGTGGGTCATGTTTATCATTATTTTCATGCCTTTGATTAACAATTGAAAGGGATAAAATACAGAACTTGTTGCTAGACAAGGTGTGACACGACACAGTACCACATCAAATCTTGTACAAATTTTCAATATTTGACAACAACAAAAATTTAATCCTAAATAATTAGGTGATTATACTTCTTTCCGTTTCCTTCTAAAATAGACACTTCATACTGCATAATATTATTTATAATAACATTTAGACTTACGCCAATTTACATTAGATATCATTTAGACTTACACTATCTCATACTAATATAATTAACACCAAGACAATGAATCATATTGATTTGCAATAGCCAATGGGAGTTAGTCGGCTGGTAAGAATCGAATTACTTTTCTTATAAGGTTTAGGTTTAAATTTCATTGAGAGTAGTCTTCTTTTAATAGGTAATCTATAAGTATCACTGTAAATTTTCAGTGAAGACTATGTGACATGTCTTGACTTTGAAATGAAGTAGCCTCCCATCACACCCTAACCACAAAAAAATTTATAATGAGTAAAGATTTGATCTTCTATTTTTCAACTGAGCATGGCATGCACACATGGGGCCATAGGTTGAGTGGAGCGCATGGACTCTGAAAATAATGACATACGTTGAATGAGAAGAAGAAAAAGGACAATTATCTGTTCCAAGTTAGTAACTGATTTGATGTGATGAGATTCATTTGCATAAAACATTTGCCCACTTTTGAGTATTTGAGTCAAATAAAATAAAAAGAAAGGGAAATTTGAATTATATAAAAAGATTTAAATAAATCTAATTTAAATAAAAATTAAATTATATCAATTAAAATAATATAGTGATATTTGATATTTTATAAATAAATATTAATTAAAATCGTCGTGTGAATTTTGTGTTTAAATTTAAAATTATAATAAAAATAATATATATAAAATTAGATAAGTGAAACGTGAGACTTATATAGTCTAAGTGGCAGAGACGTTTCGTGTTATAATTTGGTCACGAGGCAGAAAATATGACTGGGTGGTTGGTTGCCGATAGCACGCCGACAGAGCACTAGCTATAATTAACCTGATTCGATGATGTTTTGTGGCATTGTACATTATAGATACAGTTTGAGGTGAGGATAATCATGAAAATTGTCAAGTGTTTACTTTTGATTTTTCAAGTCTGAAGGGCATTCATGTCGGCAAGTTGCTCCGATCAATTTAACATCAATGAAAACTGACTATATATTCTTGAATAATACAAGCTCAGATTTATGATATTATTGAAATTGAAATTGAGCCATTTCCATTTTAAACATATTTCAAACAGATCATTGCAATTCTGATCCCAATTTAGAAAAGTTTAGAACAAACAAATTTTCATTTTGTCCTAAGAATATGCTAATTAATTGAGTAAAAATTTGGTGAACTGTTCAACCATTTGCTGTGGTGTGTTGAAAAGTTTGTCAAAAACATTTTCTATAACAAAATATGTTAATGACTTCAGCCACTTTTTTAGTAACAAATTAACAGTGCGTAGCGTTTGGTACAAGCTTTTTTATTTTTAATTTTCAAGAATGTGAAATGAAAATTTTGTATACTCATATTTGATAAAGAGTTAAAAATTTATGCTTGAAAATGCGAGTTTCCTAATAATGAATTTTAGCATCTATTTCCATTAAAATATTCTTATTTAGAGAGGTGAAAATGTTGAACTCTCGTGGCATTGAAATGTTGGGCCACCGTGGATAGCGATCATGGGTCACCTTTGACCATTGCCAACCACCGCCCGTCACCATGAACGCCCTGGCCAACTCATGACTGACAGCAACTAGCGGTACCACAACTGTGTACNTATGATATTATTGAAATTGAAATTGAGCCATTTCCATTTTAAACATATTTCAAACAGATCATTGCAATTCTGATCCCAATTTAGAAAAGTATAGAACAAACAAATTTTCATTTTGTCCTAAGAATATGCTAATTAATTGAGTAAAAATTTGGTGAACTGTTCAACCATTTGCTGTGGCGTGTTGAAAAGTTTGTCAAAAACATTTTCTATAACAAAATATGTTAATGACTTCAGCCACTTTTTTAGTAACTAATTAACAGTGCGTAGCGTTTGGTACAAGCTTTTTTATTTTTAATTTTCAAGAATGTGAAATGAAAATTTTGTATACCCATATTTGATAAAGAGTTAAAAATTTATGCTTGAAAATGCAAGTTTCCTAATAATGAATTTTAGCATCTATTTTCATTAAAATATTCTTATTTAGAGAGGTGAAAATGTTGAACTCTCGTGGCATTGGAATGTTGGGCCACCGTGGATAGCGATCATGGGTCACCTTTGACCATTGCCAACCACCGCCCGTCACCATGAACGCCCTGGCCAACTCATGACTGACAGCAACTAGCGGTACCACAACTGTGTACGAATCAGGGGAATGCAACACTTCTTGAAATGTAGGTGGGAATGTATAGACTCCTAATAATATGGTATTCTTAAGAATAAAAAGTCAAAACTTATACCAAACACTCAATTATATTAACAATGAGTCATTGGAGACTCTGAATTTAAGTACTAGTGAAATCTTTTACAATGGCCTTAGACAATTTTTTTGCTAGCCCTCGTTTTGTAACTTATACGAATGATTCATGAAACTATATATCTGTTTTGTTCTCAAAAAAAGAATCTGTAATTTTATATTGTTTTGATTTGTAATGGTTGGCATTTAATCAGTTATCATGCATTAATCATCACCAACCATTAACATTAATGATCACTCTCTTAATCATCATTGTCATTGTCATTATCATCATCATCATCATCATCATAACCTCCATGGATTTTCGTTGATAGCTACAAGCCTACAATCATCTAATTATGATCAGGGACCGTGTTTAATTGTCAGCTCAAATTTCAATTGTTTATAAAATATAAATATCATAACTACAACTTTTGCTCAATTTTAATTATGTTAAAACGAGTTTTAGTTTTAATTAATTTGATGACCCAAACCTAATGGAAACAAAAGTGCAATTAACACAGAGATGAAAAGAAGTGAGTAAAGTTTTTCTTTTCAATTTTGATAATTAACCAAACTATTCTTTTTACATAGCAAACACTTTTTAGAGCCTTATTTAGAAATACTTAAGATCTCTATATGAAAATATATGTGTTATTTTAGATGGTAATTTTTTTATTTTATTAACATGATCAAGATATATATATACTAGCTTATATATATATAGAAAAAAGAAATTTTCAGTCGCACCATATAATATATATATATATATATATATATATATATATATATATTAACTCAAATGCAAATACGTGTACAATTGTATAATTAAGCGATATGAAAATAGAATGACTTGTAGAGAAAACTCTCCCTACCTTCTCCATGAGATTTGAAAGAGACAAGCAGTAATTTGTCTTTCAAGGTAAATGCATATGTTTTAATGGTTAGGTAAGATACAAAAAAGCCAATTAAGCATAATGACAATGTTTATTAGCCTTCCGTGAGGAACTCTAATTTCATAATACATGAATATTATTTCATGACATATATAGCTTGGCTTGTAATGTAAATAGGGGAGATTCGTTTTGAATGGTGTAAAAATTTTAACCCTTTATTTTAGTATGGTAATTAATGTCACGAAGAGAGAAAGAAAAATTGTTATGTGTTTTTTTATACACATAAAAAAATAGAAAAATTAATTTTGTTGGGATTCTGAATTTAGTCCAAGCCCTTCAATTTTATTTTTTTTTATTGAAAAAACTTGCAAACATTCATTTTTTTATAATATTCTTAATCAATTATTTCAGAGTAAAAATATGTTAAAAAAAATTCATATTATAAATTTACAATATGATATTTTAGATATGTAAGACTAACTATGAGGCAAATGATTCTCTTTTATATATCTTAAATAAATAAATCATGGACCAATTTGTACCCAAAAGAACACGACATCACACTTTGTTTGTGTGTCAACCACATTTCATTTACATATCATGTCAGGTTGATAAACATGGAATCGTGGCATGAATTGAACTCACAGATTCTGAATCAATTATTGACCAAGCTTTTCATAATGTTGACTGCACATATGCTTCTGATGACCCCTCAAGATCTGAAAGCACTTTTCCAAAGAATCCCTTGTGACTGCCATATTCGATTGCCTTCATAAGAAATTTATTGTCATGATCTGATATATATTTACTTCTGTGTGGCCTTCAAACTCTCAGTACAAAGCTTCCCCAGTCCCAAGTGTCACAGTGTATTGGTGCTTCCCCACTTCTTTGGAAAATGTATGTTTAAAAAAGCTACAACGATCACTTGATGTATACATTTCATGAATTAATATCTTGACATGTGAAGATAATGCTAACTATATATAATAAGTATTGGATATATAGTAAATGAAATTCTACTTTTAGTTCATTTAAATTATATATGATCTATATATACAACAAATGATTTTCTCCATGCTTTCCATTTCATTTGCTCATAAAGCTTGGTATTTTATCTATTAATTAACTTACATGCATTCACACCAATCATAAATTTGGATTTAGACTTTGTTTCCAAGAGGGCACTCTAACGATTGAGTGTTAGATTTCTCAACTCCAAAAATCTTGGAATTCAAATAAGATAGGTGATTAAGCTTTGAAATTAAGATCATACAATAAAAGGAAAAAAAATAAAATCAAATGAAGAGTACATGCTTTTAGAGCTATCTATGGAAATGAAATAATGCAACAATTATTTGCATAGCAATAAGTTATCTAAATATGGAGTTTGACGCATGGAATGTGCATATATCTAATTAATTTAATCCATAATTTTCTATAATAAGAAAAATGTGTGTGCTAGCTAGCTAGATATATTCAATATGTGTGTGCTTATACTTACGTTAAAAACAAGACTTTTTGGAAAGCTAGACTTCTCTTGTTAATTTATCTAAGTGCAAGGCAATGCTAGCTAGACTCTTAGGTGTAAGGAAAACCAACTTTTCATCTCGAGAAAAATCGATGGATTAATTGATATGTAAATAATATGATGATTCTATGTTAATTTATAAGATGATGATCAAGTTGAACCAAAAATTGAANGAAAGCTATAGTCAAGATGATAATGGCTAGTAAGGATCATACGCATTAGACTTCTCTTGTTAATTTATCTAAGTGCAAGGCAATGCTAGCTAGACTCTTAGGTGTAAGGAAAACCAACTTTTCATCTCGAGAAAAATCGATGGATTAATTGATATGTAAATAATATGATGATTCTATGTTAATTTATAAGATGATGATCAAGTTGAACCAAAAATTGAACACGAGAGATCAAATTCGATATATTTTTTTTAAAAAAATTAAAACTATGAAGAAATAAAAATCAATTAATGGAGTAGTCATTAATTTTAAGATAATAATAAAAAAAAAAATTGTTTTTGATTAAAATTCAAAACTTACTTGGAGTGATGAGTGTCAACACGAAAAACGATTCGTACACTTGCTGTATACCTTCCATATTGGGATTTGGGACCATATAAAATTCTTCTCAGTTTGATTTGTGAAAGGAAAAGCTCAAGAATTCGTTGAATATGGGTCACATCAAACTGAAACCAATAATGCAAGCAACGAGTGGATGAGTTCATGCATGCCCTAACCCTAATTATTGAGATGGTGTACCATGCATCCAAAAGATTCTCACACTCTTTTCTTTCTTCATACAATTCATATATATATCTTTCTCTTTCTCCTTCCTATAATTGCTATTCTTAACCTTTAGTAAAAACAGAAAGAATAATATATAATGAAGCATATATAAAACTTTACATTTATACCAAATATAACTCTAATTTAATGGACTAAAGTAGGGTAAGATAATTAAACCTAGCTTAGTGATGTCACATTGTATATAATAGAGAATCTACATTGACTTGTGGGCACCATGCCTAATTCAATATGACCCTCACAAAATTGATATGTGATGCAAATGCAATGTACTCTCACAAAAGTGATGGAGAGTGCTCTTTGAGTTAGCTGTGTGTTTAGTCTATGATTTACTCGTTACCAAACAAGCTATGAAGGAAAATTCCAAAGTTTCAATCTAATAAACAGATGCTAGGTAGCTAGATTGCCGTATAATAATAGTTTTATATATGTTTCTCGAGCTCACATGGATAGATAATGTGAACCAAATGATATCATTTTATATTTAAAACAATAAAAGCAATATTCTATCCATAAATATATTATAATGTGTGAAATAATTAGGCATAAAATAGTTTAGTTCTTCGTTTTTTTTTTTTTTTTTAAATAACAAGTTATATATGCTCGTGAATGTAGAGTGTTTGACAATGTCTGCTTAAAGTCAACAGACAGAAATTCTCCTCCATCATATATTATTATCTTTGACTTGAAATTGATTTTTGAAGAAATGAAAATAAAATATAGAAAATAAACTTATATAGTTACTATATATAAATAATATTTGGTGCCTTTAGAACATGTATATAATGCTAAAATAAAGTACTTTTTTTTCTAGCTTAAAAGCTAGACTACCTTATAATCAGTGACGGATCTACAGGGGGCCAGTGCTCCACCCTTCCAAATTTTTTTAATTTATTTATTAAAATTCTTAAAATTTTTTTTGAGATTCTCACATTTTTTATAAAATTTCTTAGAGAAATATTTAATATTTTTACACTATTTTAATTTAACCCCCCATTTTTATAATTTGACTCTCAATTAGGTTATTTTTAGATTCGTCACTGCTTACAATTCAATTTTTACATTTTGGAATCACAAATTTGACTTAGTTTTGAAGAGTATCTAAACATAACATAATATATAATAAGACACCTGATTTTTTTATAAAAAGAAAAAATAGAAAAGATGCTTTAAAAATAAATTAATAATTTTTTGTTGAAATATATAGAATAGAATAGAGTAGGTGTATATTATAGGATAAAGATAATATAATAGAAAGGAAATCTCAAGCGTCAAGTTGTTGAAGAATAGAAAGGGCGAGAGAAGAGTGTCAGGCAGGCTGTTGGACAACCTGGCAACGCATATGACACAATAACTACTTCCCGCGCAATAATACTGACCGACACACTAAGCCCTCCAGTGATATCATGCCACGTCAATTCTATAACGGCCACCACGCGCGCCCAAACCTACTGTTCCAAAACACGCTGTCATATGAGACACGTGTGTTTTTATATTTTTCTTTGTCATATTTATGATAAAAATAGGAGACATGAATAATGATTTTTTTTTTTTTACATGAAATAGTTATTTTGATTTTATACTTTATAAGACATTGTTAAAAATTTAATTTAACAAATTTAATATTGGTGATAATAACTTGTGACTTCTCCTTTCAAGTTGGCATTTGAAAAGAGATGTTTCATGATCATAAATTTTGATATAAAATATGACGTGAAAATATAAACCTTCAAGTATCGTGATATTTGTATAATATAAATAACATTTTTTTTTTTTGTTATATGGCGACAATGAGATTCGAACCTTTAACTTCTTGTATACTATTTAAATCTCTCACCACTAAACCGAACCTAGTGACTTGATAAATAACATTTTAAATATAAACATTTAAGAAGTCAATTATTATCATATCTCATGTACCGGTATGAAAATGCTAACACGACTCCTTATAGTGCAACTGTCGTTATCAATCTCAACCTCAAGCTCCTTTCATGGCTGATGGGTGCCCCCCTCCATGGTTGACTGCCTTTCCAAATATGACTCCTTATTGATTTTATTTTTAAAAGAAATCCAATAAAACACAATATATATATATATATATAATTATCTAATTTTTTTCTAAGAATAATTAATTTATTAATGAAAGGTACAATGTGGTTATCCTCATTACAAGAAATAAAGATGGAGCAAGAAAGTATATATATATATAAATAAATTAATTAATTAATAAATTAATATTTTGAGGGATCGAATTAATAGAATTGAATAGGGTTGAAGAAATGTTATGTGATTGATTTGGATGGGATGGGATGGGAATTGAGAAGGGAATGTAACATTTGAAAATGAAGAGTAAAAAATGGTCCCCCATTGAGAATACGAAAGAGAGACAGATGGAGAGAGGAGAATGTCTTGTAGATGTTATAAAAGAAGGCAAGGGTGAATTAGAGTTGCATGAGAAAAATAAATAAATGAATGAATGAATTTAGAATTGAAAACATTGGTCCCCCACGAGCTGACCCCTCTAAAGAGAAAGATCTTTTAAAATAGGAGCCCAACTCATCATAGGGATGCTGATTGCTGATTGGTCATGATAGACATACCTATCCTTTTCCTGTTCAATCAACCTTCAGTACTTTTCCACGGCTCATATCTTTTCTACCAATAATTAGTCCCTTTCTCAAATTACAAATATTCTTACCCAATAATTTCAATTTCTTTTTAATATTTTTTATTCTATAGTTCATCTTCATGTTTCAAAACAAAATAATATACATGCTCTTTATTATATTGTTTCATCTGTTCATGTAAAAAAAACACACATAAGGATAGTTGTTCAATCATTTAACACTCAATTTATGCATGCAATTAATATATTAATTAGTTGTAACCCGTACAATGCACAGACAATTATTTAAACAGAGAAATTATATTCGAGAAGAGAGAGAAGAGAAACAGAAAAACCAACTAAATAATTGAGCGATGGAGTATCAAATGCTTAAGGGTTTGTTTGGGAGTTGAAGGGGAAAGGAAATGGAAAGATACAAGAGGAAAGGGAGGGAAATTAAAGGAAGGGAATTGGAGGGATTTTCCTCTCCCTTGTTTAGATGATTAAAATGAACAAAAAGAAAGAAAAAAATAAAAAGAAATAAAATTTTATAATTTTATAAATTTATCCTTTATTTATAAAGTAAATATATTTAATATAAGATTTAATAATGTTATCTAAATAGTATTTGAAAAAATAAATAGAGGTATAATAGTAAACTACTTATCTTTTCTCTCCAAACCCCCAAAATTGGAGGAACACAAAAGTGAAAGCAAAAAAAGAATGTAGGAGTTTGAGATTATCTCTTGGTTTCCTTTCATTTTTTAACCTTGAACTCCCAAATAAGGAGATTGACAAATTTACCCATTTTTTTTCATCTTATTTCTCCTAAATTTTAACTCCCAAACGAACCCTAAATAATATTTGACTCGTCTAATACCTTTTTCAATCTAGTCAATTATAGTTAAGATTGATTACTTTGATGGATCCAAATAAACGTCTTAGTAGATAATAATATCATATAGGAAATTAGGAAAAAAAAAATTAAAGAATTGAATATTGCAAACTCATAGCTTATTCATAAATTGAATTAATTAAGTTTTACTGTTGTTAGTCAATTATATAGATTAGATTACAAATTTTGTGAAGGGATCGATGGATGAGAGAGAAGGAGTGTGTGTGTGTTCAGTGACACTTGCCTAACCTAGTTGAAAATGACTGTAAGAATCCGAATGAATTAAATAAACAAAAGGTGTTAAGATCTATTTCGAGATGCTTAACTGTAAATTATTGAATTCATTCACAAAATTAATATAAAAGTATATAATATTTTTGCATACATTAGAGGAATATAATAGAATTCCTTTTTTCAAAAACAAAAGAATAATATGCTTTGATATTCTCCTTTAAGAAATATGAGATCTTCAAAATTAAAGATGTTGATCCAATCTGCCAAACTTCATAGAGAATGTAATTCAACTTCAAAGGGGAAAAGAAAGGAAAAAATAAATAAACTTACAAAAATATCAAGGGAAGACAGTTATTTAATGATCTTAGTCCAAAAAATATTTTAATACATGTATGCATTCTTTTACAAGTTTTTGGTTAGGCAGTATTTGAGTTCATTTATACTCATCTTGATTAATTCATCTCTCCAACTTTTTTCTTTACTTTTTACGGTGGACTACTCCATGCTTAGCCTTTGAGAGACCCCTAGGGCTCTATCTCTCCAATTCTATCAATCATATTTTAAACTAATTATTTTGATTGAAGCAATTGAATCACAATGAAGGTGAAGTTAGTCTGTGCTAAATATAAAATCATCTATGATACTATGTTATAAACTGATTTAATCTAAAAACTGATTCAACGGTTAGGTAAAGATTTATAAATAATTTTATATCAAAAGTATGTAGAAGATTATCAAAAGGTACGATCATTTCATATAAGAAATACACTAATATTGTTCTAAATTAATGGAAATGAAGAGTTTAGTAAAAAGGCTGCAAATAGTTAGTTCATGCATAGACGATTTTAATCAAGATTTTAATGTTAGCTAATTATATGCATTACATATGAATTATAATTCTTTCTTTTAAAACAAAATAAGAGAGAGAGAGAGAGAGAGGATTTATATAGTAGGTGACACCTTGCCCAAGAGATTTCCATGCTATAGTTGGAATGATTGTAAGAGATCTGCATTGACTAAAAATGGGAACAAAATAAACAAATCTTACATTGTACTTTAGGAAACCTAAGCTTGGAATCTATAGAGTAGTGTGTGCTTAATTTTTGAGTTTCTCTTTGGGAACTCTTATTTCTCAAATTCTATCAATGCTTAATTACTTTGGTTGGAGTATTAAATCACAAGGAAGGTGATGAAGTTAGAATTGAAAAGCAAAGAAGATGAGATAATTTCATACAAGGATGATATTAGTATCATTCTAGAAGGAAATGAAAAATGCAAATGGTTAGTGTACACATAAAGTTAAAGTAATCAGCACTTTAATGTTAGTTAATTACATACATGCATGACGTCTGTAGCATAATTCTTTCTTTTATAAAGAAATGAAAGAGAGAGAGAGAGAGAGAAAGAGTAAGAAGATTTAGTATATAGTGTCACTAGCACAAGAGATTTTCAAGCTACTTGGAATGATTTGAAAGAAATCCGAATGAAGAAAAAAATGGGAAGAGAATAAACAAATCTTACATAGTACTTTAGGAAACCTAAGCTTGGATTTGGATAAGAAGGAATCTAGTTTCTTTGATGAAGGATATAGGAGCATATAGCTACATGAAATAATTGCTTGAACTTTAGATAAATTCCCTTGCTTTTTACTACAACTAGCAATTTTTCCATATTTATGTCATGTGCCTCATGGCTACGAATCAAATCCATAATGCAGTATTATAGGTCAAATTACCTCAAAAATGAAACCACAAAAAAAAAAAAAAAACGCATGCAATTGATTCTCTTGCTATCTTGTACTCTTCCTAGTTTTTTTTTTTTTTTGTGTAAATTACCACAAACCTATTCCATCTCCACCTGTTTGGGATGAGCATTACTGCCTTAGCAGCAATAAAGACAGAAAAAAAGAAAATGAAAAACTAAGGTTGCTATCCTAGCTATCTCACTCAAATAGGTGAGGTAAAAATGAATAAACATTTTATTGAGACTTTGGAGTAAAATGAACTTTTAATTTTGGTACCATCTTAAAGATTTCGAAAAATTCAATCACTCAATATATGTCATAACAATTAATTTTGTGTAAAATATATAAATTAAATAATACAAGAAACATATTAAAAAATATATAATATTTTGTTTTGATTCTGTTGAAGTCAAATTCAATTAATAATTTGAGAATATGACCCATATTAGAGTATCTCAATTTTTCAAAATTTTTGCGATGATACTAAAATCAAAAATTAATTTTGTTCTAAACTCTCAATAAACAATTTTTTTTTTTTCTATTTTTACCCATTTCAAATGGGTGCCTTAGAATAAAGTCCACATTAACTAAAACATAATGGAAAGACACCTATCAAAGGAATCTCATTGATGTGACCACCCCCTTTCAATGTGATAAAGTTGTCATGTATATTTTAGTGGAAGGAAATCTAAGTTAATAATCCTAAGGTAGGTGATGACTGGACTACTGTTCATGAAGATTGTGATGGCCATGTCATTTTAAAAACATTGGTAATTCAACAGGGAAAAGCCAACGCAAACAATTTTCTCCTATTTGTATATATTATATATTACTTGTAAAATAAGTTTATTAAAAGATTGGACATTGAACCGTCCATGCTTCTCTTCTCTTCTCTTCTCTTCTCTCTCTGCCCCACCCATTTTTTAGTATAAATAGCCATGAACCCCAACGGTTTTTCTCAAACCTCCTCTCCTCAAAGCCTTATCAATTTCTGCTCCTTCATCTACACCAATATTGACTCTCTTAAAACTCTCTGAACTTTTCTCTCTGCTTTTTTTTCCTCTTTCACTTCAAGCTTCAACTTCAGAGAACAGAGCAAAAGCAAAAAAAAAATGGTGGTGTTGTCTAAAACAACAACAGAGCAGTATTCCTGTACGAGGAACTGCAAAGGAACCACATTTATCTCTGGGATTCCATTGATAGACCTTTCGAAACCCGACGCCAAAAACCTCATAGTTAAGGCTTGTGAGGAGTTTGGATTCTTTAAGGTCATCAACCATGGAGTTCCAATGGAAACTATCTCCAAATTGGAATCTGAGGCTATCAAGTTCTTCTCCTTTCCAGTCTCAGAGAAAGAAAAAACAGGGCCTCCCAATCCATTTGGCTATGGTAACAAAAGGATTGGACAAAACGGTGACGTGGGTTGGGTTGAATACCTCCTTTTCACAACTAACCAAGATTACAATTCTCTGAGACTTTCCCCTGTTTATGGCCAAAACCCAGAAAATTTTCGGTATGAAATTCAATCACAATCAATCTGAACTCAATAAAATTCTGGGTTTTTCTTAATTTTTCATTGTTTTTCAGAAAGTGATTATTTTTCACTGTTTCATTCTATTGCAGAAGTGCCCTGAATGATTATTTGTCAGCTATGAGGAACATGAGTTGTGAGATTCTTGATTTGATGGCTGAAGGATTGAAGATTCAACCCAAGAATGTGTTCAGCAAGCTTCTGATGGACAAACAGAGTGACTCTGTTTTCAGGCTCAACCATTACCCTCCTTGCCCTGAGCTCCAAGCTTTGAATGCTGAGAACAAGATTGGGTTTGGTGAACACACAGACCCACAAATCATTTCTGTGCTAAGATCCAACAACACTTCTGGCCTCCAAATTTCTTTGAGAGATGGGAAATGGATTTCAGTTCCACCTGATCAAAGCTCCTTCTTCATCAATGTTGGTGATTCTCTGCAGGTACAGACCAAGACACTGTTCTATGATGATCATAAAAAACATGCTACTTCATATTATATTTCACTATCAATTTTCCTGTTTCTATGGATAAGATGAAAAAATAGCTTGACATGTCTGCATATAGAGTTATAAACTCCACCTTTTTAGCCTTTTGAATGTGCCACTCCAAACTGGTTGACTTGGTAATTATTACCTTGGGCCATTCAACTCCCTCACCCTCAAAAACTCCATTAAAAAGAATTATAAATGTAATTTTCTTATAAAGTTAAAAGCTTTTGCTTCCATGTTATATGGATATGGGTATGGTGTGTATTATATTCAAATGGGTTTTTTTAGGCTCTTATTTTATTGTGATTATTATTGATTAGTACTCTAACGTGATTTTTTGTTGTTTTGGTCGGTACATCTATGCAGGTTATGACTAATGGGCGGTTCAAAAGTGTGAAGCACAGGGTTTTGGCAAATGGGTTTAAATCAAGACTCTCAATGATCTTCTTTGGTGGGCCACCACTGAGTGAGAAAATAGCACCATTTCCTTCTCTCATGAAAGGAAATGAAAGCCTTTACAAAGAGTTTACATGGTTTGAGTACAAAAATACAGCTTACGGTTCAAGATTGGCTGATAATAGGCTAGTCCACTTTGAGAGAATTGCAGCCTCATAATGCAATTGCAAGAGAAAGAAGAGGAATAGCCAATAGTGGGGTACTTGTCAATAGAATGGGGTTTCAGTACCTGAAATAGTTGTGCTTTGTTTTTGCTTTTTGGTACTTTAAAGTTGTTTTATCAGAAGAAGTCATAGATAGGGAGTAGTAGTGTTTGTGTTTCTATTCCTTTTCTCTTTTGCTTCATTCTCATATAAGTACCTTTTTCAGTAAATGACACCATCTGTTTTTCTGTTCATTAACAGTGGAGTTTAGCGTCATTCATGATCTAGAGTTGCCAAAAGCATAACAGAAATTGAAGAAAAAGGGTTCACATATATAAGCAAAATATGGTAGTTTTGTTTACAAGGGAGAAAAATAAAAGAAAATGGAGATAGATTACCTGCATGAGCACATGGTATCTGCACTGCTCACAAATTGTGGGCTCAGCTACTAGGGACCATCCTTAAGTCCTAAGAATATACCATGCTAAAAACCATGGGTTTTGAGTTTATATATGCACTATGCCCAAAAACAAACCGTGTAGAAAAGAGGGACTTCAAAAGTGATGACATCTTCAGTTTCTTGGCAACACAAACATAACACTTGGTTAGATTTGAGACTTGTGGCGAGCAGTGATAGGACCTCAACTCTCATTCTTGCAGAAAACAATATCAATTTTTTAGTGAGATTTTCTTTTCTTTCTAATACAAGAATACATAGATATGAGCTATATACAATATTAAAAAAAAAAATTCTCTATTTTGCTAACAATAAAATATATATATATATATATATATATATATATATATCTTTCGCCTCCTAGATAATAGCATTTCAAAGACTTATCAATAATTGAGTATACATTATTTTGTTAAGGAGATTCCAAAACTATATAAAATTTGCATTAAAAATAAGTATTTATGAGAGGATATAAATTATCTTTAATATTTAATTTATTGAAGAAGATAACATTAATAAACTCTGAGTGCAATTAGGCAGACGATTTTGTGTATATTATAATACATGATCTTTTTTGGTGTAATTATAATCATAGTTAGAACTATACAAGATAAAAATTAAACGTTCAAATATATGTATGAGTAAAATATAATTTTTTTTTTATTAAAAAAATGGTCAAACATACGAATCTAATAAATATACATATAAAAAATTATACGATCAATATCTTACGTTTTATAATGAAAAGTTTGTTACCTAAAATATGGGTTCTATATAGTAAATTTTAATATATATATATATATATATATATATATATATAATGAGTATTATAACATATTTTATTGCCTAAAAACTAAAAAAAAAAGTTATTTTTAATCAAAACACTTATTATTATTTTTTATAAAACAAAATACCTAATATTAAACTTAATTATTGTTACATAGGAATCATATCTCAAAATATTTAATATTCATAAAAATTATTAATTTTGATTAAAAAATTATAATAATAGTATAATAAAAATCAAAGTTAAGGTCAAAATTATATTTACATTAACTACAAGTGTAAAAAAAAAAATAAAAGTTTATATACATATATTAGGTAAAAAAAAATATAACGTAAAAAAGTAAACCAATTTGAAAAGAAGTTTTTATCCATTAAAATGGTATGAAACTACATTTTATATGTTATTTTTACATGAGCTTTCAATTAAATACATATATATGAAATTTTAGGAGTTTAATCAAGGTATTTTTTCAAAAAATATATATATGAGATTTAATCAGCCATCGATTCAATTGGGTTTTAAACTATATTCTTGTATGAAGCTAACTTTTATTGACTTGTTTGATTTACCCAAGTAAGACCCTTATTAATTATTCTCAACTTGACAATCATTTTTCTCCATATTCAGAACATAAGAAAGAAAATGGTGAATTAATATTTTGTTTCTCCCTTATTTTTACTCTCTCCTCTTTTCTCCACATTGTTGTAGCCAAATGTAGATGGTGGTCAAAGTTAAGTAATGCATTAGCAGAAGATATCAATATTTATATGCCAAATTGGTATTGTAAACCATTTTTATTTTCCTCTTCAAATGCATTGAGCATCAAAGTTGGAATCTTTACTTAAACCACACCAACCAACAAGTAAATGAATGATGTTGATACACACGTTTGCAACCGATTTAGTAAGTTATAGCTGAAATCCCTGCCTTATCCATTGCTCCATGTTGGCCCATTCTTCACATCTTGGAGATTCTTTGACCAATTTCTACAGTCCTTGAGCACATGTAAACGGTGCTTCTCTTTCACAGGATAGGGACTGATCAATCTCAGGGTGTCCCAGTCTCTCTTCAACACTCGTGTATAATGGATAAGAACCCATATTTTAGCTTCCTTTTTACCCAAAATTAAATCAAAATACAAAGGATCTTTCTTTTTGCAACAACATCATGACATTGCCACGAGGGTAATAATACTTTGGTTTTCTTTTTGGTTAATATCACGAGTATTCCCATTTTATTCAATTGAGCGTGATATTAATTTCATTTGAAGATTAGAAGAATTACGATTTTCTCTCCCTAAAAAATGCTCTCACTATCAAAACAAAACTCACATCATCAATTAATAATTATTCTTAAATTCATGCATAGCAGCACATAATTTATATTGTTAATGGATCAAAGTTAATCTAAAAATATATATACAACCTCCATAAAACCATCAAATTTCACATGTTTTACTTAGAGAAAGAAATTAACAACCTTAGAATAAATTTTTAGATACGAAAAAGAAAAACATCATGTGTTAATTGAGACTGATAATCAAATTTGTTGCTATTGTTGATTTCATGTTATGCAATTTGTTTGGTATGATTATTCAAGTCCAAGTCCAATTCTTATGGGCCTTCTGACCGAAAGAAACTATGGGCCTTTAATGTAAAGCCCAAACTTTAGAATTTCAATCTGAACATTGGGTTGGGCCCAAATGTCCACTTATATAAAAATCCAAAAATATGAATGTTAATCCAATTTTTTTTTTTTTTTTTTGTTTTAATCAGGATTAGGAATTTTTTCATTTCTCGTTTTGGGTAAGCTTTGTGTAGAAAAGAAATTGGAAAAGGGAAACCCTTCGAGCGAGAAGAAGGGAGCAAGACGAAGGAAGAAGAAGAAGAAGCAGCAGCAGAAGCAGAATCTCAGTGAAGGAATTGGAAGTAGGAGAAGATGGGAGAACGAAAGGTTCTAAACAAATACTACCCTCCAGATTTCGATCCATCCAAGTTGCCCAGAGTTCGTAGACCCAGAAACCAACAAATCAAGGTGCGCATGATGCTTCCCATGAGCATCAGGTGCAATACCTGCGGCAATTACATCTACAAAGGGACCAAATTCAACTCCCGGAAGGAAGATGTTGTCGGCGAGGTTTGTATTCCTAGTACACATGTTAATTTCAAGTTTTTCTTTTTCATGGTTTTTCTTGTGTTTGTGTTATTGCTAAAGGTTGCATTACTATTTTGATTTTTTCAATATATCTAGTCTTTGAGGGCCATACCAATTCTGGGTTTTCTGGAAAATCAGCGTAGTAGAGCACCATAATTGATTTGCTGCTTAGGTTTATAAATTTTCATATTTTTGGCTTTTAATTTATATGTAGCTGTTTAATATTTTGAGGGCACATATTAGAGAGTTAATTTCTAATTTTAGACCTCAGAATTGCTGTTTATTGCTTTCTTGGTGCTTGCTTTAAGTGGAGTTTCTTATGGCATTCAGTGGTCTGATTCTTTACTTTTTATACTTTTGCAGACATATCTGGGCATTCAAATGTTCAGGTTTTACTTTAAATGCACTAAGTGCTCGGCTGAACTTACCATAAAGACTGACCCTCAAAATTCAGATTATATTGTTGAATCTGGTGCACAAAGGAATTTTGAACCTTGGCGTGCAGAGGATGAGGTATGATTTTGTTTCTCTGCAGTTACATGGTTGTCTTATTTAAGGGTTCTGTTTATGATTTTTATTTTTATTTTTTTCAGGAAGAAGAAAAAGTAAAACAGAAGAGGGAAGCTGAAGAAATCGGAGATGCAATGAAATCCTTGGAAAATAGGACCTTGGATTCTAAAAGAGAGATGGACATTCTTGCTGCGTTGGATGAGATGAAGTCAATGAAGGTATTTATTGTTTATCTGGTGCTTTTTAATTTACTATATACATTCACGCATCAATTTGAAGTCCGTTTATAGAAATTGCTAATTCAAGTCTCTTTTGTTTTCCAGTCTAGGCATGCAACTGTCTCTGTTGATGCAATGCTGGAGGCCTTGCAACGCACAGCAGCTGAAAAGGTAGGATCAAATTTGCTATATCGATTTAATTCGCACACAATATTTCCTCTCTGAAGCAAGAGGTTAGTTTTGATTAGACAAGAAAAATGTATCATTTGAAACTTCTAAAGTCCGTTTGGCATACAAGGGTTGGCAAACCATTCCTTGGCTAGACAAAGCTACACTTACAATTTTAGTGGGTTAGCTTTTCTAGTTTAATATGGTAATGAGCTGAATTTGATGTTCCAAGTTGATTCTGGATGGTCAATCTGGCAGTTTATTGAATAGCTAAGCAGATGCTACCACTTAGTTGTATATCATAGTTTAGAGTAATCATGTATCTACATTATTGGACAAACAAAACTGTTGGAAATCCAATTTGGTGCCTAGAATTGGGCATGACTCTGATTGCCGTACTGTTGTACAATTTGTCATGCCATATACTTCAAATGCTTTTTTAGTTCTATTGCATTGCAATATCTAGTTTATCAAAAGTTCTTCTTTATGTAGGCCATTTAAGGACAAAAACATTTTCTACCCACTGAAACTGATACTTCGTAGTGAACGTCTTTCAACTTCACTGCTTCTCTATTTCTTGAAGGATTTAAATTATTTTACTCCCTTAACATTGATGAGAATGAAAACCTGGGGTAAACTATATGAGAACTCGATTTGCAAATCCCAATAGATTCTTTTTTGATTGCTATCCCTAACACAACCAATGTAATCCCTTATGGTAAAAATTTTAAATTTTGGGCTGTGCCATATATACAGTGTAATTTTCATGTATTCTTTAATTTTCATGTTTTTCTTTCCTTTTAGTAATTTAATTTTAATTTTTACTTGTTATTTTATGTTGTCAGGAGAAAAAGCTGGAAGAAGAAGATGAAGCATTAATAAAATCTGTTTTCCTTAATGTAAGTACTACTATCCTATAGTTCTATTTCTCCTTTCCCCACTTTTAGCTCCTTTCAAAATCTTTGATTTCTTTCTCTGAGGGAACTATCTGTATGGTTTTCCTTTTTATTATTATGAACAGGGTTCAAAAGATTATGTTAAAAGAATTCGTGACGAAGACTTGGAAGATGGTGAAACCGATGGACATTTGGTTCAGCTCTCAAATGGGGATGGCGAAGCATCCAATGTTAATGCTAAGGTAGGAAGATTTCTTTCCTTTTTTCTAATTTTTTTTTTTCAACTGGTCATAGACTTCCTTTGAATGGGTTTGTTGGCCTAACGGGTCTGAGCATCACTTCAACTTCAAATCCTTTTTTTTTTCTCTCTTTATCAAACTGTTGAAACTCAAGCAACTTAACCTTTACCCTTGAAATTGCCCTTTGAAGTAACTCTTAGATTCCAAGTTTTCAGGACTGTCCTGAGAGTCCTGCTAATGAATTTTCATTCATGCTATTGAAATAAAAACTCTTTTGAATTCAAAATTTAACTATCCTTTCTTCCCTATGTATAGAAGTCTAACAATGAACAGAACTTTTGAAGTGTTTAATTTCTCAAGAAGAATGTTTTATATTCTTCAGTATATTTGCAATATAGATACACATTGCATACATTGAAAGACAAACTCATAATTTCAAATATGAACATTGGATTCTTGCCTGGAAATCTTGTCGGCTAGTATTTTTCTTTATTGACTATATCCCATTGGTTTTAGATTTTGAAATTTTTGTTATAATGGTGTGGGCTTATGTTGGATCATGCTAATGAGCTTTTGTTTTGTCCATATTTTCATGCAGAGGCAAAAGGCAACTGACGCTTTGACAAATGCCAGTTCTGATGTTTCTGACAACCAAGAAAATTCACGTGGTTCAGGGACTGCTGGTGGTGGGAAGCTTTTTAATGCTTCAGTAAGGATTTCTGTTATTAAGAAATCGGTGACGTCTGAAGTTAGAAGTCCTGCAGGACCAGAAAAGATTAAAAAAGAGGAGGATAATGTCACAAATACGACCAGTGGACTCCAGTCTTTATGTCAAAACTACGATAGTGAGGATGATGAATAGTTTGTGAAATATTGCTGCAAAACCCTTTTTCCCTTTTTCTTTTCCCATACTTTCTCCAATTAGATTGTATTGTTCATGCTTGATATTTGGCTTCATAATGGCTGGCCAATTGTTGGCTAAATAGAGATTTGACTTGTAAAGTTGTAACTTCCAGTTGGTGTCTAATTCAATTATAGCCAAGAAAACAGAAATACGTGATATTAGTCTATTCAAGCTTTTGCAGATATCCCTATTACAATATGACCTGCTTAATGGAGTTTACCCGATAATTCCCCACTTCTGTCTTTTTCTTTCATTCTCTATGCTTCTTATCCTCTTTTACAAACAGGCAGCTTTCTGAAGCTGGTATTCGAGTTTTTCATTCTTTTTCCGTATAGCAGAATAAATCACTGGTGTCCTTATACTACCAAAAGAGTTGAGTTTTGACCTTATTCAATAAAATTATGCTTAGCAGATAAACATCATAGTCTCCAATGAAATATGTCTAGGCTAATTCTTTATCCGAGACATTTGTTAAGGTCAACTCTCAGGCGCGACTTTACTTTGTGCCAGAATTATCAGCACTGCAAACAACCCTGAAGTTGGTAATGGCTCAAACCTTCAAAATCACAGTGAAGTAATCCCAATGCACATGTATGTTATACAACATACTTCTACATAATAATAATGGAGAAGATGTTTACAAACAGGCCTCCAATAAAATGCCCCTTCAATAAGATAAGGGAAACACAATATCCGCAGTCATCCTTCAAAGGTTTAGATCAATAACTTGCACGGATCATGCAACCTTAAATACATGCATAAAGGCCCTAATAATACTAGAATAATTACTAAACACGATACCAGAAAGATGCAGACCAGAAAGCAACTGTTTTGCATCTTTTGCTACCACCAAAATGAGGCCAATAAGGAGAGGACTACTAAGTCATCACAGAAGAGAGGGAAGAAATCACTTATTGCCCTTCTTCTTCCATAACTCTCCAAACATTCTAATCCCAGAACCCTTCCTCTTTCCACTTCCATAGCCATCATCCAGGTCATCTGCCATACCAGGAGAGCCAACATATCCATTGTACCCTCCGCCAGGTGTCTCAAACATGCCACTAAAGTGCTTGTCCATGGAGCCACACCTATCAGAAATCCTGGCGTTCATCCCTACACCCCCAGCAAGCACTGCAGCTGCAGCATCAGCTGCTTTTTTCCATTGTTCTGTCTGCACCCTCATCTTCTTCATCTCTGATTCCAATGCTTCCTTTTCTGCTTCCACAGATTTCACCTTCTCGTTCAACTTATCTGCATTGGTTTTGCTTGCTTCCAACTCTTCTCCCAATTGGTTCACCCTCAGGGTCGTCTCTTCTTCCTTGGTTTGAGCAGAAGATAGTTTTGAAAATGCTTCAATCAGTTGGTTTTTCAAACTCTCATTTTGATTGCTAACTGACACCATCTCCTTCTCTTTCTCTTCGAACTTCAACTTCAATGTTACTATCTCATCATTCTTTACAGTCAGTTCATCCACAGAAGGTTTCTCTGGCTCTGATATTGCTGCAGGAGCTGAGGCATCCAATGGTTTAGTTTCCTTCTCCATTTCAGTAGCAGGTTGGCTGATTTCAATTGCCACCTTCTCAACAGGAACTTCGAAAACATCAGTCTCTTGTTGGTTGTCTTCTGACGCTACATCTGAGCTTCTTGAGTCAGTTTTATTGGTTTCTTGAGAATTAGGCGGAGGGCACTTATCTTGGAATTTTTCTGGCTCTGGAGTAACGGGTTTCTTAGCTTTCTTCTCTAGTTCTTCTTGAGCTTCTTTTTTCGCAGCTTCAGCTGAAGCAAGCTGCTCCTTCAAAATCTTCAACTCTTCTTGCGCTTGGCCAAGTTGAGATTCCAAATCTGCAATGCGGGTCCCTAGCTTCTTCTGGTTTAGTGTGTCAGGTTGAGCCCCTCTCGGGGAACGCCGGTCTCCTAGCTTTGGACTTCGATCAGTAATTGGTCGATGATGTAGAGGATCTGAATCAGAACTTGATGTCCGAAGCTGATGTGGACCTCTTGGAGACTGCCTTTGAGGCACCTCTGATCCCCTGTTTATGAAGAGATATGAAAAACTAAATGAGAAGACTACTTGATAAGTACTACTGGACACAGCATTAACTATGTAAGTACTAGCATAGGAGTCAGGTTCTATACAACATTGCATAAGAAACTATGTCAAATTAAGGAACCATAAACTAGATTCATAAGTTGAAGGTAGAGTATCTATATGCAATAGATCTGACTGCATTATAGTTTTCTATTTGCATCTTTGTAGCATTGTTGATGGCAGGCCTTCTTCTAGTTGTTCCTTCTTCTAGATTTTATAAATGTAATGACTTTGGACAGTTGTAACTAGAACACATATTGAGGTGCAAAGAGAGACAGCCAAAGCTACAATGAAAAAAAGTTAAAATGTAGATTGTTCAATAACGTAGGAACTGGGGGAAAACTAAATTTGAATATGCACCTACGCTAGAATGAAAATACGAAAAAGTTCAAATAATGACACAGCTTGGTTAAAGGATAATACAACTTCAGGTGCTACTGAAAATGCACGACAATCAATTTGGAAATGACACAGATATCCTTGAGCAGCACTAAGTGAGGATATGTACTGGTTTATTGATGAAGAAGAATACAAAAGTAGAAGTTGAAAAATATGTTAGGAATCAGATTCCACAGGAGTTAGTACATATAAGCAACATCTGGGTTATGATGCACATTTGGGAACAGAAATCAGAGTAGAGTTTGATATTGCTGATGATAAAAGGTTATCATACCTTGATCTCGGCATTTGATATGCTAGATAGCAAATTGCAGAACAGCACTTAGAAGGATTTATTTACTAAAAACTTCTCACCTGCTAAAAGACAAAAAAAAGGATGAATGACCAAACGAATTCTATGTGTTAACACATAATTGAAAACAATGAAGATGAAGTATGATACATCAAAAAGTTTAAGGCTCTTGGAGAGAACCTGCTTATTCAGATCTTGTAAATGGCATAGAGCAATGCAAGTATGATACACCATTTATAATGAAAGGAAAAGTAGGATTAACGAAACTTTTGGCAATTTTTGTGTTCAACAGTAGCTCTATTACCAAGGAACAAAAAAAAAAAAAAAAGCTAAGTGGAGGAGAGACAGCGAGAGAAAATTCTTAGGGATTAATTTACCCTCTTTTTAAAGCCAAGAAGGCAGTACAACCAATAAACCAATGGAACATTTTGAAGTCAATGGCATTTAGGCTCGTATACTCTCCCAGAAGGTCCCCCTTTTACAAACCAAATTAGGTAAGACAATGAGGGACGAAGGAAAGCACCAGCAAGTTTGTATAGTTATGGCCTCAAACCCACAAAGTCATAAAGGAGCCAACTCACCACAATAGTGACTATTAAACTAAAAACCAATTGATTTAAATCCAATATATCAAAAAATCTTCTTCAACTACAAATTCAAATGACCCTCTTGAAAAAAATAAAGAAAAAAAGCAGACCCACATCACACTGGCCCCGTGTTTCAACAATGACATGCCTAAAAGTATGCCTTTAATATCATCCCCGGAGCAGAGCATGCATAGTCCAGAGTCCACTTTATTCAGTAACTTTTTGCTGTGGTTAAATGCATGAAAGAGATGTAAGTGATGCCATTTTTTAACACAGAATGGGCCATCGGGAGTAAATTGCAAGTGCAACATTAGATGTGAAATGGTCCCCAAATTTAAACAACACAATAATAAATGCAAATTAGCCCCAAAATCCCAAATCCAAAATAGAAAAGAAAAGATAATTACTCCAAGTAGTAAATCTATACACAGAGAGCGACCCCATGCATGAGCAACCTGATACTGCTAGCAAAGTGGTAACTTTTCCACTTTCCCATTAAAAGCACTTGGCCCACCATACTTTCATTAGTCTCACATCTTCATAGTTGTTGTACCATGGGGGTAACACAGATAAAACTCCATTATTACTGCTTCTTACCTTGTTCTCCGGGTTGTAGTCTAAAGCTGGTTGTTCAAATGCCTTTTTTGATTGAGCACTCAAGCATTGATGCACCTAATAGCAGCATGACATGTTAGTTCCAAGAGACAAAATAGGAACAATTAATAGTTTTAACTTATAACTCAAATAGACAATCATAAGAAGGAGAATCCACAAGTTGGAGAAGTTGTTCAATCCATGTAACTTATTGATGAAAATGTTGGTGAAGGGGAAATGGGTTGAAGTAGGTAAAACAATTATTCAAAGAGTTTCAATGTCAAGTCAAGATCCTGTGTCAACTTGAAAAAATTGAGGGGACTGAACATCATATACCATAAAAAAATTAATGTAGGAGCCCACGGTCATTAGGTAAATATCTTGTATCTTCTTTTAAGTTCCTTAAAATGACAATTCACAGTAGTGAAAAAAAAAATATCATCAGAAGCTAGTACAGGCCTTTCCTTCCCAAATTGCCCTTTCGTTCTTGGAAGCAGGTCCCACAAAGGCCTCCCACTAGCTTATGCTAGCTAAATACACATATGAAGAAAGAGAAATTACTCTTCCACACTACAATAAAAATGATGCTATTATTTGTATACAGTGCGAAACCATGTGAGAATAACTAGTAAGTAATAATACTTACGAAGACAAGGTTCAAATTCTTATACTAGGTTAAGTTTTTGGACATATCCTTCACAAAACATACTTTAAGGAAAACATCAAACAAAGAAAGTAGAGTTTGGCTCTCACAAGAACATGTTCTTCAATGTCCTCGAAACTTAAAAGTTTCCACTTTGCACTGCTTTAGTTGCTCACTGGTTTAGAAATAAAGTGACCCTCAAAATATGAGCTCCTTTTCCATCTTTTTTAATCATAGTTCCAACTTATGTCAATTCCTTTCCCTTTAGTCAAAGAGGATACTATTTCATTTTTTTCTTAACTTTATATATCCCTATTTTCGCACAGAATATGACAACCCTTTTTTCTTTTTTGACCTTTTCATCTCCTAAAATCTCAAGCTCCAGTGACTCAAGAATATGATTCGAAAATAGCCTTAAGATATCCAAAACACAGGAAACAAAACGATTTAAAACATTAAAGTAGAAAGTTGAAGCTTGCAAATCATGAAATTTGATCCAAAACCTATTAGGAAAACATCACATTGTTTTTAACTAAAAACAAGATTGTTAGTAAAAAAATGATAGAATAAAAAAATCCAAAACCCTTTACTTGTAGGAAAATGAATTAGAAGAAAAATAAAACGTGGCTAGAGTAGTGCCATTGGGACAGCAGAATCCATATCCTCCTGACAAAGCTAAAGCTAAAGCTAAAGCTATACGCAGTTGCGCATGCATGTCCTTGAAGGCGGAAAAAGCAGAAACCAATACGAAAAAAAAATCACGCGCTGGCATGCGCGTGGATAAGAAATTCAAATTGAAACAAAAAGAAAAAAAAAAATCGAATTTATTATTTATTTAGCTCATTTTGCACGGTAGAGTAAAAACTTGGTCTCGAGCATCGTGTCTCCACCATCACCGTGGATCCAAGTTTCTAAAAGAAGCAACGGTGCACAATGCATTAAAAAAACTATAATAAAGACTTTTTTTCATCTCAAAACAAAAAAAGAAAAAATTTGCACGTTCAGGAATTAGTAGACCAAATAAAGATTTCAACAAAAAAATAAAAATAAAAGACATTCCAATTTCAAAGTAAGACAAGGGTCAATAGTGCAAAGGAACATGATGGTGTCTGTTTGGTTGCCAAGAAAAAATGAAGGAAAATAATAGAAAGTACAGTTATGGAAGCATTTTAACTTAATGGGGCTGAAAATAAGAATACCCTTTTCCCCAAGGAAAAATCAGCAAAGAAAAACTCAGAAGCTAATATAATGAAAATGTTTGTATTGAGAAAGGGCAGAGAAGAAATGGTTAAGAAGATAAGGTAATATGCAGGAGATTAAGAAGGTAATGGCAATATGCAATACTTGCAGAGTACAGTGTAAAGCTCTCACCTTTATAACAAAAGCAGAACAATGATGCTATTCAGCTAAAAGTCTTGAATGATCTGAAAGCACCCACTTCATGAGAATGAGATATTCTTCTGCAAATGGGAAGAGAACACTCTCACTTGAGAAAGAAACAGAAAGAGGGTAGGAATATTGTAACTTGCAAGTGATCAAATTTGAAAGAAAAATAGCAGGAAGTTGAAGGCCATTCCCAGAAACCTCAATATCTATATAGAGAAAGTAGAAACTGTCTGAGAAATGGAGAGAGAAACAGAGAGAGATTGAAAAAGTTTGAAACTTTGAATTAAAGCTGTTTGCCTTGTGTGCTGTGGCACTAGTAGTGGTTCTTATTAATGAGTTTCAAACTTTTGCAGGAAGAGAACAAGTGGGTAATTTTGAAAAGGGACCCCAATAATTTAATGCGTAATATAAGACTTGCCCTCTAGGAAATCCAACCTGTATCTTACACTAGAGTTCTTGTCTTTTTGTCTCTTTCTACAAATTCAAAACCTTTCCTTTGATTTTTTAGCATATTCCTCTTGTTTTAATCTAACGGTGCATGCTTTTAAGCACTTCATTATTTGGAAAATGATTAATGTAAATAATAATAATAATAAGTTAATGTTTGAAAGTTGAAATCAGTGAATGAACCAAATAAATAGAATGGATTTTGCTTTTGCCTTTTGGTGAAGGCATTGATCTTCACTGTTGAGACAAAATCTGTCAACCAATGTCCACGTGCCTGACATCAGAACCACCTAAGAACAAATGGGGCTGTCCATACTTGTGATTAATTAGCTAAGCACACCCTCATGTGATTACTATGATTTAATTATGAGAATGAAACATTTGGTTTTCCTTATGCATAAAAATAAAAGTTGGCTACATGGATTTCAACACCTTATATCTTAATAATGATTTACTTATTTCTTACTGAACTATATTTTATGATTGACTCATAAAAAAAAAAAGTAATAATATTTTATTATAAATATGTAAAATGTTAGATATTTAAATATACGTATAATATATTATTTGCATCACACTTGAATAGAGATTGTAATATTACAATTTTTAGCTACACAAATGTACAAAAATTGTCATGTAATGGATCCATTTGATCAAATATTGTCTTGTAGCAAATTCAATAGCAATTTGTGAACATTGTACCGAAGCTATAATATGTGTTTAATACAAAACAACATTTCTATATACAATTAATTAAAAGTCTTTTTTTTTTTTTTTTTAGAATGTAACTATCTAAAAGAATGGTATTCGCTTTCTTACATCTCCTTATTTTTTATTTTTTTTTCTCTCTTCACAAACAATTTTTTTTTCTATTTTTAATATTCACTCCTTGCGTTGCACGGGTTGAAACTAGTTTCATTTATATTTGTGTACATATTATTAGAGAAAGAGATTCAAAATATCCACCTTAATTTACCTACTCACTTNTTATTAGAGAAAAAGATTCAAAATATCCACCTTAATTTACCTACTCACTTAATATTTGAAATATGCCCAACAGCTGATGTTGCATTTAAATACATGTTTTGAATACTCTTTCTACCAAAAGAAGTGAACAGTGTGAATCCATCCAACATCATTAGTATGACTATGAATGTACATATTCACCCGACAAATCACGTTGTAGTTTATGAATTGTCTTATTTTATTTCACTTCAATAAATTCTGAGAAAAAGCCAAACACATAAGGGACAAAGTACTATTTTCAAGTCTCGAGGAAATAACACTACATTGTCAAACACTGCCTTTGATTCTCGCTGCTATCAATTATTTTTTTTACGTAAGTATCATTATAAATTTTAATTAAGACTTCTATTATACTTTAACTTTTAAATGTGATAGTTTTTTTTTTTTTTTATCTTAAACTTTTGTTCAAAAAATATATTTTTTCACCTAAATTTGAGTTTAACATAAAAATATCATATTTTCACCTTTTGCCAAGAACAACATGATATAAAAAAGTATGTTAAATAAAAAATTTAATTTTTACGAAAAAAAATTAGCACATTTTTTTATACCGTATTTTTCTTACATTTATAAGAAATTGTGTTTTTTGTTACATATTGTGTGACTTGATTTTTTTGAGATCTTGATAACAACATCAAACACCACACTCTAATTATAGAAGGGCAGTGCAATATTTGGAGCATCGAAGGGTAAAGAAGTGGTGGTAGGAAAGTTTAGGCTCGTTTTCATTTATTGTTTCTTCTTCCATTAAAGAAGCTGCTAGTTGATGATGATGCATGTGAATCGGAAAGATGGTGGGTGAGATTTCTTAGACAATGCATGTGAAGCTTAAATGTTTAGGATATATCCCTTCAACCACTTCATGGTCCAACCTCATTATTCATGTGTATACTCACATTCTATTTATCAAATGGATCACCATTCATAATTGGATCAATCATAGTATATATAACCTTTGGTCTAAAACAGCACAAAAAAGAATGGATACCAAATCATAACTTTGTGGTAAATATAAAGGTGCGTAGTATGCAAAAGCATTACACAAAATTTTGAAATAATATTACACTTAATAATTGGTCGTTGTGACCTAATTGTGATACATAATTATATATAGTCTTAGAAGAGCCAAATATGTTACGAGGGTTAAACATATGTGATGCTTTAAATTAGAACAATTTGGAAATTGGAAAAGAAGTTCAATGATAAAGTTGGTTGGTTCAAAGTATCTAATGATATATGTTGGATTAGGGAAGTGAAAAATCGAAGTAATAGTTGATTAAATAGTGAGTAAAGTTGGTGAAATCAAAAGAATTATGGCCCTCATTTAATCACTTTTCATCGAGTCATTATTGGTTCTTGTTTCCTCTTTCTCACACATTAGATTATCTGAATAAAGTTAAAATGAGAGTGGAAAATGATAAATGGATTTTCCCTCTTTATCTTTGTTCCTGCTATCTTTATTTTGTTTATCAAGTAAGTGAAAGTTAAAATTAAGATGTCTCAATTCTCTTATATTTCTATTCATTTTCATATATCAAATGTAGCTATACTAATATGGAACAATTATTTTCAGGAGAAGAGTTACAATAAATTGACAACCAAAATAAAAGTTTTAATTCTAATCCAATATAGACTATTACGAGACATGTGTTATTCCAAATGAAAAAACACATACGAGATCGATGGTCATTTCGGATAAAAGTAATTGAGTCTTGTAGTTCTTTTGTTATGGGCAGAGTCATAGAATGTTTTGTTATTTTTGGGTCATTGCCTCATTGGTGTTGGTCATAGAACGTTGGATATTTTCATTTTGGCTGAAAGGTCATAGAGTGTTGGATTGATTGCGAGGAGGTGGGTTTACAGAGGCTAGTTCAGTGGGGTTCAATATTAGTGGTGGACCTAAAACAAGTACACAATATGAATAAGAATTTTTTTGGGTTCACCATGCCAATTGCCACCAACAACAATTTGAAGCATTGCTCCAATCTATAGGCCAATGCCCAGTAAATTAAATACAATCAATGTTAAATGGGGAAATATAAGGAAACTAGTTTGCCTTCTTCTGCATTGTCAATTGGATTGTATATACATGCATCCAGAACTGTATCATCAGCGTCTTATCCTTAATATGAACTGTGTTATAAGCAACAAAAAAATGAACCATTATGACACTATTTTTGAATGAATTTTCAAAATATGAATAAGGTTATGCAATTATGTAGGTCACTGGTCAACCAAACCCTCCGTTGTGCACTTCCACTAGCTATGATATGTTTTGGTCAAGAAATGACATGCTTTCGTTATATGAAACTTGCTCCCTAGCCATCGTTTCTAACAACTGCAATGAGATTGAGAACAAGGTAAATCTCTTAAGTGAGCAATCCTCTGCATTATTTTTTAAGGAAAATATGATAACAAGGTACTTTGACTTGGACAGTTACTCGCTGCAAATCTAGCGGCTTTGTTCAAGTGGAAACTTGCAAGGTTATGAGGTAAACTTTCTGGGACTTGCGTTATGCTTCTAGTCACCATTGCTGTCTTCTTTTTATTGCTGTTGAAGTTAATTTGTTCTAAGAAATTTTGGTTTCACATAAAGGGAAAAAGAGATTTGGAAATTCTCTTGTAGAATGTACAGGTACCTTAACCAAAGAACTGAAGGCATTGGTGCCTAGTCGATGCAAGAAATAAAACAATTATCTGTTGCCTGCCATATCTATTTGATTTCACCATGCAGAGAATAGTTAAACCAAAATATTAACATCTATACTGAAAATCATTGACAATTCTCCAAGCTGGACAGCTTCACAAATATGTGAGAGAGAGAATGGATCAGCGAGCGAGACTTGTTAGTTGTTACATAAACAGTTCAATCAGAATTCTAGCTACTGCTGCATACTAAAGTGAGAAGGCCTTTTTTTCTTTGGTTTGTTTGGGGGGTGGGGGTTGAGAATCTTCATTTTGAATCCACTAGTTCCCTGTCAAAACAGCTATTAAATCCGCCCATGCATCACCATGTTTTTTTGACTCTGTTACTCCCTAGGTCATCAATTAAGACAAATTATATATTTTCTATAAATTTCCCAGATTTTTTTATGTGCAGGCATAACCTCAATGTACAAAGATCTCAATGGATAGAACCAGAGACAAAATTTTACTCATATGGCAATTCAATTTCCTTTTTTGTTTAGTGTATGTCTAAAATGAGCCATATATTACTATAAGAATGAAAAGACATCTATTGGGACCTATGTAAAACTTTGGAACACTATTTANATCACCATGTTTTTTTGACTCAGTGTTACTCCCTAGGTCATCAATTAAGACAGATTATATATTTTCTATAAATTTCCCAGATTTTTTTATGTGCAGGCATAACCTCGATGTACAAAGATCTCAATGGATAGAACCAGAGACAAAATTTTACTCATATGGCAATTCAATTTCCTTTTTTGTTTAGTGTATGTCTAAAATGAGCCATATATTACTATAAGAATGAAAAGACATCTATCGGGACCTATGTAAAACTTTGGAACACTATTTACAGAAAACCAAGGAAGGGGGCAGGGGAAGGGCATCAAACACAGAAGAAGGCACCAAAGCAGCAACCTTTCACCAACTACAATCATCTGTTTTCCTTTGACGTGTATATGGTGAATGTGTGAGAAGAGTCACTACCTGATCCTTGAACAAATTGCCAACAAAGTGCGAACTTGCTCAAACTCCCAATCAAAGACTCGGCCAGCCAAAACAGTCATGGAAAGCATCCAGTATCTTGACCAAAAGCTACTGCCAAGAAGCACCCTGTCCACTTGGCATGGCTTGAGCCTCGGCTAAAGAGACAGCCATGGCTAGCATCATCTGCTCCTCAAAACTCTCAGGAACAATGGGATCTGTAGCATTTTCAAGGCTGCCTTCTATGTCATCCGACTGTGGTAAAGAAGGTAGTCTACCACCATCATCTGCTGCAACAGAGTTTGCATAGCTGGTTGCAACGTTGACCATCTCTTGTCCACGGTCCATGTCCCATTGACCATGACCCCTAGTCATGACCATGGAACCATCTGGTGAAATCTCAGTGATGTTGTCTGTAGGAGGATAACTAACAGAATCTCTGTCAATTCTGTTATAAAACCTGCTGGTCCCTTGTAGCATGTTGAATGATGATATATTTCCATCAGTGGAGCTCATAGAAGGTTCTGCCCCCGTCTGTTGACGTTCTGCAAGAGCAGCAATAGCACAAGCAAGGCCACCAGATGGCGATGATGATGATCCAGTCTGTGGACCCATGGCAGATGACACATAGCGACCATCAGTTACATATGGTCCAGGAGCATCAGGATAAGACAAATTTCTCTGCCTGCCACCCTCCTGCAGTATAATATTTTTGTTCACTTGATCAGAATCATTCTATAAACTGGAGTCTACACCAAAATAAAAGGGAAAAAAAAACACCGAAAGAGCAGGACTGCATGATATAAACTTGGCATTCTACACCTATAGGAACAGGTCACATAAATTTCAGCACAGTCTGTGTCTTCACATGAGCATCACCTAATTCATGCATGAACCATTAGTTGGACCAGTATATTATCTTGAATCCTTGATGAATAGATAGCCATTACTTCATACCCATTTTAACAACTGTTTTGTTTACCAGCTGATATAAACTCAATTTCTGGATTAGCCAACTAAAGCTAGCATAAGCCAAAATTTTAGATTAGAATATGAATAATCAAAAAAATTAACAACCCAAAGTTCACCAATCAACATTTGCAAAAAAACTGGAGTGATAAAGGAATCTGAACCTACAGGTATCTGTTATTATGTTTGTTAGTAGTATTCCATTTAGATTATCATTCAAACTGTGGACCAAGGTCAGTTCTGAATATTCATATAAATCTTTCATCCCACAACCACCTTTCTGAGGCAGAGAATTGAAAAAGAATGAGATGCAACAAAGACAAAACAAAATATTACATTCATTTAGAAGGTTTTACTCGTATTTACTTCTCATCATTATCTTATAGTACTTGAGCAAAAAAAACAGAAAATTACAATTTCAAACTTTGACGAGAATAAACATTTCTTTTAAAAAATCACAATTCTAAACCACTTTTTGCAGAGAAGTAACAAACTTCATTTTACATGATAAATTAAATGCTCAATTGTTTATAGGTGAGCATATTCAAACACAAGCCTTCACCTGGATGGAAAGCCAGATTGCTTCCATGACCATAATGTCCTCAAGATCGAGGTCAAAATCTTCATCCCTGCAATCAGTGTTTGAAAACGAAATACAGGTAAGTCATAAAAATAAGTTTTGATAAATAAGACATTCAAAAGCATTCATGCTCCTGTGTGCATGATTAGACTCTAGCTTTCTAATGCTAGCTTAATGAAAGACATCAACATAAAGAAACGGGGTTTGCCTAGTGAATCAAGCAAGTCACCAGGTGTTCAGAGAAAGTCCACATATCTGCTTCTAAGATACCAATACTACTTTGTAAAGTTAAATTTTACATCTTCTTTACTAGTCTATTCTACTTATAATCTACCATAAAATATTGACAGATAAAATATAAATGGTGTAGCACAAGAGTCAGCTTGAAAAATGATTTGCTGATTGCATAACTAAAACATTTTGCAAAGCTCATCTCATTGTTCCCCATTTTACAAGTTACAACTGACATTTTAATCTTCAAATGCATATACAAGGATAAAATCTATTCAAATACAGAAAAGAACCTTGTCTTGTTCTTCCCCTGCTCGTCATAACCTTGCTTGTTAAAAGCACCATCCAACCTCAGGTATAAATTATTGACTCAAGCACAATATTTAGACCAGATAAAGAAGTATTACATATCAGTGTCACACTATTTGATATTGTAAAGGATAGGGCATAATATAACAGTTGGAATAATAATGGCGACATTTAAAACACAAAAGGCTCAGGAAGCTATCAAGTTTTCACACAAACGTTCAGATATTATATCTAAATCATTTTCATCCCCTCATTGATTTACTCGATATTTTATACATTTTTTTTTGATAAAATCAATATTTTATACATTAATTTAGGTAAGGACAGATCAGAAGCAGAACTACAAAGCAACAGATTGAGACAAAAGTGGAAAATCCAAAAATAGACAGCTACGAAGATTAGCATACCTATTGGCCCTAGGGGCTGGAGGTGGCCTAACCATTGGGGTGGCACATGATTCATGAGAAGAAACAATTTCCTCGCTTCCAACAACAGAAATTGAAGATGCAGCCACTACAAAATTGAAACATAATATTTTATACAACTAGAACCAGTCATGCCCCAAACTCCAATGAAAGACTACCTGCATTTGAGCCGTATTCAACATCTCCATGTGCCACATTTCCACTTGAAGAGCTTAATTCTTCTCTTTTCTGCATTCTTTCCTCTTCATCCTGAAGTTCTTGCTGCCGCATCCTAATTTTTGCTTCTATAACACGTTGTTCTTCCTGTGCAATATAGAGTATGTAAAGTAAGTACAACTTAATTCATTGTGCAGATACTTCATAAATACACTCCTAGAGACAATAATTATGGCAGATAACAACTTACAATCTGCTCCAATCCCTTTTCTTCCTTTGATTTAACACCACGATACTCCACAGCATAATTTGCCATTTTGCAGAAAGGACATCTCACATTGTTTAGAAAAGCAATTATTATTAAAATTTAATGCAACAAAAAATGGAAGTTGTCAGAGGGACAATTATGAGTTTATCTTGGTATTGAAGGCAAAAAGCTAGTAGTGCAGGATACTGTGTAGGCCGAGTAGAATTGGGAACTTTCATCTGCAGAAAGCACTCTGGTAAAAGAAAGTAAATCAGATTGCATACAATGCCATTGACAAGATATATTGCTAGAGATAAGGAAATAATTACCTGTACAAATGCTCTTCATGCAACATCTTGATCGGTTTAGACTTGGATAATACTAAATTAAGGAAGAGAAGGTGAAAAAAATTATTAGAAAAGCCATAAACACACTTTACAATTTGGAACAGACTTCAAGGAAGAAAAGTGGAATAGTCCATTACACATAGCTTGTATACAGATTGGAAAATGATCAGAAAGTGTTTTCAAAAGAACTTGCAATGTTATCATCCTGCATCATTTTGCTTCCAAAAGCACCAAAGAATTCAACCAGAAAGCATTGCTCGGTTGAAATGACTTAATTGTTGTTTCATGTAAAATGTACATAATAAAATACGCACAAAGGAAATTAGATTGAAGATATATGATAGAAATCATACCAGAAAGCAAATTGGGCACTCTTCTAGATCGTAGGTGCATTCTTCATCTCCAGGATAGCAGGGTGCAAGCTTTGATTCGAGTATTAGCTTTCTCAGCTTCTTATGATCAACATCTTTATGATTATACAAACCCTGTGGTCTTGTATATTTTTCATCTACTACTTGTCTCCTTCTCCCGAGTTTATTACCCATCCAACAAAAATCAGTTCTTCTTCTTTGTTGATTATTTTTTGAATTCTTCAAGATCAAACAAAATAACAAGAAAAATAAACCATTCTCTCACAAATTATACGCTCTACATATGAGAAAAGTATATGGACTCAAATTAGATTGTATTAATGACATACTCAACAAACAACAACCGAATAGTATTGCAGGGAATACAATCCTTGACATACAATACAATCAACAGACCAAAAAAGAGTCTTTTAGTTCAATCCACTGAGTTTGTTGCAGAAACAAAACGCAAACAGTCCTGCGGGTCATGGAGAATGCAGACAGATAAGCAAAACACCGAAAAATGCACATGTAAGCAAGTAATAATAAGGGAAAACCCTGGCATCCACACAGCAGCAATATTAGTCAAGAATCATAATTTTCGCCAATTCTCCACAATTTATAGATAATAAATAAGCCCGTCATCCAACGTGCCAAGCAGAAGACAAGCAAAAATAAAGGAAAAATTCATAATTTGCCTTTAAGAACATGCCAAACAGAGCTAGAAAGCATGTAACTCATTCCATACAAATTTTCACTTAATAAACCAGGAAAAGATATAAAAACCAATCACACTAAAAACATCAATAACCCTAATTTCAATACTCCAGCAGTGAGGTTCAATTAGCCAGAATTGAATAACTAAATACATTGCCAAAATCCGAGAAAAGCAAAATTGGCCCTAATTTCACTGTCAGCACTCAGCACCAGGCAGCATAAAAAACGGGAAACACATAGACATAGACAAAGCGCTGTTAATTTTGAGTATGAGGAAAAGAGGAGAAATGCTTTGAAGAACGAAACAGAAACACGCAAACAAACGATGAAATTAGAGAAAGATTGGGATTCGGAAAAGAACCTGAAATCCTGCGAAGGATTGCGCAGTGAGTTCAGAAGCAGAGAAAGAGAGAGAAGAGGAAGAAAGAGAAGTGTCTGAGGAGGGAAATGGAGACCGAGAGATTTGCTCGCAAGAAGAGGAACACGATCAGAAACTCTCTGAGAGGCAACAGAGAAAGAAGAGAGAAGATTGAAGAGAGAGAAAGGCTTTTTCTTTGTGTTGCTTTGGTTTCTTTTTTATAATTTTGTGTTTGTTCCTTTCGGTCTCTGTGCTCTATCCGACGGAAACTTTTAAGAGAGAGAGTAATTGATGTAATGAAACTAATGCCAATGGGTAATCTTAATGTAAGAGACGAAGCAAGGTACGGACGGTGGAGTAGTAGACCAGGAAAAGAATCATGCAATTACAAATTAGTCCCCATTTCCACGCGTTCTCCTCTCGCGTGCTATCAATTTTTTCTATTCTTTTTCTTCATTTTATTCCTATTCCTAATAACTCTATTTATTAACTCATAACTGCCAATTACTTACTTAATTCTCCTTCTCCTTCTCCTTCACTCACACTCTCTCACTCTTCAACTTGAAAAAGGATTACGTTGCCTTTTTCTTAACATGTATCCATAATAATAATAATATTAATATTAATATTAATTAATTAAAAAAATAGAACTTTTACTCGATTATTTTGTTATTCTCCAAAATACCTAATCCTCATATTAATAATTTTTGTCTTCATTATTAGTATATATCTATTTACTAATAATTTCCTTCTTTCTTGTATTCTTCTTAGCAAATAAAATAGTAAAAGAGAGAGAGAGAGAGAGAGATACATATGAAAACAAATAAAAGAATAAAAAGAAGAAAGTAGTTGGGCGATAATTAGTATGACGACTATGAAGAAGCTTATATTCATTTAAATAATACTATAAACATAGACAATGGAATAGTTGAAAGTTTTCCTTTTAGAATCTCTCACAAAAGAATTTCACAGTCATCCACATCTTCATAGTCTTTCATAGAAAGGGACATACTGTGTTAATTCATGTTTTTGCCTTGAGAATATTACTCTATCAATCATTTTCCAAAATGTTTTGACCATCAAACTGGTCTGACATGAATGCAAAATCTTACCTTCAGGGTTTATATGTTTTGTGTTTGAATTCAGAATTACAACTAAAAATACCAAAAAATCTTACACGCTCTCATAATTCCATTTAAAATCAAATTATGTAGAAATTATTTAAACATTTTCATAAATATATTTAATTGCATTTCAATTAATAATTTGTTTAATGAAATTTCTTACATTTTCAAAATTATTCTAATTATAAGAATAAATTTAACTTACACTTATTGTTGCAATGATAAATAATAATATGATGGGGTTAAAGTAAGGGGTGCAATTTGGCCACGCACCATAAATTGAGTGGGCATCTTGTTATTGTGGCTCATTTTTGGTAAAGGCAAGTGGGTATGGCCCATGAAATGGTTTCTCTTTTGTTGAGATTTGCAATGATATCAAGCAGTTAAAATAGTAGACCAAAAATATAGAAATGATGGCTCGTGTCCTAAACTCACTTTTCACACTAAATACTACAACTATATAATATATATCCATTATGATTCATAAGACAAGGCATATACCTATCACACTATCCAACAATAGTCTACGTGACCCATACAATATTGCAAAACAATCTTCAAAAAGGACACTGTCACATACCCTTTTGCTTTTCCTATTTATTATTTTGTCAATTACTTCATTATCAACATAATTCAACTTAATTTTAAAATTAGCCCTTAATTAGGTTAAAATGTGGGGTCTACCTTGTTAATATTTACATGTTTTATGAAAAAAGTTAGATCAGTTATTAGGTTAAAATGTTATACCAAAAAGAAGTGTAAATTATTAAATAAAGGTTAACTTGATTTTATTTAACTAATTTGTTGCATGGTGATGACATGGTGTTTAGTAAACCATTGTTAGCCTTAGATGGTTGTGTTTTGTTGAACAAATTTGGTCATGGATGGTATAACAATGGTTTTGTATGCGTTCTAGTTGTCGTCTTTGTCTTTTTTGCCTCATGAAAACCTAATCAAATCAATATTTAATCATGAATTAGTGTTAATCTCCATCCATACTGCGTAAGCTTTCAGCTAATTACAACCGAAAAATGGCATTAACCAACTTGGGCCGGTCACCAGATATTGGGCCTAGCCCAAAATGCACAAAACCAAGCCCATGTAAAATTAGGACCTAGACCTTTGGGCTTTATTTTGAGACACTTGTTGATTTTGATTTTCGCTGTCAGTTAATTAATAATTAGCAAAAAAAAAAAAAAGTCAGTTAAGTGTTTATGTGTTAATTCATTATATTGATCTTATTCATTAATCAAGTCTGTTAAAGGATGGAATTTCTGAGCTGCTTTGTAACTATTTTAATCAATTTTTACAAAACCAATATTTTTTTTTTTGTANCTATTAGGCCTAGCCCAAAATGCACAAAACCAAGCCCATATAAAATTAGGACCTAGACCCTTGGGCTTTATTTTGAGACACTTTGTTGATTTTGATTTTCGCTGTCAGTTAATTAATAATTAGCAAAAAAAAAAAAAAAGTCAGTTAAGTGTTTATGTGTTAATTCATTATATTGATCTTATTTATTAATCAAGTCTGTTAAAGGATGGAATTTCTGAACTGCTTTGTAGCTATTTTAATCAATTTTTGCAAAACCAATGTTTTTTTTTTTTTTGGCATTTTTGACTACAACTTTAGATTCAAACACATAACTTATAAGTTTTGAGGACGATCTTAGTATCACTCAACTACAAACTGTTTGATATAAGGAACCAAGGTTTAATGGTTCATAGAATTGTTTATAAATTGATAATCTCATAGCCGATTGTGACCAGCAAAAATAAGCAAGAAAACCATGAATTAAGAGCAATCATATATTTGCTATTCTTGCACTTCTCTTCCTCATTTTAGGTAGCAATTGTTAAAATTAATTATACTTTTGCATGGATGCATTTTTTCTTTTCACTAGTTGGTATACTAATTATAAACATATTGATTATGCAATGCGTGCAGGTAGTGAGGTAATGGGAAAATATACAGGTCATGTTTGTGGGAAAGTTGAAGCTGTGAACCCACCCTTAAAAACGGATGATGTATGCAATGCCTTGTGGGTGAAGAAATATAAAATCGAAAGTGGAATAAGGACAAGCTAATTAAGAAATTAATTATACGGGTTAAAAAAGGAGATTAAACTTAAGAGTTTTTATGTGCGTATATAAAATGCCCTTGCCCACTCTCTCTCTCNCTTCCACACCCAAAATGTATATTTTCAAAAGTTCATTGATGTATAAAGTTTTTTAGGTTTATAAGAGGTTGAACCTAATGAAAACCTGGCTACTCTAGTCACCCCCCAATCTCCAATAAGGCTTAATCAGGAGAGGTATTTTGTGTACACATTGTGAATTTGATATTAATACTCTTGTAATTTTAATAAGAGAATTGTTATGCTACCTCACCTCATAATAAGTGAAGGTACTGTTCCTATTTTCTTTAAACCTCTTGATTTAGACATAAATATCATTATTTTTTAATTTATTGCAAAACTTTCATATACTAAAATGATCTAACACGAGTCAAAATAATTAAGGCTTAAATCTATGTAATTTGAGAAAGTAACACTAGTTCATTCATAAAAGTTAGGATTACTTTAGTCCAAAATGAGAATTGAAATATGTGATAGCACTACCCCAATTTTGAGGAAGACAGATAGCAACTCCCTTTGAATCAAATAATTTTTTTTAAAGAAATCAAGTTTACTCTCTAACATCTTATTAATTATTTCAACTTAAAAAAAAAAAAGTAAAGCAAATGACAAATGTATATGCCTGTGTGTGTGAACACAAATATATTCCCATTTAACTATCTAATTAACATTGCTTAATTGTGTTTACAGTTTGATTTATATGGGATATTTTCTCATACAAAACTTACTCAAGGGCGACATTTGAATGGGTTTCAGCGATGGAAGTCAACAAAGTGAAGTGATTTGAATGGGTTCATGGCAAATACAACTACCACGTTAAATTCAAGGGCGGCATTTCTATTATGCATTAAATTTGAATTCAAGGTCAACTACAATCATATTTTAGAATGACAAATGTGATTTTGGTTTGAGATGAAACGAATGGGAAGTTACAGAGGTGTGTCACATAAGAACAAACGTTTTAGAAGACAATCAAGTTTTAGGAGTTTCAACAGTAAATAATTAGGCTAGCTAGGGCTTGTTTTTCTCTTTCTCTTTCTCTCACTTTCTTCGAACTAAAGTCTCCTATATATGAGTAATGAACTAATTAGACACAGATTATCAAATATTATAATCTTAAGTTTGATCTACTTTCTTTGAACTACGTTCTCACATTCTTGATCAAATTTTGCAATGAAGGGTGTAATTAACTCTTCGGTTCATAAAATAATCTTAAGTTCAGACCAGTATCATAATTGATAACAATCACATAACCTCGTTAAGCTTAGCAACAATTAACATGAAAACTATGAAGAGCATCCACATATTCGCTACTCTTCCATTTCTCTTCCTCATTTGTGATAAGAATATTTTTTTCTTTTTACTGATTTTAACTCATATTTTTTTTTTGTATATTTATGATGCATGCAGGTATTGAGGTAATGGGAGAAAATACGTGTCATGTCTGTGAGAAGATTGAAGCTGTGAAGCAGTGTACGGATCAGAAATGCAATGAGTTGTGTGTGAAAAGGTACTCAACATAATTTGTACCAGCTGCTGGATGTTGTTATTTGGAGGATGCTCTGGGGTCTGCTTCTACCCTTGCTATACCTCCTTTCTTCTTCAATATGATTTGTCTAGTTAGAAAATTTAATAAGCACTTGATGGAGATAAATGAACATTGGATGGGAAATTAAAAAAGGCGTTTGAACTACATTTTATAACGTTCTTGATCAATTCCTTCAGTAAATTAAGGGTGTAACTCTTCCTTCCATCAATAAAATGAACAGAGTTCATACATACCCTTTTATATCCCTCCTCCAAGTTAATAACAATCACAAAACCTTGTTGAAGGCCAGCAACAATTGACAAGAAAACCATGAAGAGTGTCCAGATTTTTGCTACTCTTACACTTCTCTTCCTCATTTCTGGTAACAGAAACGTACCATTTTTTATTTTTATTTTTGCTGCTGCTATAGCTTTTATTTGTATATTGTACCATGCATGCAGGTTTTGAGGTAATGGGAGAATATACAGGTCACGTCTGCGGGAAGGTTGAAGCTATGAACCCTTGTATAGAAGAGGAATGCAATGAGTTGTGTCAGAACAAGTACGCAAAAGAATTTGGAACAGCTCGAGGATATTGTTCGGAGAAGCGTTGTCTCTGCTTCTACCCCTGCTAGACCTCTTTTTCTTTTAAACAGGATCAATTTTATTGTACTATAGTGAGAATTTGATAAGCTAAAAATTTGATGGATATAAGAATGAATGTCATAGTGTGATTTTTCAATGCACGTACAAACAAAAAAGGATTAAGAATAAATGAAAAAGCCTGACCTTTAAATTTTTTTTTTTTTTTTTTTTTTTTTTTTNTTTTTTTTCTGGTTTGACTTCTTTTCTTGTTTCTGGTTAATTCTGAGACCAAAGGTTGTACATAAATATGTGTACTTCTAAGCACTAACACTTGTTCGCAAGCAGCAACTTATTGATATTCAGTATACAGAGCAGAAAGATGAAGACTCGAACCATCTCGTATTTTTCTCTTCCTTTTACTCCATTAGGTTTGGTTTATATGCAGTGATGCTATATATAAGCAAAAATATGCAAAGGACTCAAAATACAAAGATAATATATGGAGCTTGTCTTGGGAGTATCCAATGTTATTGCCTCTACCTTCGTTAACTTGTTAGGCAGGACTGAGTGACTCTGGAATAATGACCAAAAAGAAGAAAAAACCATAATCAATGATTTTTAGCTTTTTGAAATATGCATTTCTTTCTTGTTTATTGATAGAATGAAATTGGGATTTTTGCGTTTGATGATTGTAATCAAAGAGATTGAGATACGTTACTGATTTTAAAGCAATATACGCTTAGAATCTTAGATAGTAGAATTGGATTAATGCTCACCTATTTTCACAAATCAAGTTCATTAATATCACAACTTATTAACCAGAAAAAAATCAAATAAATTATAGTACCTTTAGTCAACTAAAAAACAATTAAACTAATAGATAAAGATCTTATTAATTGCGATCAAGAAATATTTATAGCTAGTATCATTCTTTGAGAATTTCTCTCTTTCTTTACTTTCTCTACCCATAAATTCAAAAAAAACCTTTATGTTTTTCAAATTGGTGAAAATTCGTACCCTTCTTATATGAACCTTAATATGTTGTGAGCCATGCCAAAAAAGCAAAATAAAGGCTGATTTTTTACCATTTTGAATACAAATCAATATATATCATTAGCATAATATTACCATTTTGGATTCAAATCAAGAGATTATTAGCATAGTTTCCTCCTTACCAACTCCCGGTACCATCTATATATACCTCCTCAGTCCTCACAAATCAACTTCAACCACAGGATTTCATATCCCATTGCACTCACGAAGACAACAAATATCCTAGAGCTAGCTAGACTTATGAAAACGTGGACATTTTTGTTCCTTAATTATATGGTACGTATTTGTTTCATTGGATTCATGCTTTCACCAAATTTTCCCATATCATTGCAAAAATATAATTATTGGTCTGCATTTGTCAATACTTTCTTTTTTTTATACAATAAAATTTAGGATGAGAAAAGCTACCTCATTTCAAGGCTAAAACATGTTATAAGACTCAGTAATAACTTACAGTAATATTTACATAGATAACCTACTAAGAGAGACTACTAGTAGTGAGATCCAAACTTGAACATTACAAGTAAAATGTTTTATTCCTTATTAGCTAAACCAACCCAGTTAACATTTGCCAATACTTTTATCTTAGGTTTGAATTTCAGTCATCCTATACAAAGCATCCAGAAGTTTGCATGGAAGCATTCGAATAAGACGAATGAACAAAACCAAAAAGGGATTTATTACCCGAAAAAATAGAGAGGAAAGAATAGTAAAGAAATAATGCTAAAATGATACGACACTTCCATTATTTTGGACAAATAGTTCATGATCATGGAACGTGTCATTCTCTTCCTGGGGAATTCTGTCGTCTTCAGTTTATCCTCCCTAATTAGTTTCCTAAAATCAAATAAAATGTATCAGGATGAATTGGTTGCTTACCTATCCCATACACATTAATTGTACAGTGTGAATCTAGATCATGACTTTTGAAATCTGCGTAAATAACTTTAATGAAAACCATCAATGCTTTTCTGAATTATCGACATAGGTAACTCCTTTGGCTGTCTAAATTAATGAGAGAAATCCAAAATAATAGTCTGATTTACTTTCTCAAAGACCAAGTCCGAAGATTCGAGGTTATAATCTTTATTTCCATTCCAAAAAGAAAAAATCTGGGAAGTAATCTACTATTAATTGTGAAAATCAAATTCAATCTTTTTATCGCAATTATTAGACAGTATAAACATTGAATTTGTTTGGCTACGTTTTGAGTTGAAAGAATTAAATGCTACAATTTATCCCATGAAAGGAGACCTGGGCAGATCAGTTACCCTCTTTCGCGGCTGAAAATGTCAATTTCTTAACCTTCCTATGGTCCATGCACCTCTACCAATTTAGTCAAAGCCTTTTTTTTTTTGCTTGAATAGTCAAAGCCATTGTTTTATTTGCTTGAATAATCAAAGCCAATTAATGACTTGTGCATGCATATATAAATATATGGGCCACTACAGAATAACCTACCGTTACAGTGTTACACCAAGAAAAGAAAAAGAGTAACCCACTATTGAATTTGAAGCAAGACATTGTCCTGAAGTCATTTGCAAAGATGAAGACCCTCTCTNAGAATAACCTACCGTTACACCAAGAAAAGAAAAAGAGTTACCCACTATTGAATTTGAAGCAAGACATTGTCCTGAAGTCATTTGCAAAGATGAAGACCCTCTCTTCTTTCTTCATTCTCCTGCTTGTTTTTTCCATTGACTTTGGTATGTATTGTATTCTAAAAATTCAATATAATATTAATTCATTTAATTTCTAGGTACTTTTATTTTCTAGATATGATTTTGAAATAAACCAGATGTCGTATGTTGCAGGGAATACAAGGTTGGTGACAGAGGCAAAAACCTGCGAAGCAGAACCATATCCAGTTTCTTATGATTGCACTCGGCATCAGGTTCAGTGCGTGGCCCATTGCAAATTCAACTATGGAGATGATGCAGATGGACACTGTAATGGGAAAGAATCTTGCGTTTGTGATTACCCATGTTAATTCATCCTTTATCTACAACTTGGTGTCCTTTCGAATATAAACACCATGTAAACTGATGGACTTTATGTCGAAATAAAATGTTTGCAGTGTTATTACCGTATATATGTATATTTAGCCTTTCAGATTTCAGCAATATTATTTGTTTCATCTTGAATATTTCTATATAACTCCCCAAAATAATGCAAAAATATACTCTCTTTTTTTTCTGAAAATAATAGTTTTTTGAATTAATAAAGGGATAGCTTTGCCTTGAGGTTAGTTTGGAGATGTAAATATACCAGCATGCAAAAAAAGTTACAGGTGAGAATTCGAATCCTAGCTTTGAACAATAGCCAAACCAAACCCTAAGGTGAACCCCAGCGTCGAGCTCTCATCCATTGGATTTATGTGGGTGAGTGGTTAGATGTTTGCACTTATTATATAAAATGATTTACAAGTGGTAAATTTTTTTTTTTTTTTTTGGGTAATTTGGCTATATGACTCTAAGTTCAAATATAAAACCTACAAATCCGAAGGACCGGTAAAATTTTAATAATCAATAGTTGAGTGCTGCTTGTTATGCATATTCCAGACAAATGTTTACGGAATTGTCTTGCTTTAGAGTGTGATTACAAAAGCATCTCTTTTATGTATGTAGTAAACTATTTTTTGTCAAGATTGAAGATTAAATAATACCATATTGCCCATACTTTTTGTCAAGATGGAATTTGCAGTTATTCTACTACTAAAGGATCCTGAAATTCACATAGTAGAGCTCGTATAAGACGAATGGGGAAACAAAAAACAGTAGAGAGACAATGCTAAAAAAGGGACATTCAGTAAAATAGTTCATGAAATGTATCATCCTTATCCTCATCTTAGCTAATGAGGCATGCTTCTTACACCTGTGAGATAGCGTGTGAAATTCAAGTTTTACCAAACAAATTGAGTCTAGTTAAAATTTTGGCTTAATTACAATTTTGGTCTTCTTATTTTGATAAAATGAACAATTTAGTCTTCATATTTTAAAAATAAACTATTTAGTCATTCTATTTTTATAAAATCAGCGGTTTTGGTCTTTTTGTTAGTATACCTTAAAAAATTTAACAGAAAATGTTGATGTAGCATTAAAAAGTTAATTGTTTTTATTTCAAATCAATAATTTAAATGCATGTAACATGTACATACTTTTTAAATACCAAAATTAATTGTTGTTTAGTAATTCATGAAAAAAAATCTTAGCAGATTAATTGCACTCTTTCCCGGCTCAAAATCACAATTTACTGACCTTCCTATTTAGCAATATCCACATCTATCAATTTTGTCAAATCACATTATCTGCCTTAATTAATTTAGTCAAATCACATGATCCCTACACCAAAAATAATAAATAAAAGAAAGAAACTCACATGATCCACCTTAACCTAGTCAAATCACATTTTATTAACCTCATGTATTTAGCAATGATCCACCTTTATCAATTTAGTCAAAGCACAATCTATTAACCTTCCTATTTAGCAATGATCCACCGTACGTTACCAGTTAAGTCATATAGCATTTTATCAACCTTCTTATGGGAAAAGCGAAACAATTTATTGACCTTCATATATAACAATTTTCCCATGTAGTAATAAGTCAAAGCTAATGACTGTGCTTGCATATAAATGTATGTGCTGCTATTCACTAGAAATTAACCCAGCATTATTGGAGCTAGACATATTGTTCTGATCAAGTCAAAGATGAAGACTCTTTCTGCTTTTCTCATCGTGCTGCTTGTTATTTCCATTGGCTTTGGTATGTTTAACATTAATTCTACAAGTTCAGGATACCAATCTATTTTTCTCTGAGCATTTTTAATTTAACGTAATTTATTTTCTATGATCAATTTGAGAATAACAAGAAATTGTATGGTGCAGGAAATAGGGGGTTAGTGACAGAGGCAAAATTGTGCGAGGCACCATTGAATCCGGGATTTTCAGATTGTACTCGGGATCAATGCGATGCTGATTGCAAAGGAAAATATGGAAATAATGCATATGGCCTGTGTAATGGGATCCAAGATTGCATATGTTATTATCCATGTTAACCCTTTATCCACAATTTGTCCCCTTTCCAATATAAACTATATATAAGTGTAGAATGGTGGACTTCTTATTAAATAAAAATCACTAGAGTTTTATTGTCTCAACTTTTTTGTTTTCCTTTTTCAGATTTTCAGCAATAATATCTTTTTTGATTCTCGTCTTTAATATTCTTAGCTACGATCTCTCTGAGAACTTTTAAATTAATAACAGGATATCTTTGCAATGTGTTGCGAATGAAAATAGGCCTTGAAAGAAGCAGATGATCCAGTGGTTACTGAAGAAATATATGCTTGAGTTTCTCTGTAAAAAGTTAAGTTTCACCTTAATTTAAAAATTATATATTTGAGTTAATTTCCGAAATGTTCTTCCATCACTACAAAACTTGATTAGCAATCATTAATTTTCCATTTCCTGCACCTTTCTTTTGATCCACCTACCACTTATATATATATATATATATACACACACATTTTTTTTTTTTTAATTTGAATATACTTGTACATTTTTATAGTTTATTGCAGTGGTGTCTATCTTGGGACAGGACGACAAAAATATAATTTCTGGTGGATATTTTTGTTTGAGTTTTGGCGACAGGGATCACAATCTCCTGGGATCCCCGAAATATTAAAAGATTAGAATATTTTTTTATGACACTTATATAGGATATAATATATATGAGTAATTAAGTTAGTAATTTTATATATGTAATAAAAAAATAAAAGGTAAAAAATCCTAACCCTAATTTGTA
>QAOA01006949.1:155316-186125 GCA_003255065.1 Cercis canadensis
AATGTTGATGTAGCATTAAAAAGTTAATTGTTTTTATTTCAAATCAATAATTTAAATGCATGTAACATGTACATACTTTTTAAATACCAAAATTAATTGTTGTTTAGTAATTCATGAAAAAAAATCTTAGCAGATTAATTGCACTCTTTCCCGGCTCAAAATCACAATTTACTGACCTTCCTATTTAGCAATATCCACATCTATCAATTTTGTCAAATCACATGATCCCTACACCAAAAATAATAAATAAAAGAAAGAAACTCACATGATCCACCTTAACCTAGTCAAATCACATTTTATTAACCTCATGTATTTAGCAATGAACCACCTTTATCAATTTAGTCAAAGCACAATCTATTAACCTTCCTATTTAGCAATGATCCACCGTACGTTACCAGTTAAGTCAAATAGCATTTTATCAACCTTCTTATGGGAAAAGCGAAACAATTTATTAACCTTCATATATAACAATTTTCCCATGTAGTAATAAGTCAAAGCTAATGACTGTGCTTGCATATAAATGTATGTGCTGCTATTCACTAGAAATTAACCCAGCATTATTGAAGCTAGACATATTGTTCTGATCAAGTCAAAGATGAAGACTCTTTCTGCTTTTCTCATCGTGCTGCTTGTTATTTCCATTGGCTTTGGTATGTTTAACATTAATTCTACAAGTTCAGGATACCAATCTATTTTTCTCTGAGCATTTTTAATTTAACGTAATTTATTTTCTATGATCAATTTGAGAATAACAAGAAATTGTATGGTGCAGGAAATAGGGGGTTAGTGACAGAGGCAAAATTGTGCGAGGCACCATTGAATCCGGGATTTTCAGATTGTACTCGGGATCAATGCGATGCTGATTGCAAAGGAAAATATGGAAATAATGCATATGGCCTGTGTAATGGGATCCAAGATTGCATATGTTATTATCCATGTTAACCCTTTATCCACAATTTGTCCCCTTTCCAATATAAACTATATATAAGTGTAGAATGGTGGACTTCTTATTAAATAAAAATCACTAGAGTTTTATTGTCTCAACTTTTTTGTTTTCCTTTTTCAGATTTTCAGCAATAATATCTTTTTTGATTCTCGTCTTTAATATTCTTAGCTACGATCTCTCTGAGAACTTTTAAATTAATAACAGGATATCTTTGCAATGTGTTGCGAATGAAAATAGGCCTTGAAAGAAGCAGATGATCCAGTGGTTACTGAAGAAATATATGCTTGAGTTTCTCTNATATATGCTTGATTTTCTCTGTAAAAAGTTAAGTTTCACCTTAATTTAAAAATTATATATTTGAGTTAATTTCCGAAATGTTCTTCCATCACTACCAAAAGCAATCATTAATTTTCCATTTCCTGCACCTTTTTTTTGATCCACCTACCACTTATATATATATATACACACACATTTTTTTTTTTTTAATTTGAATATACTTGTACATTTTTATAGTTTATTGCAGTGGTGTCTATCTTGGGACAGGACGACAAAAATATAATTTCTGGTGGATATTTTTGTTTGAGTTTTGGCGACAGGGATCACAATCTCCTGGGATCCCCGAAATATTAAAAGATTAGAATATTTTTTTATGACACTTATATAGGATATAATATATATGAGTAATTAAGTTAGTAATTTTATATATGTAATAAAAAAATAAAAGGTAAAAAATCCTAACCCTAATTTGTAAATCCCATCGAGGATCGGTGACAAGGACATGTAAAACTTTCCTGTCGGGGTTGAGGAGCAAAAGAGCACTCCGCCCTGCCCCGTTGTCATCCCTACTTGCAAGGCTTATATTCGATTTCCACTGCTAATAGTCCTCAATCGGTAAGTGATCAGTAAGTATCATTGTAAGTTTTTATTGAGGCATGTGACATGCTATGACCTTGGAATGTGATAGTCTTTCCCTATTCTAAACTTATTAACAAAAAAAATAAATTCAGAGTTATGTTATGCACATTAATAATTGTCACACTATCTCACATTATACACATATCCAACCTTTGTCTATGCAGCTCAAATAGCATCACCTCAGTAAGTATCGGGAAAAAAATCACCCTTTAATTTGAGTTTTTAATCTCTTTCCTGTTTCTATCACCGTATCTGAAATATTCCGGGTTACAAAAATTTAACATCCTTTATTTCATGGCAAAAAATAACCGAAGTTAGGGATATACATTTTGTGTGTGTGTTGACTCTGTGTAATAATTTGCATTTACTTCTGTGCACTAATTTGCATTTACTGATTTTGACAATCTAATTCTTTTTTTTTTCTTTAATTTTTTCCAGTGATCATCCTAGTGCACTTCGCTTCTTAAAACACACCCTTGTTTTTTTTTTAATAAAGTCCACATCTTGAATATTTGGCTACTTTTTCAATTAAAAGATAAAATCCTACCACAATGCATGAAAGGAAATAGAAAATTTTCATTTTGTTAATTCATCAAAACAAAAAATCTGGGCAGATTTCTTTCTATGGCTCAAAATCAAAATTTATTAAGCGTCATATTCAACAATATTCACTTCTACCAACCATAATTGAATTGCTAGAACCCGATGACTCTCTTACTGCATATAAATATATGGGCTACTATGTAGTAACCCACGCCATTGAAGCAAGACATTGTTTCAAGTCATTTTGCAAAGATGAAGACTCTCTCTGCTTGTTTCATCGTCCTGCTTCTTGTTTCCATTGGCTTTGGTATGAATTACATTAATTCCACAAATTCAATGTATTAATATATTTTTTCTGGGCATTTTTAATTTTTTTTTCATTTTCTATGTATCCATTTGAGAATTGTATGGTGCAGGAAATAGGTTTTTACTGACAGAGGCAGAAACGTGCAAGACACCATTGAATCCGTTTCTTGAAGGTTGTAGCAAGGATCAGTGCGACACTGATTGCAAGGGAAAATATGGAAGTAATGCATATGGGCTGTGTAATGACACCAAACATTGCATTTGTTATTACCCATGTAGCCTTAACCTGTAATTTGTCCCTTTTCGATTATAAACTGAATGTATGTGGTGCACTTCATAATTTAATAAATTGAATGCACTTTTATTGCCTCATTTTTTTATTTTTATTTTTTACATTTTTCTCATTTTTAGCAATGTGTTTTGTTTGATCTTTAGTATCTCTTAATTCCAATCTCTCTAAAAAAATTAAATTAATAATTGAATATCTTCAAAATGTGTTATTCTAGGAACGTAGATAAAAGGCTATGAGTGAGAATGAAACCTAGTTAGGCCTTGAAAGAGGCAGATGATCCATTGATTACTGAAGAAACTAACTGCAGCCCGTGCAAGCCACGGGCAGCTAATAAAATAGAGAAAATTAACTTGTAAAGAGAAAAAATAGAAACAGAAAAAATAATAAAAAAGATTGGCTACAGAGTACATATAGCCTTATTTGTTAAGAAAGTGCTCTCTATTAATTTGATGTGATATATAATTGAATTTCTCTACAAAAGTTATGTCTCACCTTAATTTGAAAAGTATATATTTGAGTTTCCCAAATGTTCTGCCATCTTCACCAGCTAGCATTAATTTTCCATTCCCTTCACGCGTTTTTGGATCTACATGGTACTCCAAATGGGGTCTTAAGACATAAGCGCATGATTATAACTCAAAAATATTTGGTTTTGAAGGGTTAAAGAAAAAAGAAAAAAACAATTTGGTTTGACTATATCATAATGATGAGTCTCATCTGAGATATCTTTTGAGGATAATTAACATGATAATATATAACTTTTTACTGTATTTCTTGTTTTAGGATTAGAAGCTCAATTAATCCGTAATTATATATATACTATCAAGTATACATAGAGGAATGGCTTGGAAATTACTTTTCTTCTCATTGATCAATTGATGTGTATATATGTATAAGTGATTTGAGAAAAATCAGGAAAGATTACAGCAGAGAATCAGCAGTTACAGGAAAAGTTACAGCAGAGAATTAATCATCATTTAATATCTGGAGAGATACATGGAAATGTGCGATAACAGATCAGCATAATCAGCAGAAGATCAGGCGGAGAATTAATCAGTAGTTTTGCAGAGGGTCTTGAATTTGAATATGGTGATTCCTCTACACATATTTTCAACAAGAAAATCTTCTCTTGAAGTAGTTGGCAAGCAAGCGAATAGCTTCATAGCATTAAGAAGAAGATAAGGCTGGAAATAAAGCCTAAAAATAGCACGTGTGATAAGAATATCGATGTCATTTGAATGGATAAACAATGCAGGAAGAGTTATAGCCCAATACACAACCTTAGCCAAAAAACAAGTGATTAAAACAAAAAGGAGTTACTGAGCAGCACACAAGCTAGAAGCTAGCTACGAAAAAGCCAATTGTCAGCACCTTCCCAAAAATGAAAATAAATAATTCAAACTGCTAACGTTTTCTTTGATCCACTTCTAAAAAATTGCCAAGGAAAGTCAACCCACGACAAAAACTTATTTGTCTTTCAGGTATCTAGAGGCCCCAACCTTCAATGAATTTCATGGGGTATCAACTGTCAAGACGCAGCAAGTGCCCAATCTATGTTGTAAGGGTACTTTAAAATTAGTGCCGTACATATTTTCGAGACGTATATGAAACTTGAAAATTCATATTAGAGGAGGACACTCATCTTAACTTCTTTTTTTTATTTTAAATTTTTTTTGTTACATTTTGAATGGCTAAAACACTCATTTTGACATTATTTTACACTTATTATCTTATCTTCCATTAGCTTTAATCCTTCACAAACCCAGACCCATTTTATTTTCTACTGAATTAAAAGAATATGACATGATTTACTGATTTTTTTATTATATATATGACGTGACGTACTCGTACTCCTATTTTTTAAAAAATTACTGTATCAACATTTCGTACCATATATACCGGGTACGAAACTCGTACCAGTACCCATACAACATAGAGCCCAACATATAAAAAGCTTTGGAGCTTAGAATTTAAACTTTGCTCCCACTTGGGACTCAAACTGTATAAAAGTTGAGTGTAATTTGCACTTGGGAACTATAGAAAGCGAAATATTTGAACACATCATCAACATCTCCTTATTTTATGACATTGCTCTGTATGACATTGCTCAAATTTTATTTTCAAAATAAGTATGTATATTTTACATTTGTGGAGGAAGGAAAGACACGTTGATAGTTAGACTCACCATGACAACAAACTTTACTTTTTCTGAAAAATTCCCTATCTATATTCAATCCTTATTATTTTTTTTTTTAATATTATGAGTATTTCTATTTTATTTAATTGAATTTGAGACTAATTTAGTTTGAGGGTTAGAGTAATTATAATTTTTTTTTTAACAATGTTTTCATTAGACCTTGAACCTTTGACCACAGCTAAGAGCGCATGCTCAAGATTCAATTTCTTACCAGTTAAACTAAGCGTCTTTGTTGGTTATTCAATCCCCTTTTAGTTATATTGTATTCAGCATCTCCTTAGCTAGGTCGATTTCATAATCTTCACTTAATATTCCTTTAACATGCGAGTGATGTTCATACATTGAATCAGTGATAACCTTGTATGTGGTTGCATCGCAAACTTTGCTGTGTTTGCGCGAGAGAGAAAGGTACGTCACTGTATTAATGAACCTTATGGTAATGGTGAATAAATATATAGTCAAATAAGAACAAAAGCTCTTTATGTATGTACAATACCTCAAAGCGACAAGTATAACAACAATAACATGTATCTGTCGTATACCATAAGAATCAATTAATCAAATAATCAGAACTGAAAAGTACATAAATACAAACAAATTGCTGTACGTACGTCGTTTAGGTTAATTAATCAGTCAGACCAAAGCTCATCGATTGATGGCATCTCTCTGAGCAACCTATCAAACTCCTTAAACGACATATCTCTCATCAAAAACGAATTCCCACCAGCAGGAACCTCAAACCCAGCTCGATTATTCCTCTCTTTCAAAGTTTTGCTCCCTGAAGCTTTTCCATCTGCTGCTGCTGCCGTATCAGAATCCTTACCAGTGAGTTTCTGCACCACAGACTTAAAGCTCTTAGCATCCGTCTCCACATACTGTGTACTGATAATCACAATCTTCACATCCTTGCTGTAGCCGCCACCCGACATCATTAAGCACTTTGGAAAATTAAAGCACTTTCTCTGAGTTTTTCTGAACTCAACAAATTGGCTTTCCCCAAAAGGGCTTCTCGAAAGTGCTTTTTCTCTTCTGGTTAGAGGGTTTTATGGTTCTTCTGGTTTGTGTTCAGATATGGGTTGGCTTCCATTTATTTATATATAAATATAAAGGGAAGAGAAGAGAGAGTAAATAAAAGGAAAAAATTGTACGGTACAGTGGTGGGTTTGACAATTAAGAAAGATACTGGTGAAAGAAGTTGACCGCTGCTGTCCGAGACCTTTTTGTGTTGTTTTTCTTTTTGTATGTGTGTATAGGAAAGAGTCCAGAAAACTGAGTCAGAGAAATATGAGATTGGGTTGGGTCAAGCTACGGAAGCAGGGTTCAGGGAAACCTCATGCACCATGCATGTGATGTGATGACAAGAAGTTTTAGAGACTGGGACACTCAAGCTCAAGATACCATTTTTTGGAGAAGGGGATATGCATACAAGGGACTAGAAACTAAGTCAGAATGGCACGCGTATAGCTTTAATATGGTTTAGATATTTAATTTGCTGTTTCTTTGGTCATAAATTTTGTAGGGATATATACATGTTTTGTTCCTTTTTTTCTTTTTGGTTGACCATCTCTAGGGATAGTTATTGGCTTATATAGTACAAGGGCATGTCAACAATGGGTGCTAGAAAAGTTCAGGGTTAATTATTGATGGAAATCCTACATGGTAAAAGGACATGTCAATAATGAGCTGCAGAAAACTTTAGGGCTCATAATTGATTATTCTTCAAATCCTTTCTGGTAAAAGGGCATGTGTTCAATAATGGAGGGTGGACAAGAGACGTACGGTAAGATTAGTTCATGAAGAAAGCTTACATGTACGCAATTTTATATAAGCCAAGTTCTCTCTCTCCCTCTACATCTCTCAAAATAGGTGAGGCTAAGCTACCACTACTTTTTAGGTGGTAGCACTATACTCCTTTCAATTAGGTGGGTTTGGGTGGAATTTACAGTGTAATTTTGGTATTATTGCGAAGATTTCGAAAAATTGAATCACCTAATATATGTCAAAATACACAATTTTTTATAAAATACAAGAATGACACGATATAAGAAAACGTGTCAAAAAATAAACTTAAAAAGTTGTTTCTTGACACGATATAAGTAACTGTGTGTTCTAGCACATATTAGGTGACTCAATTTTTTGAGATTTTTACAATGACACCAAAATTACTAAATGGGTCCCACCCAACCTAAGGAGGGCGTAGCACTACCACGATGGTAGCTTAGTGTTCACCCTCAAAATATAGTAATAATAAGGTTAGCTTTTACTCTTACAAGAGAAAAGAAGGGTTAGGTTTTAACTGATCACCAGAAGAAAAAAAAAAAAAAANAAAAAAAAAAAAAAAAAACAGATGGCTGGCTTAGGTTTTTATCTGTATATGTATTTAATGGTGTGGGACACAGACCAATTATGGGTGGTAGAAGTAGAACAACGTTTCCATCAATATTTTCTCTAAAACCTAACATATATATAATACTGAGTCCTCTCTGACAGAGTTATTTTAGTTTCTTATACAGATGAGAATATTGTTTCTAAATGCTTATAAAGAAAGCTTATTTAAATCTTACAGTCCACCAAATTATCGTACTTTATAAGCTAATTTGATTCAATTTATTGAAACAACACAAATTTTGACGTTGATTAATAAATTAATGTCAAGTCGTTTATTATTGTTCTCAGATATGGTCAACTTTAAGGAAAGAAAGGATAGTTTAATCTTTCAACTTTTTAACTATAGATGCAAAAGTGTTCCAAATTTGCTTCTAATCCAACGAATTTGGGTAAGCAATTGCCGCAAGCTGAGTCATTAATCATTTATTAACAAATATATTATTTGTAAAATTTGAGCCTTACTATATGAACTGCAAGAAAAAGAAAAAGAAAGAGTTTCTTTATTAAAGGATTTGTTTTGATTTCTCCATCTACAAATTTCAGCTTTATTTATTTCGTGTGGCAATCAGCCTTGACTTAATTAGCATTTGAATATGTGGCACATGTATTTAACTCTTTGTTTAGTTCTTGACCATGGACACAACCGATAAATTAGTTGTGGTAAGTGGTGGGCAACATATAATTATATAAATCTGGTTGAATTATTAAAAAGTAAAAAGAAAAGAAAAGGAGCAAAGAAAGAGAATCAAATAAAAAAAATTTAAACTTTTGATCTCTTCTAAGATATTGATATCTTGAACCAAACTGAAGTTTATTGCCCATGAATGCTGTTAATTAATGCATGTTCATTAATTGAACATTGTACCTATTTGTAACACTTTTAGTAACAAAACTAGAAGTAATTAAAATAGGGAACTACTATTTTCATACCCTAATTTGTTAATATCATACTCTCTTAAATGTCTAAATATGATATATAAACTAAATTACCTTCATTCAAAAATAAAAAGTTTTAAAATTGATTAATCATATATTCTCTTTCTAATTAAAAAATAAAACTACAACTAATAAGAGTTAAAAAATAATATTATGATTAGTCAAATTTTAAAAACTTTTGAAATGTGGGTAATTTAGTCTATATCATTTTTGGACATTTAAGAGAGTATGACATTAGTAAATTAAGGTGTGAAAATAGTAGCTCTCTTAAAATAAACTACATATTTTAAATAGAATAATGCTATTTACACCAAAAAGTCCAACCAAAATTTTACACCAAACAATTTCTAAACTAATTGAAAATTTATACACATATATCATTTTTTTTTTTTGATAGAGAGCACATATATCAATTATTATATATATGAAGGAAATACAAACAATTAAGTAGCAGAGAGAGAGAAAGGGAGAGGGGGGGAAGGAAGGAGGCAGGTTGTGACAACTTGCAAATGTTAACCAAAGTCTACAACATATAATTTCCATGTTATTTCTTTCACTCTTTCGTTGAACAATGCAAGTTGGGGTTTTCTGCAGCTGATAAGTCTAGAACCCACTAGAACTAAATTCTAATTAAAAATTAGGGAAAAATGAACTCTGGCTTTTCTAAGAAGGAATAATTTGAACGCAGGTGTTTTTAAGTTGCAAAAAGAAGACTATTTGATGCAGATTACAAGAGTTTAGGAAAAACGTAACCTGTAGTGATGAAAAGATCATAAAGCCTTCTAGATCTTTTTTTTTTTTTTTTTTTTATTTATATATATTAATTTTTCTTTCTTTTTTCTATATAGGTCAAGCTAATTCTTTGTGAGCTTTGTTGGGGGACATGAGATCACAATATACTCGAAGCTTCCTATTTTTTTTTTTTTCTTTCGTATCCATTTATAGAGATCACAATATATATTTGTATTAATATGTTCTTCTCACAAGTGGTTATTTCATTTTTATTTTTTTTTGAGATGGGATATTTCTATTTCATTAGGCTAACAACATCTCTATCAGTGGCTTAACAAGAGGATCAACATAAGTCTCTCTTAACAATTGGGTTCTAAGAGTAACCAATAAGGTAACTGATAGATTAGCTAAGTATGAATCTATTGTATCATCTTTTTTTTTGCTTGACTTGATATTTCGCCAAGCTTCATTGCAAATTTTTCTTCAAATTTTTTAAAAAATAGATATTCAAGAATCAAATTTAAAAATATAACTCTATAGGAACTAAAATGATAGTTTTCTTCAAATTTTAAATCCAATGATTTAACATTGCTAAAATTTTCAAGAAGCATTATAGAATACTTCAATAGTACCATTCATTATCATTTGTCAACATCAAGACTTTAATAAGAGCCTTATATTTCCTTTTAGTTGGTAAGAAATTCTTCTCCTCCGAGTGATATGTTTATGACATAGAAAGCTGAGCAAGACTGGAATTGCTACATGTCACATAATATGTACACATCATTGACAATCTTAATCTATGAAAAGTGAAAAGAATATTAAATTCCTGAGAAATGTTTATTATAGCTAATATATGCTATACTACTTTACACTGAAATATATATTATTTGAGTCGTATAGAAAATTTTAAATGAATATACTTATTTGAATGTTACCATATGTGTATAATATAATATTAGTGTCATAATTACTTTTATATAAATAACATTACCCTGAATCGTATCAGAGTTTTAGAACAGAATGTTCTGTATCTAAGTTGTAGTATGACCATCTAGAAAAGGAACAAGTAATGAGAATGGAAAGATTCGTACAGAAAATACCAATAAATGCACCAAAAATATAATAAAGAAAAGGGANAACAAGTAATGAGAATGGAAAGATTCGTATAGAAAATACCAATAAATGCACCAAAAATATAATAAAGAAAAGGGAAAGTTTGATGGAGATTCAAATAAAAAAAATAATGATGGAGATTGTCAACTCAATGAAGAAATTTGATATTCCGACGTTGTCAAATAAGAGTTTCATTTTCCTTTACTTTTAATATATATATTAAAATTTGAAAACATCATTAATGTTGGATTTTCGTTTCATTTTCTTTTTTTTTTATTCGTCATACTAGCAATATGGTTGTCCATCAATTTATTCGTTGATATCAACAACTTGATGATATAAAGATTTGGATTGAGTCTCATCCTCTTTTTATCTTTTTTTTTTTTTTTTGGTTTTTCAAAGTATCCTTAAGCTTTGCATATGACTAATCCTCCTATGTATTGTGATGCACTAAAGCGGGGACCTCTCCTAAGAAAGATCCTCTTTTCATCTCTCATGTATTCTTAGCAAATTTTTCTGCTTCTTAATGCATTTCTTTTTTTCCCCTAAAAAAAAATTGAAAACTCTTGTATACTTAGCGCTTTAATTAGCATTTCATGACGGTGCATGTCAAATTGATTCATTGGCTAGAGTTTAATAAACTTATGAGACAACTATCTAGATAATATAAATTTTTTAAAAAAATTCAAGTCGCCTATGATATATTTATAGATTAGTTCAGAAAGAGGAAATGGATACACGTAGATTCATTATAAACCACATCTCTCTCCTTTTTTTTTTTATTGAAATTATAAACCATATCTTAATTTCTAATACTAATCACATCAAAGTGATAACCCCCAACAGACGCAATATATGGGCAATTATTCGGTAAATGAGGATTGGATAAAATCGTAATCAACTTACGGAATGGAACACGACTTTGTTAATCATATTATGTTGAATCGCTCCTTCCATAAAATCCTAAAAAATATTTAAGCTAATCAAAATTTTATTCAAGTTCATATTAAAAATAAATAAAAAAATTTGATTCATGTGACTCTCTACCATTTGGGAATGACAGTGTTTATAAAAACTCAATTTCATTAAACGTCATTATGGACTTTGATTGAGTAATGAGGTTTAGAAAAGTATCACTATTATTATTATTATTATTATTATTATTATTTCTTTGTTTTAAGCATGAATGGTAGTCTATGTAGATTCCAGAAACAAAAATTAGAAAGAAAAAAACCAATAATTATGATGAAAACCACTAAAACGGTATCCTACAAGTTCCACAAAGATATATAGCCTAAAATAAATATGGTTATTTACACTTTGAGTTAGAGCAAATAACTATTACGCTGACTAAGTACAATGCTAGAGTTATAGTACTCCACAATGTCTATTCAAAGATTACAAGATATAATCTAACGCCTTTATCAGTAAATTGCATTATCTTTTTCAATTAATGAATCAATTAACCGTTTGGTAGATAAATTCAAACCATCTCACCAAAAAAAGAAAAAGAAAAAGGAAAAGATAAATTCAACCCCATGTGTATGCATCAATATACGAAAAAGAAGAACATTCAGTGAATAAAAAAAATCACATTCAGAAGAATGACACTAATGGAGTTCAAGTGTTGTTCTTCTTTCCTGGTTCTTCTTATAGTTTTGTTGTTGGTATGGGATACGCAAGCTCAAGATGAAACCAAGGTTTTCAACGTTATAAACTATGGTGCTGTAGCAGATGGTAGTAAGGATAATGCTCAGGTAATTCATCTGCTATTGGTTTTTTCTTTTATGATTTTTCCTCCATTTAGTGCAATGAGTTTCCATAGGATTTAAATGGGTGCATATATATGAAGTAGCTGATGTTTTGAGGGTTTAATTTGAAGGCATTTTTGGATGCTTGGAAAGAAGCATGCCAATTTAAGGGAAATGCTAGGGTGTATATCCCATCAGGAACGTACCTGCTGAATCATTTGCAATTTAGGGGTCCCTGCAATGGTGAAATAGAATTTATGATCCAAGGGATTTTGAAGGCTCCCACTGATCCAAAGTTGTTCTTTGTCAATGAGAACTGGATCAATTTCCAACACGTTTCAGGCTTGACCATCAATGGTGGAGGCACCTTGGACGGCCAAGGAGGCAGTGCTTGGGGTCAAAATACCTGCAGCACAAACCCTAGCTGTCCAACTCTTCCAACAGTAAGTTCCATTGATTTCTTCATTTTTTCAAGGATCCCTTTTGTTTCCATGGAAAATTATTTTCATTAAAAGGTAACAAATTTTCCATTTTGGCTAATTGGCTAGATGCATGGGAACTGAGATTTCGTTATGCATGTTTCTAACCCCATAATAGACCATTAGACCACAATGCTTGGTGTTCTTTTAGCTCGATCCCTAGTTACATAAAACTTACTCTTTTGGCATTTGATGATGTTTATTTTTGGGATGTGTAAGGCAATGAGGTTAGACTATGTGAACAATTCGAGGATTGAGGATCTGGTGTCACTCAACAGCAAAAACGTCCATTTCATATTATATGGATGTTACAATGTGGAAATGAGTAAGATCAAAATATCAGCCCCAGGGAACAGTCCTAACACAGATGGAATCAAAATTGCTAAGTCACAAGAAATCAGAATCACCGAATCTGATATAGGCACCGGCGACGACTGCATAGCGATGCTTGAGGGGCTCCAAGGCATTCAAATTTCTGGGGTTTCTTGTGGCCCTGGCCATGGAATTAGCATTGGCAGCCTTGCTAGTTCCAATGATATTGAAGATCTATCTGGAATTACAGTGAGGAATTGCCGATTGCATGGTACAACTAATGGCCTAAGACTCAAAACATGGGCTTCTCCTTACAAAGGGAAGGTATCTAATTTGACTTATCAAGACATTGTCATGGAAAATGTGGCAAATCCAATCCTCATTGACCAAAATTATTGCCCATATAATCGTTGCAACACTCAGGTACTTACTTTCAATCTCTCTTTTTGTACCACATTTATGTTTTAACAATATTTTCCTTTTTTTTTACATGATGGCATAGAGATTATAAACCATATTCGAAGATTCTTTTACCCATATTCGAAGAAATGTAAACATGTTTAAACCTAAATTCGAGCATATTATTAGGCATCTGACTTTATAAATATAATTTTTTATTTCTTGTTTGTTATAGGCTTCCTCCAATGTGCATATCAGCAATGTGAGGTTCAAGAACATCAGAGGAACATCCAGTTCAGAATATGCAGTTACTCTGAAATGCAGCCAAACAAGGCCTTGCACAGATATAAGGTTAGAGGATATTAGCTTGGAGTATAAAAGCCTAGACACTCCAGTGTGGTCCTGGTGCTCTTATGCTAGAGGTATCTCCAACGGCCTGCAGAGGCCTCCCTCTTGCATGTAACGCCCTTATTACAACAACATTAATATCTTCAATCTAGGCCTTCACTTTCTCTTGTCCTAAATATGTTTCAGATTGGAGGAAAATATGAATGAAATTTTAGACATTTTACTCCTTTTCGAGCAAATCATATCTTCTCTGTTTTCATTGCTTCTCCATAAAAGGTTAACTCGTAAGTTAGTTGAATATTCTACATAGATGAGATAATCGCATTACTAAATTATTAGTGTGGAAAGTCTTCATATCCTAAAGAAGAGAAGAAAAATAAGAGCACTCAATCTTTCTGAGCTATTTTTTTTAGATTTGATAATCTATTTCTAATTTAAAAATCGTTGACTAGTTGGTGCATTTATCAAATTATAAATCATACATTGCCATAGGCACGCAACTCACCAACCACCCAAATTTGACTACTAAGAGGAAGGGACAAAAGCAACAAGCAAAAGTTGACCAAAAAAGTTAGCTTAGGCAAATATTTACTCCTTGACAAGATTAATCACATGATATACGGTTAATCAAGTGAAGAGATGGTAATATTTCCCTCTCAGCCAAACTAAACCTTTCAATGATTTTGCTAACCCAGCTCACTATCTATATTAGCACCCTGCCGTTTAAAGTAAAGAGCATCTAGGAATTAGAGTGGATTCCAGCTAGAGTGGGAATCAAAGGTAAAAAGGCACTCTTCCAAAAAGGAACCAGAGAAGGTGAAAGATGATATCTCATAAGGATAGATGCTTCATATATCTTAAAATATAAACTAGAGAAAATAAATCTCTTCGTATGTTTAGGCCACGCCTATCACGTTCAAAAGGGAAGCTTTACTCCATTCCACTATTTTCAGATTAAGATATGTGGAAGGGAAACCCCTACACCTCTCTCTTTCAAGTTTGGAAAAAAGTGAATTATATTCAGTGGTCAAGACAAATCTCTATACATGATGTCCCGCCACATGTATTATCAGCACAAAGAATCAGTGATTACTGAGGATGAGGCAGCAAGGAAACCAAATTCTAAGGATGATTCTATCTTCCTATCACTGTCGACTTAACATTGGAGGGTGACTGACTAATGCAATCACATACCTTCAAAAGGCTATTTAGATGCTAACATACATAATTTCGACCATTCTATGACCTTAATGGTGTTTTAAGATTCAAGCTAATTGAAGAAGTATGATCACTGCTTGCTCATAATCATGAAATAACTGAAACTAGCCACTTCAATTGATGACATGGTCTAATACTTAAGATCAAGACTGGTTCCTAGAAAAAGATTAATTAGAGCAGAAATGGTATGCTCTGGCAGCGAAAAACAACAGTTGCGTTGCGACAGAAAAAAGATGGAAATACTAAAACAAAGGGAAGTTTCACCACCCCCTCCATACAAGTCTCAACTGGAAAGTTGACCAAATTGCCTCTGTAAGTCTTGGACTCTGTTGATAAGTTAAATTGATGTTGGACGAGTGACCCTAGGTCTGACGGGAGTCTTTGAAGGACTTACCCTACAGAACGAGGACGAAACGCAATATTAACAAACTGAATTTACTATAGATTATCATAACAAGATTTACTCTCCAGTACAGAGACCAAAACCTGATAGGCTGGCTTCCCAAAAGCATCCCACTACAATTTAGTGCAATAATGGCACTTTCAGCCTGCTCAAAAAGAAGAATTAGCCTGTCAAGATTATAGCAGGATTACAAGGAAGTACTACAATCTTTATTGATGCCGATGTAAATGTTTGTGTTTTCATTGACATAAACAGACAATGTCAACAGTAGATCACAATCTTGATGATTCCATATATGATTATATAAAGAATAATCCATATACTAGTCACTAGGGAAGACCATCAAGATTTGTTATTGGGATAAGAGTGCAGATAGTTTAATCAGATATCACACTTTGTGAAGGTCAAGAATGGGCCAGGAGTTCTATGAAACTATATAAACAATGTTACACCTAGTAGAAAACTAAATTCTTAATAAGTAAAAAATGAGAGACAGTGAATAATTCCTTCAACATTTTTACGTTTGCCAATTGCCAACTCGATATACAGATTGAAATGGAAGACGGGCAGTCTCACATCCACTACATAGGTCAGAGTTAACCTACCCCCTGTCACCCAGAGCTTAGCTTTCAGATGTCCAGTCAATTTTGGTATGGGAAAAATAGTTGAAATATTAAGAAAATTAAAAGCTTCAATGTGGTATCAGCTCCATGTACATTCTCAAACCAGTAGCTCAATATATTAAATTAGTAGACAAAATACGTCCATGGTGCAGATAAATTAAGAATGCGTATGGCAGCCAACTGTTGGAGAAATGCACACTAAGACTCAAGACTTACCATTGCAAATTCCACAAAAGCTATTCGCGTTGAATGCACATGATCCCCTAAAAGCCTCAAGCGAGTAACCTGTAAAATAGAAAGGTAATGTCAACCACCATTTAACTTCTCAGATAATTGTTTCCTACCCAATAGCATGAAAAAGTTGCTCTAGTCTAACCTCGCCACAAGCTGTTTCAAAGAAGTTCTTCACTTCAGCTTGTGAAACCTACAAGCAGATATTTGAGGGGAATTTCACAAGGTGTCAAGATATTAAGCTGTGACATCCATATATGCACACATAGATGCATTATGATGATAGTGGTTAACACAATATAAATGAAAATGAATATGAAGAATGGTGACCAACCAGTTTGTTGTGCCAATAAAGTTTTCTTTCAAAAAGAAAAAAAGATTAATGATATACCTTTTTATCAATATTTGTACAATAGACAGTCCTGCTACACATTTCCCGCTCATCATCTGACTGAATGTACAAAAGAGAGAGAGAGAACAATTTAATAAACTGAAAAGCTTTTAAACCATAACTTACTCATCAAAATAGAAATATGTGCAATTCAAGCAGAATTACCAATAATGAAAGACCAGAGAATTTTTCCCAAGAAAAAAAAAATCATAGAAAGGAAGACAACCAAGTCATGCGCCAAAAAAAAAAAAAAAAGAGAGAGAAGTAAAAACATGAAATCAAACAACTCCTTCAAACCATGCTGAACATCAGTAGGTCAAAAAGGTTCCCATCTAAACACCAAAAATTAACCCAAATGAACTATAATTTTCCCACTGCAAAGAAGGGGCTGAATTATGATTCTGAAAATGTCCGAAACACACTATATAGGAAGGACCAGAGACTTGTTCATACCCTAGGAAGGAATGTGGGATTCACAGGTAGAATAGCAGTTTTTGAAGGAAGGACCCTGACTGGATAGTATCCAAGCACAGTTCCACCAAGATTTAAAGCTGCTCTTGCACCATCTGTTAACAAAATTCCATGAAAAATGAATGATATGGATTGAAAAAAGATATTATTTTGTGTATGTAATTATGTATCTGTGCCAAGACGAGATGTTCTTCCAGTAAGAAGGAGAGAATTGGATCAGCAGGCCAAAAACTTACGCTCATCTGCAAACTCCACAAATGCAAAACGAAGAACTGAATGTGGATCACCACAGATTCGGCAATCAATTACCTTCAATGAGTAAAAAGAATAATCAGACAAGATGTCATCATTACAGAAACCGATTACAACAAAAACCCTATATTTCAAATTTACAACTAAATATTCCCTGAAAATAGAGTTCTCTTTTACTAAGAGAAAAGGGAGTTAATGATGTACCACAGAAATGAATTGCACATTTGTTCAGGAAGCTCATCAAAAAATTTCACAAGTACTGACAAATGACAAAGGTCAAACAAAAGGCAAGTTCACAATTAAATATTAGCCAGGTTGAATGTCACCCAATATACAGGCAATATGAAACCATTTAACTGAAGATGAAAGAGTATTTGACAGAACCAACTAAAAAAAAAATATATGGGGGCAAATGCAAAAAGGAATCATTTCTCAGACTCAAGAGGCCAATGAAGGAATTATGAGTTTGATAGCTTTAGAATGAACGGATCCACAAGTTCTTTTATGCACATCAGAGGTTTGTAGCAAATATCAAAATACTTTTTCAGCACTTCATAATTAATTATAATTTTATTTCCAGATTCTTGTTTCAGTTAATGAAAATTTATCTTAAAGATTAAAGTAAAAGCAACTCATGTGCACTATGGAAAGGCAAAAGCTTCACATCAGTTTCATGATCCAGCCATATCAGGCTTAGAAGTCTTAAATTGAAATATGGGAGAAAAACACAGAAATGCCAGCATCCAACTTCATAACAAACCCACATGGCACATATACCATATGTGTTCAATTAAGACCGAGCACGACTTGAACTAAGAAAAAAACAGAAACGCATGTTACATTCTGCTTAGCTGATCAAAGTTCAGAATCAGGAAATGTGAGTGATGCTTAGCACATGGGGCATCAAAAAAAAGTACAGCTTCAGAAACAAATCATTGGCGAAGTTTAAAAATAATACTGGAAAAGCTAGGTTTGGTAAGTTTAAAACACTGCAAACAAAGCCCAACTTTAAACTTACTTAAACATTGAAATAATTTCCAACTAATTATAACTAAAGGAATGGCTAACTATGCTATCAACTAAGACTCATAACTTACTTGTCCACAACTGCTAAATAAGGCAGCAAGCCGCTCCTCAGTGACCTATATCAAGAGAAGAGACTGTTCAAATAATACCATTTCTCTATAATCAGAATGGAACACTACACAGACTAGATCATCAAGGTAAGAAGTTATTGCAGCCAATTTCACTTACATGTTGATCTATATCAGAAACATATACAGTTCTTCTTATGCTATCTTCTCTTTGAGCCTTAATCGCTCTTCCATTCAACCTTCTTCTCCCCTGGTTAAAGCTGTTTCTTCTCTGCATGACAAAAGGACAAATTTCAGTAAATAACAAAGAAAATGATGACTTTAGGATTAACTTCCACAAAAAAGTATCACCTCAATAACGACATCATTATCTGTCGAACAGATAGTGCAATCCTCATATACTATAATTATAATAGAATAGGGCCATCCATAAGCGGTCAGTGTTATACACTCAATACGAACTTAACTGGGCAATGAGTGGACACTGAACAGATAACAGACTAACATATCATAATGACAAAAACAGCAGTTAGATACACCAAATCTCAGAAGGTTTCCCAATCCAAGGAGAGAAAAAATTTCAAAGTCAAACTTCAGTTAGTCCATCAAAATAGATAACAAGAAATGTAATACGTAAGAAATAGTAAAATATAACTAGGAAAAGCAAACATCCATTTTTGACAAAAACAAATATGACAAAACACCGAAGATTCCCAACTCAATTCACGTTAATTTTCAAATTACTTAGCGAAAAACAATTAGAGAGAACAAAATTCGATCAAGTAATCATTTTTCCAAACTCAAAATGCACTATATAAATATTAGGAGAAATCGACAAAGAAGAAAAACAAATTCGGCTGCTATATTCAGCTAGACATACTCAATCAAGTCACTAAAAAATGTCAAAAAAATTTCCATTTCCACCAGCACAAACAAAATCCAGCTGGATAGAAGAACCAAGGAAAACCCATCAATCAAATTAGCATAAATTAGGAAAAAAACCAAAACAGAAAGGGAAAGAAAAATCCCAGAGAGTTAACGAAATGAGAGATCAAAAAGAAATGGCCATACCCTTCGGTTGTTTGGGTAATTGTCATTAGCTGACGGCTTATTGTTGACCGGAAAATTGTTAGGTGAGAATTGAATATAGTCCTGATGAGGATCATGATGAGAGTAAGATGAAGGAAAAAACTCTTTTGCCAAAGGATTCAACTTTGTGAACATATCAACGAGCTTCTGCACATTGAATTCGGACTCGGATTTGGGTTTGGAGTCCAACTTGTTGGCAGCTGCTGCATCAACGGAAACCTCAGCAACCGCAGCCATAGAATCCAACCCCAAAATCCTCGATAATTTACGATATCTAAACTCTAAAGAAGAATTTTTTCAAACAAAAAGGAAATAAATTCAACAAATTGAACAGATTTTCTTATTCCCCAGCTGCCCAGAAAGAGAATCTCAGAATTTGCAGAACTAGAAAAGCAATCAGATTAGAATCCCTGTCTATAAACAAATGTAATTAATGCTCAGAAATCGGAAAACTTCGGAGGGGGAGAAGGAGAATTAGGGTTTTGGAAGAAATTATCAGACAGCGAGAGTGAGCGAGAGTGAGGGGAAGAGAGAGAGAGAGAGAGAAGGAGAGCTGAACAAGTAGTGGAGGTGGTGTTTGGAATAGCAAACAGTTGGCTTTGGCTACCCCCGGTTCTTTGTATTGTGGCTATGAGAGAGAAAAGGGACGTTAAAATGGGAAGGCAGCTAACGTAAAGATGACTTAAGACCAAGCTTTTCTTCCTTTTCTGTTTTTCTGTCTTCCAATTCATTTAATATACATGTCATTCATAACTGCTCCTTATGTATTGTTTAAAGGGTTTATTCATTTTTGGAATTCTCAAATTTTCATTTCATCTAAAACCAATGCTTCTTACTTCTTATACAGATCTCTATCAATCATCATTTTATGTAATTTAGGATAAGATTTTTTTTTTGGGAATTTAGGATAAGATATTAATTCCTTCATCAACATTTGCATACTTGGTATAACTTGATTTTAATTTTAATTATTTATATGTATTTCTATTATCAATCATAAAAGTTCTGTGAGATTATGTCGAAATTAAATTTTGAAAAAAAATAAATTATCTCTTGATATATAATATTTTATTGACCTAAATAAAATTGAATATAATGTATTTTATTGAAAATTCTAAATTTTTAAGATGAACCAAAAAGTTTAAATATAATAACTTAAGTTAATAACTTTTTTTTTTTTTTTTATACTCAGGTATCCTTACACTATTTGGATATGAGATTAATTCATGTTCGAGACAGGAGCAGTAACCGGTAAATCCCTTCCAACAACTACAACTCTAAGGATTCGAACTCAAGACCTTTGGCCTAGAACGTTTTTGAACTTAACATGTTTTCACTAAACTAATATCTTGTTGGTTAAACTAATAACTTTACCTTTAAAAAAAATTGTTGCATACAAAAGTTATAAGATAGAACTATTATATTTTATCCTCTCGTTTATGTATCAATTTTTATGTTTTAATTCCATAAATTAAATTATTAGCTTATGAAATATTAGTGGACTTCTTTTTTCATTGTTGAGAAATTGTGTTGGGTTCAAAATTTACGCTAATTACTTTGCTTTAAGAAATTGGCACTGAAATATTGGTGTAAAATTAGGCACTGTTGTGGGGTTTAAGTGGGGTATGGTTTTGTTGTCCTTATGTGGAGTTTTTAAGTGCATGTGTCGATTTTGTCACAATCAACATTAAAAACTTGTGTACTATGGCATGGTCAATGGTTCCAATTTCAAAGATTTTTTTTTTTCATTTCCTCAAATTTTTTTAAAACTTTATGAAGACTTAAATTTGAGGCTTTTTATATTTCGGGTCTTTTGGGAAATACCTTTCCCTCTTCAATCACATATATAGGCAACAATTATTATTACATATATTTTCACCTTGATCTGTACTTAATTCTAATATCCTTCTTTACCTTCTCATTTGAGCAACTTATGGTATCAATTTAATCGACTATAACAAATAATATTCCTTTTTCTTTCCCTTTTCCTTTCTATTAAAAATTATATAATATGAATAGCCTATTTTTTCTCTCATAATTTTATCCACATATTTTTTAATATAATTAATTTGAATTTAGAACTTCGATAATAAAATATTTAATATTCAACTATTAGAATAACTATCAAGGTCGAAATCCATGATCTATTTTGAAGTTAAAATTAATTGTACATATACTACTAATATATTATGGGATCGAATTTCATTAAATCCCTTTTCTTTTTCAAAGAAAAAAAAAGGTTATTGATTAATGGACGAAACTAAAAGGATAGGTGGTGGTATTGAATAAAATGCATTAAGTCAATGGTAAAGTACGTACTCAATTTCTGTTTCAAAAAAAAGCAAGAATATTACAATAAAGTGTTAGGTGCAAGTCTCATTTGTTGAAACCNATTTATTGAAACCTAATTAATGCTGTGAATTAAATTTAGCCCATGAACTTAATCAGTGTGTTTTTAATTTTAAAAATAATTAGTTGACAAATGCCTTTACCTTTTAGAATAATTGAAATTAATGTGTTCAACTCTTTTCGTGATTAGAAAAAAAAAANAAAAAAAAAAAAAACAAAAATTAGAGGTGTGCTGCGGACCCCAGTTCATTATTTAATATGAATTCCTTCATGTATAAAATTAGATCCTCATTCATGTTTTGCATGGTATATATTAATTAATATGTATAATAAACTATTAAATATGGTGTAATGGTGTGAAGCGTAAATAGTTTATATATAAGAAATTTAGGATTAAAATTAGTAAGAAAAACATATTAATTAATATAATGAGAAAAAAGGGGCTGCACAACCTAGGTTAGCAGACTTTCAGTGCAGCAAAATATTATAAGAAAAAGATACTCTTGGTCTAATTTTAAAAACACTGCAATTATATAAAGCGTTTATTAAATTTAGACATAGAATTATAGATAACTAAGAATGATACAAAAAGATAATGAGAGAACTGTTGACAATGAGAACCGTGTTTCAGTACTTTTATATTTTAAGGGTTTGCTTTAACTCTTTCGCTTCCTTGCTCTTTGCCTTTTTGCTACAGATCATATGATTAGCATAGTACATGATAATTTATTATTAAGATTCTCTTACACTTCAAGCATAACCAATAGGAAATGTTTGATTAGTCAATGATGTGTAGTTTTAGTATTGTAAGCCTTAAGAGTTCTTTTACTATCTTGAATTGAAAAATTACACGTTTGCATTAGGTAAGATTCATCTCTTAAATATTATTCTAGAGAGTGATCATATTTCTGATTAGCTATATATGCCTATATCAAAAAATAAATTTGTGCCCATTTATATGTTGATAGAATTTTCATAATTGTCATTGTATTTTGATATGTTTTATGTTTTATATGAATAGAATAAGTTTAGGGAGTTATTGTAATATTCTATTATTAATGCATTTACAAAGAGAAACTCTAGGAAAAAGGATTGGACCCTTTGGATTTGCAAGGAATTAACTTTTGCTCCTTTTGGAGGGTTGTGTTGTCCATCTCTTTTTCCCTTGAAGCTCAACATGTGCCCTGCAAATTGCTCTGCACTTTTTGGATATTTTCATTTTCTTTTTCTGGGTAAGAAGCACTTATTCAATGATTGGGCTTACCACATTATTGTACCTATCCTTCTTGTTCTTTGTCTAGTAACTTTATTAACGTACAAATGTATTTCTTTATCTTCTAAGCATTTATTCTTTCAAATCCACGATATGAGAGAGATTCGTGGTCTGGCAATCTGCCTGCGAATAACATAAAAGCAATGCCTTTGCTGTTTATCCATATAACTCTACTTTATTTTAAATTATTGGGTTGAAAAAGTTACCTCAAGACTATAATAATAAGTTAAAAAGAAAAGGATATGTTTTTGTGTGTTATATAATGATATAAATCCCGTTTAACTACTGATCATACTGATCTTAATCCAAAATTGTCTGCTTGAGTTCAGATCTTTCTGATAAAACTCTGATTCTTCCCTTCTTTTGCCTTCCACTAAAATGACATCTAAAAGTCCTCTTTTAAACTAATTGCTAATTAACTTGGCAAGTAGAAAATCAAAGGAATTCTTGGAGTCTTCTATATTTTTTCTGAGTTTCAAAAGGAATTGCCATTTGGGCCTTTGTATTGCTAAAACATAACAGAGTATAATTAAAAATGGACCAATTTCATCAGGCCTAAACTCATCCCAACTCTAACTATGTATTTTGGGCTAATGCTCTAAACCTAGCCATTGAATGCTCGGCCAACGTTGAACCACAATGTCTATCTCATAATTCAGTTAGACGAGGAAGTGAGAGGAGCTGGACTAGAGCTCCCATGCTTTCTCACTCCCACAATGGGAGAAGGCTAATTGTTTGAGGGTCATTCTGGGCTACTTTATCCTTGGGATGCTTATATGAGGACAAAAGTTTAGTATGAAAAAATTAGGTCATCTAACTACTGAAACTCTGCGTACAGTTTTATGTAAGGTTAAAGGCTAGGTAAGGTGGTAGGCTAACTCGTTCAATTATTCCTTGATACGAGTTTAATTGTAGGGTTTGCATGTGTGATTCTAAATCGATATTCACCTCTCGATCAATTCTCGTATCTATTAGGGTTTTATTTTATCGGTGTTTGGGTGATAAGTCTTTTATATGGTGAGGGTTAAATTAGGGTTTATGGCCCAAAAATAAAAAGGACAATAACCATTGCTCCAATAACCCTACTAATTTTTATTTTGGTAATACAATAACCCTATCCTTTTATAGAAAAATAAATAAATAAATAAATAAACGCCCAGGTCAATACTCATTATAAGGGAGCTGTGGGAGCTAGAAGATGAAGAATAATCAAACTTCCTTTCTCTTAGTGGTTAGGGCAATGAATTACATTATCCAATGGCAATATATAGTTGGCATAGCACATTAAACTTAAGCTTTCTTCTTTTAGCGGAAATTTATACTTTTATCATTATATGTCTCATTATTCTTGCTAGAGAAAAGATATATTATATATATACAAAACTAAGGGGATGTTTGCTTTGAGAAATGTTTTCATATTTTCATTTCTTGAAATGCATTTCTATTTTTTTATTTTCAGTTTTAGAAAATGTGTTTGGTTTGTAAAATTAAAAATTATTTTCTATTCTATTTTCAACCGGCTTTGTCAACCATTTCCTCTCCTCTCCTATCCTCTTTCTCTACAATTTTCTGCATCATCTTTCCTCCTCAACCACAACCACTGCAGTATCAAAAGCCAATTATATTCTTGAAGAATTGGATTTGAACTTCCCAGTGAAGAGATTTTGAAAGGCAGCACCTGGAGCTTTCAAGGGGGGCAGTCAAGGGATTTCCTTCCTTCTAACTAGTGGATGAGAGTAAGCACCTAAAGGCCTTCATTCAATAGATTTCTATTTGAGTCAATTCATTAGGAACCTGTGGCAATTCTTCTCCTACACCATTTCGTGAAATTCTTCAGCATAGCATGTGAGATGAAAGCTGGATGGAGGTCAAAGATGGCAGCTGGGAAACGTGTGCCTGTAGAAGAAATAGAAATTTAGGGGGAAAAAAAACATGAATTACAAGTATGTCATCGGTTATTGATAGAAAACAGTAAAAACGTCTAAAAGACGTTTCCAGTTTTTTATCAATTTTTGAAAATGTTTCTAATGTTTTCAATGAAAACATTTTCATATATACTCAACCAAACATATTTTTAGGTTTATTTCTATTTTCAATAAAAATGGAAACAGAAAACAGTTAAACCAAGCAGGCCCTAACCTTTCCGATTGCTGATAAGAAATAACGGAGAGATGAAAACAAAGCTTTATTCATGTCATTTAATTGATGGGAGAAAAAGGAAACAACGACGGATCAAACTTCATGAGTCTAAGAAGAATCAAGAAACAATAACTATTTGCAAAGCATGGTATGTGAGAATTTCCTATTGAATTTGTCACATCCCTTTTTTCTTTTCTCTGTATAAACATCCCAAAATTGAAGTACTTGATGTGCTATCACGCATTTGTAAATTATAACTTTACCTGGACATAGGACCTTAAAACCTCACATTTCTATAAGAAACCACATTTTATAGTTGTATACAAACAAAATGAGATCAATTAAATTCTCAAAAGTTTGAATATTTCAAATGCTTCAATTTTATATTTTGCTGAGTTCAAATATTTTAAATTAGTATTGGAAAACCACACCCAACAAATATCCAAACCACTTTAATGTTCTAAAAAAAATATCCATCAAATTCAAAATATTACACAAGTACTGATCTTTTATATATCCTCATAAAAAGCTTTCACCAACTTGCTTAGAGTCTGAAAATAAAGAAGATTATGAGTGAGCTAACTCCGTACGAAGTAAGTTTATCCTCTACTTTAGTTGCGCATCAATTGAATGATAAGAAATAAAAATAAATTCTGGAAATTGCTAATCATAATGAATCATTTCTATTTAATATTTCAGTATTCAAATATTACATCAGTAACACTTTCTATCGTAGCTATAGAAATGCATCTCTCAGCTGTAGAGTTATCAATATAATGACAGACAAAATAGACATAGAGGATACGAATTTGAGTTCATAACCGAATGCATGAATATCAAATCAAATCACCAATTGAGGGGAATGGAATTTAACCTCACAAGAATCAAATCATCAATCATAATCTCACATGCGTATATTGCAAGAAAGTTATTTGTGGCGATGTATTTATGAGGAACTTCAGATGTAATTACTCTTTATTTGTGGCAGCTAAATAACTTTTACTCACATTACCTTTTATGACACATTCCTTTGGACAGTATCTTCTAGTGACCATTTGCACACCTTTTATGACAAAATGTTGCCATTCAAAATATCTTTCTTGTAGTGGTACCGCTCATACTAATAAGATGAAATGAGCATCAAGAAAAAGGAAAGATTAATATTCACAATAAATCTCTCCGTCAGGTTGTGCAGGAAGTTGAAGTAGGCATTCCTCCAAGAACGGATGAGCAATAAAGAGGCAAAGAGTCCCCAAAATCCAGTAGCAAATCCTAAAACCATGCTTAGGCTGCAAAGGGAATCTTGATGATCCTCTTCATTAACAATGGACCATCAGACGTTTCTTCTTCTGGACAAGCTTTTTCAAGTGGTCGCCCACAAAGGTAAGGATTTCCTTCATAAACAGAGGCATCAAAACCTTGCAATTGTGTTCCTGTTGGAATTTTTTCCAATCAACTTGTTGTTTGATAAGTCCAAAACACCAAGTTTATTAATTTTAGAAAGACTTGAAGGAATCCTTCTAGAAAGATGGTTTCTTGATAAATCAAGAGAGTCGTAACTTTCTCAGTTCTGGAGAAATTTCTCTACTCAAATTATTTCTTGATAAATTTAAAGAAACTAATTCTACAGGAGTTCCAATTTCCGCTATAATTTTTCTTGATGATTGATTGCTGGAGAGATCAATGAACTTCGAAAGTCTCTTGTTATCCTTGAATGTTAATGCTTGTCCTTTCCACATCACTAAAGTATACAAATAATATGTATACTTGTAATAGGGAGTACCATTCGTAAAGACAAAGAATGGGTTCATGATCTCATTGAAGTTGCTTTTCTCAGCAATTGAAGAAAAGCTTTTCAGACATTTTGGTATTTCCCCCCACAATTTGTTTTATGAAAGATCTAAAACTCGAATGCTTGTTAGATGACAAAGATGCAATGGTAAATTCCCATAATAAAAGTAATTCTTTGGTAAGTTAAGTATTTCCAACTGCTGCAGGCTAAACCCCATCCATGAAGGTATAGGTCCCCTTAATTTATTTTCTCCCACATCCAGCAATATCAAGTCTGTGCAATTTCCCAAGTAGGGCAGTGTGCCAGTTAACTGATTGTGATGTAAAACCAGCTCGCGAATCTGAGCTAAGGATCCAAAGGAAGTAGGTATATTTCCTGACAGTTTATTATTGCTTAAATCAAGNTACTTGTAATAGGGAGTACCATTCGTAAAGACAATGGGTTCATGATCTCATTGAAGTTGCTTTTCTCAGCAATTGAAGAAAAGCTTTTCAGACATTTTGGTATTTCCCCCCACAATTTGTTTCATGAAAGATCTAAAACTCGAATGCTTGTTAGATGACAAAGATGCAATGGTAAATTCCCATGATAAAAGTAATTCTTTGGTAAGTATTTCCAACTGCTGCAGGCTAAACCCCATCCATGAAGGTATAGGTCCCCTTAATTTATTTTCTCCCACATCCAGCAATATCAAGTCTGTGCAATTTCCCAAGTAGGGCAGTGTGCCAGTTAACTGATTGTGATGTAAAACCAGCTCGCGAATCTGAGCTAAGGATCCAAAGGAAGTAGGTATATTTCCTGACAGTTTATTATTGCTTAAATCAAGGACCTCTAGGGAATCCAAATGGCTCCAACAATCAGGAAGTTTCTCAGATAATTTATTGTTTGATAAATTTAAAAATCTCAACCTTTCAATGGAATTAGTACTATCAGCACATAAAAACGAAACTTCTGCCATAGTGTCTGAATTCCAGCATCAGAAACATCAAGAAAGACAAGGTTACTTTGAGTTTGAATCCATTTTGGAAACTTAGGATCTATTTCAGAGGACTGCAATGATAAAAAGTCCAATTGAAATGGAGGAATCCAAGTGTTGCTAAAGTTCAGAGTCAAGGAGTTAAGAGCTAAGCTTAATGCTAATAAGTTGGTGAGATTAGCAAAATGGATATCACTGATTACACCTTTTAAAGAATTTCCTCCTAAATCTAACAATTGCTAGTTGGTTAGGAGTCCAATGCTTTTGGGTATTGTGCCATTTAATTTATTATCACTGATCGAGTAGAAAAAATTTAAGAGATTTCATTGGGCCAAAATCATCCAAAATGGGACCTTCTAAGAGGTTTTGGTTGAGCGAGAGGTGAGTGAGATTAGAGCTTATTGAACAGCAATGGGAATATGCCTGATCTGAACTTGTTGAGACCAAGATTGATAGCATAAAGAGAAGCAAAAAAAAAAATCAATTGGGAAGGATACAGGGAAGTAGATACTTATATGAAAGGGCTACAATTCACTAGAAATAGTATTTCTAGTTTTGGAAGCATAGCAATAATTTTTAATCCATGATTGGACTTATTGAGATTGATCAAACCACTCAAGTCAAGAAAAACTAGAGAAGAAAGGTGGGAACTCGATCCAGCACTAGCAGGACCCTCAACTTCCATTATGAGATTATCATTGCTACCAAGCCGAAGTTCCTTTAAGCTTGAAAGATTCCCTAGCTGATAAGGAATTAAACCAACTAGATTGTTCTGATTGAGATGAAGTACCAGCAAGTTTGAAAGATTCCCAAGCTGGTAAGGAATTTCTCCTTGCAGATGATTCCATTCAATTTCAGGACTCTGCAACTTTGAAAGCATCCCCAGCTGAAATGGAATTTTTCCACCAAAATGATTATCATCAAAATTCTCACTTAAAAGAGAGAATTTTGAAAAATTATAGATGGAAATGTCTAGCCTTAAATATTGTTAACAGAATTGATGGAGTTGAACCCTTGATTTAATTTGAACCCAAAAATATTTTTGGATAGTTTTTAAATTTGAGTGGCAAAATTGGAATCGATACCTGTAAGATTGTTGTATCCCATATTCAGATAATCCACTTCTACTTTGGTATAGTATGTGAAATTCCAACATGAGAAATATCTAGACTCCAAAGACTATTTTGAGTGTGAAACCACTTTGGGAAAGCACGACCGAGCTTGCAGTGGCTCAAGAATAAAGACAGTAGTTGGAAAGGGGAACCCATTTGTTGCTAAATTTCAAGGTCAATGAATTGAATGGTAAGTGCAAGACTCGTAAATTGGTGAAATTTTGAAAATGGATATCACTAATAGTTCCATTCAGCTTATTGTTTGGGAGATCAAGAACTTGTAAAGCGTTGAGCAATTTTCCAAAATCACCTGGAAAGGGACCTGCTAAGTTGTTATGATGGAGATTAAGCTCGACAAGATTGGAGCTTAATGAATTGAACAACCATTGGAATATAGATGATGTGAAATGGTTTTAGGAGAGATCAAGAGTGACAAGAGATGCAGAAAAATTCGAAACATAACACATCAAATTGATCTTCCCAATATTGCTGGATGACAAATCAAAGATCTCTAGCATTCACATGCATGCATGCTGCTTGCGTTGCAATGTCAAGAAATACATAAACACAGACGCAACGACTTGACAAGCTACATAACAAGTTTCCAGCTCATATAGATGTAACGTTCAATGCGATAAAAATAGGAGAACTGTCTTTGCATGGCGGCTTCATATGTAGGAAAGTCATAATATTCACATGGAAATTTCACAGGCGTTTTGTGAATTGCGACCCTGTTAAATGTTAGTCACTGTACTTAATCACTTTTGTTTGGGTAATGTGCTAAAAATGATACTTTAAGATGGAAATTGCAATTGGTGTAACATATAATTTCCCTTTTTTTTTTTCTTTTCCTTCTTTGTTCAAAATTGTCCATGACAAAATTTAGGGAGCTATTATTATTTTCACACCCTATTTTCTTAATATCACACCTTATTTAAAATCTAAATATGATAAACTATACTCTTAATTAATATAAANAAATTTAAATATGATAAACTATACTCTTAATTAATATAAAAGTTTTAAACTTTGACTAAATTTTTTTTATATTAAATAAGGGTTTTTGTAATTGATTAAAAAAAATTTATATTAAATGAGAGTAAATTAGCCTATATTATATTTAAACATTAAATAAAATATAATTTTAACAAAATCAAAATAACAACTTCATAAATTTAAGATGATGGTCTTAGATACAAATTTATTGTAGAAGGAAGTACTTAATTACCGGGAGAAACCATGACCCTACGATCAGTGCACCGAAAAATGTGAATAATTGCGGACCATTGGCGGGCCTCAGTTTGTTTTTGATCCAATGGTTCAGATTTTTACTCTGGTTGTTTAGTTATTCGTTGTAGATTTTTATCTTTTTAAGATAAATAAAACTATTTTTTTAGTTGAGAATCTTTAATCATTTTAAAAGATTGTTAGATGATCAAACATATTTTAAGTTTGTTAGCTATTAGTTTTATAAAGAGGAGGCATGAATTACATGATTATCGTATAATGTAGGGGTTATACCCGCAACAAAAAGCAAAACAAAGCTAAACAGAGATAGCACATAATCTAACTCGTGAAAATAATAATAGATAAAAAAAAATAAAGAGATGCAAGTGATATATAGGGTACTTTGACCTAAATATTACACTTTTACAATTTTTTTACACATTTATCATATTTTTAAACTTATTTATCTTAATATTATACTTTTTAAAAAATTAAAAACAAAAAAAAAA
>QAOA01006949.1:186948-506904 GCA_003255065.1 Cercis canadensis
AAAAAAAAAAAAAAAAAAAAAAAAAAACCAAAGAGGAGAAGACTCACTATTATAATAATAATAATAATAATAATGGAGTATAGTGAAGAGCAATAGCAGCTCAAAACTGAAATCCATAATGGGCCTCACTCAAAGAGTTAGAAAAACCATTTATGATGTAGACAATTATCCTTGTCAAACTAAAATTTGCTTGCTTCGCACATACACACATATCATACACAATGGCCCAATTATGATGTGTATGTTTTGGGCCTACGTTGAAACTTGGTTTTCAGGCAAATATATTATTTGGTCAGAACAAACTTCATGTGATAAATTGTAGCAAAAGAAAATCTTATATGTTAAAATTATGGGTATGGGCTACATCCTACAAAACAAACCTCCTAGGGCTCATATCTTAAAATGGCCATGTAAATGAATTAGATCAAAAGCCCAGAAGCTAAACTGGCCCATTTTTTATTTTTTTTTAGTTTATTGATTTTCTTCTTCATTATGGGGATNTTTTTTTTTTTTTTTTGGAAAATACTTTTTATCATTTTAACATTTTCCATGAAAATATAGAGACATTTCCAAAGAAAAGGACTTGAATTAAGTTTTACAAGAATTTTTTGAAAATAGGATTCTTCCATGTTTCTTAGAAACTTCCAAGACTATAATATTCGACCGTAGAAGTGAAATATATATATATGACATGGATTAATGGAAGATTCCCGAAGGAGAAAGACAAGAGAGGTGAGGTCAAAATTGGTATTTGCAAGACAAGTTCTATTTTGCCATTGATTCTATATAACTAAACGTGTTTCTTTCTTTCTTTCTTTCTTTCTTTCTTTCTTTTAGTTTCCTCTTAATAATCAAGTTTATAAAAACAGTAAATATATATATCAGGTTTTCATTGAAAAGACTAGAACAATCCAGTCAGCATGGATTCAAACGTTGTAATCCAATTAAATTAATGAAACTAATTCCAATAGAGTAATGAAGTAGACAAGCATTTGCAGTAAATATTGATAAAAAAAAAAACAGTAACTTTAGAATTAGAAAAACCAAATTCCACAAGATCCTTGATCCACGTGACCATTTGAAGCACGCAAGAAATTGTTGGACCAACTCCAAATGTTGTATCTAGGAAATTTCCATGTATGATAATGTCTTTCAAATCCATTAACGAACAAGAATTGACTAATATATGATCAATTATGGTTTGGTAGGTAAGGTCTCGATCTGAAACAAATTAAAGAAAGAAATGAAGAAAAAAGCAACGTTCATGAATCTCTGTTAATTTCTAACGTAAACGTGTTGGCAAAACCTACATTTGGGCCTTAGTGCTGTCGTTTTAACACAACAATGATTCACCCTTTTGACCGTTGTTAATCGTTAAAGAGTGCGTTAGTCTTATTCGGGACGCGTGTCCTCAACCCTCTGGTCGGTCATAAAAGTCCGACACGGTTTTGGTCTGAGAGTTCCCATTGGACAACGTGGCGCCAACCCAACGGTTTTTGCTTTTTGGCGGCAGGTTTTAGTCGTTGGAATGTTGCGTTGACGGTTGATGCAAAATTCTGTTTTGTCTTTTTGCTTTTCGTTCTCCTAAGAATGCCGAATTTTGCTTTAGACATGGACGTGGACACGCATGATACATTGATATGATGCATGTGCCATAACCATAATTCAACTTAATTTATATCATTTACCCTTTTGCTTTAGATTACAAAAGCCATAAAAGGAAACTGTTCTTGAGCTATAAAAAGGAAAACAGGGTTTAATTAATGAAGGAGAGATTCAAGTTTTGGTAGGAATGCATAAAATCTTAGTTAGTAAAATTAACTGAGAGATAAAATTGTTAATGGAAGAAGATCATGAATATGACTCGCTGATTTTTGAGGAGGATTGATGGTATGTGAGATGGATGAAGCTTAAAATGAACGTTAAAGTGAAAATAACGGTGAGTGGAATTGACAAGTGTTTTGACGTATAAAGATTACAGAATGCACCGCTGAGGTGATATTGGAATTTGGAGGTCATTTTCTTTGAAATGTCTTAAAGATCTGGTGAAGCAGAAGCTGCTCTCTGATTGGTATTTGGGGATAGAAAACAAAGACAAGCGTAAAGGTACAATTGACATGTATCCGTTTTCTTATTGTGATTGGTTTAACTTTTCTTCTTTGTATTCTCATGCCTTAGATAGCTGGTGGATATTAAACCGTCCTACAACTATGGGATATTTTTCAAATAAAATAAATAATTTTAAATTCTACTACCAAAATAAAAGGAAAAAAAAAAAATAGTGAGTGAAGAAGAGAAAGGTCATGAAAAGGGAGAAGACAATTGACGTGGTCAAAGTGTTAGATTAGGATAACGTATTGTATCTTCTTCTATTAGAAGCCCAATCTATACGTATAACTGGGCCCTCGTCTTTCAACTTTCGGTTCTTTGAAGACCCCCCAGAAAAATTCGATTCTTCTTATCTCTTTATTCCATCAATCACAAAAATATCGTAGTTGCCGACTGATTTCTTTTAATTATTGTAATTCATAAATCATATGCATGTATGTGGAAAAATAAAACATTTTCTATGTGTAAATAGTTTATACATGATACTATGTGTAGTTTTATTTATTTTTTAATCAATAAATTAAAACTTGATGGATATATCTATAGATTCACATGTGAAGAAATTAAACCATATCCGTTACAAGGTATAAGCAAAAAGTTCAAATTATTGGTGATCTTTTGGCGAAGTGGGGTCAAATGATAGCACTGTTTTAATCTGGTTTCATTATAATAATTCTTCTCCCACGGTCCTTTCTGAACTACATATTTAAATTCTTGACAATGTGTCGTATACTTATTTTATTGAAAAAGTGAGTTTAAGAGAATCAAACCAAGATTACAAGATAAGGTTATGCTACTATTTTAAGTAATCAAAATATGTTAGGCACTATATTTGTTCCTTAATGAAGTAATTATAGGGTTAGGTATAAAAAGAGGATTAAATTTCAATATTAATTACTTCAACAATATTGTGCAGCATTAGTCGGCGGTGATTTCAAGAGCAATAAAGAAATAGTAAGGTCTACATCTATACAACGAAAAACAAACACTATTATTGTGCAGAAAGTTACTCATTTGTAGGGATTTGAACCAACACTCGTATATTTCTCTTCCTCAATTTTCTTTTATACGTAGATGCCAAAATTTAGAGACATGGTAGGTATTAAGTATATTTTTATACACGTTTGATTTGCACTTCACATGCTTTTATTTATATAGTATTAGTTCTTCTTGAATCATCGTAAAGCAATAACTGTTTTTTTGCTGGTGTGAGAGTTAGAGAAATTATTGGCCAAAGATCCTTGTCCAAAGATATCATGCGTGTGGCTCAAAAACTTTCAGAGCTTGATGAATTAGAAGATCATTGAGCAGGTAGATTATGGCCCAAAATAATGGTGATTAATTGATTATGCTATAAAGTAAGGTAACACCATGAAGATTGTTTATTATTAAGTATATGAAAATTAAACAAATGAATACCAACCAAATTAATTAGGCACTTGAGTTTTGGCTCTAGAAGGCCAGCATATCTTCCATTATAAATGAAGATTTGGTAAAAAGAATTCTTCTTGGTCAAAATCTGCTCTCTAATCTCTACCACAATCCTCTATAACTTTGTATGTTAATTGGTCCTGTTTTTCTTTATAATATAAATTATATAAAACTCGTGACTAGTAGTTTTTTTTTTATATGTAAGATTAAAGTTGTACAAAAAAAAAAGCTTGAGTTTTGTTAAAGTTTAGAGGAATGTAATTAAATTTAAATGTTATTCATGCATAATATTTCTTTTATGTGAATTATTCATGCAAAATATTAAAGCAGTTAGCGAACAACTAATATACAAATAACATTATAATTGTAATTGAGTGATTATAAGTATAATTTTTTATTAAACTCAGATAAAACCATATATAATTATTTTTAGTTTATTAAATCCTACACAACAAAATGTAAATATTCTCTCTCAAATCTCACTTGCCTACACCCAATAAGATTTAAACAAGAGAGTAAAAATTTCCATGTTCAATTATTGAAGTGTATTCTTAAAAATAATTGTAGACGTAAAAGTTACGTGAATAGCATTATTATTCACGTAGCAAAGGAATTGAATTGAATGACTATGTGAATCTTGACCCCACGAAGTTAGCCCCACAAAGACAGGATAAAAAGAATTGGTTCTGAGTTTGTCTGCACTAAAAGTTGACACTAGAAGACACAAAGTTACATGTGTCTGCAAACCAGGGTAAACCTGTGTTTTGATTAGAATGGCATCCTCAGGATATTCTTTGACATGCAATAAAATAATGGCCTTTATTGCACCAGGACACAAGGTACCTACCTTAGGGTGGGGTGGGTGTGTGGGCGTGGGTGTGGGGAAACTTAATTGCCTCTCTCTGACTCTTGTATTTCCCTAAGAAAGGCTAAAGTTCTTTCTTCCTATCTTTCGGTCAGTAATTGGACACCCACTAGAAAAGGTTGAAATGAAGTATCAAAGATGAAAAGTAGGACACAAGCACTCCACACAGTTCTCTTTCTTTTCAACCCTCATGTCCTTGTTCCAAGTTCATAGAACAGACATGAACCATATGGCTAATGTACGATATTTTATCTCTAACCAGATAGGTAGGGAAACTGACACTCGTACTTCTTTGTTTTGAGTTTGGAAAATAAAAAGCAAAGTTTTAGGAATAGCAACTATAGAGTAGTTTCTCTCAAAATCATAGTTTTAAACCTAGAACTTAAAATCAAACATGCTATTAGTTGCTTCTCTTAGAATAATTCTAGGGAATCCTATTGCTCCCCCAATCGCAGAGCTGAAGGTGTTAGCTGATGTAGTTGATCAAAATCATTAGAATGAAAATTTTGAGATCAAATTCTGCTTCATAGAAAATAGGAATATTTTTAATAAAAAAGAAAAAAAAAAGAATTATCTCTTCTTGCATAACGAACACTGAAAGAAAAAAGAAATGAGTTCAGCTAGCTACTAGTTATTTGACAATTGACATCAGGGTAGCTAATAGGCTTTCCCTATGGATGTGTCTGCATAATATTCTCAGAAGATAATTGGCCATCTCAAGTGACATGATCGTGTAAAAGTCTTCCACTTATATAATGAAGCTATAGCAGATGCCTCTGTGAATGTATGTGATAGGCCAAAGGATCAGTTCTGCTTCTGTGCTAGCTTCTGCTGCACTTAATGTCCAAGCACATGAAATTAACATTATAACCCCAAACCCTGACCATAATGCCTTCAAACTTGCCAGTTGTTACCTGACTTGATGCTCCTCAAAGATGCTAGCTCATATCTAGCCCTAACTCTAGGAATTCCACTTTTTCCCTCATATAAAATTGAAGAAAAAAAAGGAGTCTCATTTAAGTAAAGGTTAATAAAGAAATTATATGAAATTAAATAGTTATATTTAGATTTTTTTTATATGATGTCATTTATAAAACTTTATCAAACGATAATTTATGCATATATTAGAATAATACTATTTACATATTAGTTATCATATTAATTGATAACAATATTTAAATTTGAATAAAAATAAAAATCTTTTTACACAAGTTAGTTTTCACACCCACACTTAATTTTATATTGATTGCAACTCGTGCAACTTACGGACAATTATTTAACATAGAAAAATCAAAACAACAAAGAGAAAGAAGAGAAATGGAAAAAATAATATAAAAGAAAGAGTTAGTACAATAACTAAAAATAATTTTACTCATAGAAAAATAATTTTTTTTTTTGAGTTTATATAGTGATGTTGTGTAAAGTGGTTTTGTGAATTATTATTAGTTTGGTTTTGATTTTTTTTGAAAGTTTTGGTTGTGTTGACCGAGATTGTTGAGTGGCACGCAGAGGATGATGAGTATTATCCAAAAGCGAGAGTCAGCCCCAACCCAAATTCTGTGGGTGAAAAGAGAGGTGGGCCCCCAGACAAAAAGCCGACAGATAAAGTGCCCACAAAGATGAAGCCCACTTGGCATGTAGTACAACACTTACGCCACTGCTGTATTGCTCCGACATAGCCGACTCAGTTAATCGTGTTGCCCCCAATTATGTGGGAGCAAAGTCATTGAAATTCCTCTCTACTTTGAAATTTTACCGATTTCATTCTCTCTCTTTTTTAATCTTTGTCTTGCCCCTCGTTATCAACCCTATTGCTTAATTTTGTTTTTAGACTTAAAAATGCATGTGCAAGATTTTACTTAATATATTCTCTCTCTCTCTCTCTCTTTTTTTTTTTTTTAATAACGAAGGTTATTTTCATAAATTTTAAATCTTTATTATCATGGTAAGGATTTTTACTAGTTAAACTAATTTATACGTTTGAGAATTATTGTTCAAAGAAAAAATAAAAAAAATAAAAAGAGTTGAGAAAGACAACATATCAGAAGTAAATTCAAGCATAATTAGTAGAGTGCACTCATATTTGGTCAGAAAATTTTTCAGAATTCAAAGTTTGGTGATTGGATATTAAAAAAATTTATATGAATCGCTTATCTAATTAAGCAATAGTTAAAGATATGGTAGCTCATTCAGATTATCATCTGGCCAAATTAATTGAATCCTAACTAAGAAGCGATTTCCATTGATAATATGAGAAGCCTTGTTTCAAGTTTCTACTGGTAAATTTTGTCAAATTAATTTCAGTTGATCATTGCTTATTTAACGTAAGAAAATTGATCAATAATATGAGTCTAGTAATACTTCTTCTGATTATAAGAAATATTGATGTCAATGATTCTATTATTGTCATGTATTCTTTTTCTTTTTCTTCAACACATTACGCTTCCTTCTAACAAAAGAAATGTAAGACAATTGATTTTGTGAGCTATTTTCATACCTTAATTTTCTAATGTCACACCTTTTTTTTATGTTTAAATACGATATAGACTAAATTACCTTCATTCAAAAATAAAAAAAGTTTTTAAAATTGACTAATTATATATTCTTTTTCTAAGTAAAAAATAAAGTTACAATTAATAAGAGTTAAAAAGAATATTATGATTAGTCAAATTTTAAAAACTTTTTTATTTTTGAATGAGGGTAATTTAGTCTAATATCATATTTAAATATTAAAGAATGTATGACATTAACAAACTAGAATGTAAAAATAGTGGCTCTCTTAATTTTTTTGTTCACCAAAAACTATACAATGGAGCAATATTACCTATTTTCTGCTCTCTTCTAATCCAACACTACTTAATTACTCCCTACGAAAATTGTATAAATAACATTGTTGAAGGCAATGCAGTAATTTTCATCGTTTGCACCAAAAATAAATAGTTCATGACAATAATCTTGTCACTGATCTAGAGCAGAAATAAGAAGATGTTGAATAATAATATCCATTATAATTCATGAACGCAGAAAAGGAATATTGAGCTAGCATGTGACACGTACAGGTGTTGAATTTTAGCAGAATGGCCAAGTGGGCATTTGGTGGCCTGTGACAAGTTGCCACCTAAGTGAATTTCCACGTATACTCTTTTTTATTTGAAATGGGTCTGACTTGGTATAATATCCAGATAGTCCACCTCAGTATATATGTAAATGAATTGACATTGCTGCTTAATCTATTCAATATTCCATAATGGAAATCATAGACATTTTCATCATTCACATCTTTTCTTTTGAGAAAGTGATTGGAACTGGATATATAATTGCAAGGCAAAGTTAAAGTTGATGGAATAGTGAAGAATATTATTCATGAATCTTAGGGTTCGTTATGGGAGTTGAAGGAAAAATAATAGAGAAAGTCATAAAAGAGAAGGAAGGAAAAGAAAAGGAAGAGATACAAGTAGAGTGAGAACTATACATGGTATAATAATTAGATGATAGAGAAATGCTACATCTATTAGATATAAAATTATTTATGGGCCTTCATCTAATAGCTTAAACTTTTGAGTTAAATCGGTTTTTGACATGATATCAGAGTCTCTTTGACCAAACAGTCCATAGATCAAATTCTTTTGCCTTCACTTTCTTAATTAAATTTAAATTTCAGTACATGGACTAGAATCTCTGAAGATATGTTTGTTACACTTATCTGCTTAATTTATATATAATTTGCCCATTTTGTTTGTAGATATAGTATTCTTGGGAAGGATATCCTCTTTGTCTCTAGCCGTTTGAGTAATGTGGAGAGTGTGGGGGCTCCCTGCACATGCAAATGGACATTTGCTAATACTTAAGGAAAAAAATGCCACAACACCTTCTATAATCAATTTCTTGCTGAATCATTCTAGTTAAAACTAAGTAACAAACACGTCCATAAATCACATTGATCCCAACATAATACATTTACAAGGAGAGTGGGGACGAGCAAAACATATATAGCACATAAAACGAGCTCAATTGTTGCATTTGCAGACTTCTTTTGTCTACTATTAGGTTTTCTATTCAATGAAAAAAACAAAGGTTGGCTAAATTGAATAAAGAGTACCCCACCTTTTGTTTAATATACTGAACCACCCCATGTTTTTATTTCCATTGATTGTGCCCTCCATGTGCCTCTAGACAGTGAGTGCCTTTTAAATGGGCCATGCATGCAGGACACCAGTATCTTTAAACCTTATGTAACTTATTCTTTTTCTTGATTGAGAGCTTATCTTTTTATCTAATTCTAATTTTTGTGCAAGTTAACGATGTATTCAGTATTATTCTTGTTCATTTATAGTGGAAATGCATGAACAAGAGATAAAGTAAAAGGGCTCCCTTTGCTTTCCTGAAGCTTGAACCCTCCATGTGGATGTAGGTATAGAAAGAAGCATGATAAGCAGAATATATACTAATCTAAGTGGGCGTGTCACGAATATGTTTGTTGGTTAGGGCAGTTGGAAGTTTTTTCTGGTAAAGTCAGTTGCTTGGACCAGGAATCCTTCAATTATTTTCTAGGGATATTTTCCCATGACAAGCGGAAAAGCAAAATGTTCATACTACCTAGCTCAAACGATGAGATATTCATAAAGAAATAGCAAGTGGAAGGCAAAGATCAAAGCTTGAAAGTAATTGCATGGATAGTTATGTGCTCTCATGTGACACAAGCATTTGTGCCCTTTATTTTGTTTTTTATTAACATGATTGTGGGGGCAGAAGTGGATTGATCGAACAATGTAGGGAAAATAAATAATAAGGAAGAAACAATATTAAAAACTTGGGGAAAACATAGTTTGAAGAATATTTCATGATGCGGATCCCAACTGCCATACATTGGTTGTGGGCGTTGCAGTTACCCATGTTTTAAGATTAGTCTAATCTTAATTAGCATCAAAGGCATAATTCCATTATTAAATGCTTCATTGGGAGGATTAAGCAGTTGTTACCTTTAGATTAAATTATGCACTAATTGATCAACAATTAATCTCACCCTATTAATTAAAAGATACACAGTCTCATATAGAATTTTCGGGTATTAATGAGTGCGGGCTGCGTTGTTTTTAACTTAACTTTTCATTTTAAAAAGGAGGTGATAGTGATAAGTCTTTTTTTTACTTTTTTAATAAAAAAGAACCAATAGGTCCTAAAGTATTTCCATGTTCATGGGATCAGTCAAAAAAAATATACTTTACATCAACCTTAAAAAAATGTGTTATTTTTATAACAAATATATTAATAATAGTATGATTTAAATATGAGACCTCTTAATTTTTTTCTTTTAGAAAATGTGTAATACATGAAATCTTGGATATTTTCATGAAAATGTTTTTTTTTTTAAAAAAAATTAGAAATCCTATGATTATGGAGAAAATTAGTTTCTCACATTTTATGAGAACTTGATTCTTATGGAAATTTAGGATTCTTGGGATTTAAAATCTTATACTAAACATAATATTCATAAATTTTTTTTGATAATTATTTTAAAATATGTATACCAAATGCTCATTTAGGACTGAATTTATGATCCTTGGATCAGGCTGAAAATTAATTGAAGGTTAATTTGAACAAGAAACATTGTTTTCTATATATATATATTCCTGTAAAGAGAAGGGATAACAGATAACTGATACTACCATATGGAAATCAAACACAAGAATATTGTTGAAGCATTTAAACTTTAGAGTTAAAACGTTAAAATAAATAAATAAAAAAATACTCCAACACTATATTAAAACTTAATGAACTAATCTTTTCATCATATTTTGTGTCGAACAATTAATTGTTGCTATTTTCCTCCTTAATTAAATTGCTTTCTTTTTTTACAAAAAGTAATTCTTCTAGTGTTAATGAGAAATTATAATAGTTGAGCACTAAATCTTTCATCATAAAGTTTTCATGTTTAAATCTCATGAAAACTTGGCGGAGCGAGAATATTGATGCAAGGGTTGTCTCCAGTGAAAGAAAAGAAATGATTATCCTTGTTCATATGACATGATTAGAGATTAATCTTTGGTGAACAAAAGGGGGAGATTAAGTGTTAAGCATGTTCCACCATGTGCACACATGGAAGGTCTATGTTATAACAATTATAAAGCTCAAATGAGTCTTGATGGTCCCTCCCATGTGTTAGTATATCTTAGCACAAGGGGTTGAAACTTTACTTGATCTGATGATCATGCAATTAATTGTTGAACTCCACTTGATCCATATATTAATGAATCTCTTATTCTGAGATAAAATAACAAGGCCTTTGAAGTTCAATCATTGATTTCTGTTTCCATTACACACAAAATCTTCCAAAACATGGATACGGATTCTTCGAAGATATTATTTCTTTTGTCATCTCATCAATTTTCATTTCCTTAATGGCTGTGCAGCTCATGTGCTGGATTTGAAACACCATAATTCTCTCTTTACTTAATTATATATATCATCTTATTGCTTGTTTTCCTCAAGATCTAACAAGCATCATGGGTTCCTAAACACGTGAATTATCCCATGTATCTCGTGGGTTTGAAACACACACACATACCTTCTGTTGTGACTCCTACTTTTTAATTATTATTGTATGGCTTGAATTTTGAAGGGCAACTTGCTCCAATTAATTCTATCGAAAATATTTTATAAAAATACATTTTTCTAAACTATGTTACTTATAAATCGATATTTGTCATCTTATAAACATATATATTGCTTACTAATTAATTGTTATTGTGGGTGAATTCAATTTTGGATCACTCCAACTCCAATAACTCAGTCCAAAATATTTTGTGAAAAAATAGGGTTTAGCCGAGAGAGTTGTTGTCTTCTTCTACTCGCATTTCTTCTCCCCTCTTTGCTTGTAAAGATAGGTAAATTAGGAGCAAATCATGTTAATTACAGGAATGAAGTAATGCTAATTACACAGTGGTTAAACAGTTGTATCTGAGTGACAAGTTGCAGCCAATTGTATAGTTGAGCTAGTACGTAGTTGTACCGTCGTTGACAAAAAATTTTGATTCATGTATATGTCATTTTGCACTGCGTGAGTGTGATGATAATATGATTATATATATGTCTCTCAAATATTGTAGCCCACTTAGTGTTTTTCCCATTATGTGTGAACCGTTTTGATGTGGAATTCTGATTAAATGCATGCACTCCCCAAGTGGGTCGGTTTGTGATAGTACGTAAGAAGAGCATTTGAGAAGCCCTAGACGCGTTTCAGCAGTAACAACAAACAAACTCATCACAAATCAGAATACTTATAGAGAGCCTCATAATATCACATTATCACATGCCTGTGGAGTCAGACACGTAAGAGATTTGTGTATGGTGGGAGTGTGCTGATTAATTATCAATTCACTTAATTAATTAATTTTACATTAACAGTACTCTTGACCATATATAGAGTAGAACGTGATTAATTAATAAACCTGCCTATATACCGGGCTCCTCTTTCTATGTTCTCTAAACAAATCTATATCTAGTTTGGTAAAACTAAGGTTTCATAGGCTGTTAATATAAAAATCAACACAAGGCTCGAAAAATGTGGAAGAAAATTAGAAAATAAATATTACATTGTGGAGAATTATGATGCGCATGGTAGTTAAACCCAAACTTGCGTGTCCATTACCTAAAATTAAAAAATATATATATATAATTATGTAATAATTAATTTTCCTTAATCACAGAAAAATTAAAGTAATAGAAAAAAAACAGAGATTAGAGATCATGGAAAGCGTAACGTCCATGAGCAATTGACACGTTGATGGATTGATTTTGTGTTTCTGCATATTATATGAAAACACATGATCGTCTTTATATCGAAATGACTCCTTAAAATGATTTTAAATTCTACCTTTTTTTGAGGTTTAGGGTCATCCACGACATTAAAAAGAGAGTACATCCCATTGATAAAGTATGTGTTGTTTAATTTATTGGGCAAAACATGAAGGAAGGACATGATTGTGAGCTTTGATAAGCCGAAAGCCAATATTAGTAAACAATTAATGTGGGATAACTTGTATTTGATGGAAAAAGGAGGAAACAATCTCTCTCATCTAATATTATGTTTGAAAAGAAGGAAATCTTTCTACAGCAGATATGTTCACTAAAAAATAACGGTAGGGCACCTAACTATCATTTGTCTCCCAAATAAGGTGTGAAACATTAATTTTTTGGCAGGTATAGTAGCTAATAATTAGTATCTTACTCGGGTAGATGTAAAAAAATATGCAAGTTTTGTCAGTACCTTTACAATTTTCTATATAGGAGCATGTTGTTTTTCTCTAAGGTCGCTGACAAAGCCAGGTAGTTTCGATAAATGAATCAAACCTAACAGCTCTAGCAGCTACAATAGAAGAAAGAGATGAGAGTAGAAACAAAGTAATATATATATAGAGAGAGCGAGATAGTTTATTTTTTTTAGTTACAAAAATTTAGAGTGAGAAAAAATTATTCTATTTTAAAGTTTGTATATGTTACAGGTTTTAAAGATGACTTATATTAGTACTTATAGATTACTTATCAAAAGAAGACTGCTCGCAATAAGATTCGAACATAAATTTTATAAACGAAGTAATTCAATTTTTACCCACTAAATTAACCTTATTTGAATTCTTTTTCTATCAACTATGCATGACAAAAAATTTGTATGGGTATCATTTTTCTCATTAATTAAAAGTATATATATAGAATAATGAGCATGACATTGCAAAACTACAAGATTTTGTGATATAGATGGTAATAAAGAAAATTTGATGTCTAATATATGAAAGAATTGGCAACTTTAGACTTGAGTATTAGATGAAGGCAGATAAATACTTTTATCGTTTGTTTTAAATATATATATTGAGAATTGAACTAAAAACTTGTGTCTTATCAATAAAGTTAAACTCAGCTGACTTTTATCTTATCATTTACAATTTAAAGTTTTTCAACTCTTATAATCATATGGGATTTTCGCAAGTTGTTAGAATATTTGTTTTGTAGGGGAACTTTAAGGTCAAGGGCATCTAGCTAGTGGAGTTCCAACTCTTCCACCCGTTTTGTTATGATACAAATGCTCCATTTTCAAGGTCTATAGTACATTTTATACATGAAACGTCTTGTAATTTAGGAGGTCATCATATATCTCAATTCCTTATGTCTAGTCTTTCTATATTTGAGATGCCAATAGATATTCCTTTAGTTTCTTTCTTTCCTAATGGAGTTCTGACAACACTAAGCTTCCATTACAAACTGGTCCACTCCATCAGATGCTACCAGAGAGCTTATGTGTATATATCTTTGCTAGTGTGACTATGATGTGTTCACCCATTGGCCATTAGATATAAAGAAAGAACAAATGTCAATTGAATTTGAATGGTGCATTATTTAGTTGCATCATGCATTACATCATTAATTCTATAATTTTTTTAATCCCATTTATAGTTGATATAGTTTTAGTTTGGTTCAAACTTTGCACTATTAAATGGCTTGGAAAATATCGTCGTCTAATTCCCTTTTTGATTTCTTCCATATAAAAATAGTGGAAAGGTTGAGTATAGTCTATTTTCTGTCTCTCTCTATAGCTTACACGTAGCAAAGGGTCAATTTTTGTCAGTATTAAAGCAGCCAAATCACATGAATATTGTTTGTAAAACAGCCAAAGACATTGAAAAGTTAATGAAGTAACAGTCTTGGTCCATGGATAATAGTTTCTAGATTTTCCGGATCATCAGTGAATCAAAACCTTTATCTTGATTTCCCGTTGAATAAGCTCCTTCCTACTTTTCTTAATCAAAACTGTGTGCTGTGTCTATTACAGGAAGCTTAGATTTTGTTCTAATGAATTTACTTTAATAATGAGCAGTATGACTTTAAATAGTGCTTATGTAGGAGCGTGTATATATATGCACAAAGGGTCTAGGCATTTTTGTTTGTAATTTCTTAATTAAATTTAAAAGGAGATATAACATATATGGGTAATACTTTTTTATTTTTATAGTTAGAATAGAGCGCAAATTAGCACTGTCGAAAGATAATGAGAGTATATGACATGCATAGAATCTTTGTCATCAATCTTCTAATTTATATAATCAAAGGAGGTACCATTAAATTTATACGGATAATATTACCGATACAATATATACATACTAAATTATACAAGTAATTCTATTTAGATTTTTAGAAAAAAAATTATTAGAAACTTACATTTTTTTTTAAATTTAAGATAATCTACTCATTCTTGTTCACTCTATTCTAGATCAGTAAAATTTGAATTTGGACTTACATAATAGTTAGGTATCTCTTAAGAATATAAGAATAATTAATTAATTTAATTTAATTTAACTTTTTGTTAAAAGTAATGAATTGAACAGTATTGATTGATTACAAGTTATGCAAAAATAGAGAAGAAAAAAGTTGCATTAAAAAGAGTTTTGGAAAATTGCAAAGAGAAAGAAGAAGGAAAGGAGGAGCATAAGGGTGGGGGGAGGCATGCGTGTGGGGCAATTGATGTGACCAAGATTTGGAGGGTGAAGAAAGAGTCGGAGAGATTAGGCCACGTATAAGGAGTGACACTGTGATAGAGGGAAGGACGCGGGTTTATACGTGTGCAAAGGAATGAATGGTTTCCCCACCCACCCAAACACAAGCCCAACACTTACTGACTCATTCTAACTCCATAATGGGCCAATAGAGAATGAGAAAATATCAAACACTTTCACAATTCACATTATATTCTTTATCTTACCTTTCCTTTTCTTTTCCCTTTCAAATTTCTATTACAAGACTTATATTGTTTTCTTGTCATCAATGTCATGTGTGATTGCTCTCAATTTAAGGAACTTTCTCTATTTTATAATCCTATTCTTATCGTATAATATATTGTTATAATATAATATAAAATTATTTGTATTGTAGAGAGAGAAAGTGAAAGAGGGTGGTCGTGGCATTGTATGAAGCAGCAATGTCCCGCAAACAACCCCACCTAGTTATGATCACTTATTGGCAATCCTAGCTTTTGTTAGTCCCCCATTTTACAAATCCTACACGTGGTCTTCTCTTACATGTCTCAATTCAACCTCCATGCCTTTCCTCTCCCACTATATATACCCCTTCTCTCACTCCCCACTCTTCTCAATTCTCTCACTCTCAACTCAACTCAACTCAACTCTCCCATTCCATTCCACAAAGGATTTTCAAACTCTCTAGCTACTATACTAGCTATACCTCTCTCACTCTCACTAAACATCATCACCCAACTTAAAAAGCTTGCTCACTCTCACAACCAATCATAATTTCTCTTCAGATTATTGCCAATTCTACTCTTTCAAAATAGATAACCCACTATGGCTTCATCTGCAGCAGCTACATCATCTAAATTCCCTTCTTCATACTCATCACCATTCAAAGACTTGGGCTCTAGTTCTACTACCTCTTTCTCCTTGAACTTGAAGAGGTCCACTAGAAATTCAAAGCCCATATCTTGCTCACTCCAAACACTTCATTTCCCAAAGCAATTACAACAATCCACAACAACAAAAACTGCTTCACCCACAAAGGAAAAGGCTTCCACTTTATCTCCTCCTCCTGCTACTGAAAAACCTCTGCCTCAACAAAGATGGAACCTTTTACAGAAAGCAGCAGCCATGGCCTTAGACGCAGTTGAAACAGCCTTGGTTTCCCAAGAACGCCAACACCCACTTCCCAAAACCGCCGACCCAAGAGTCCAAATTGCAGGAAACTTCGCTCCGGTGCCGGAGCAACCAGTCCGGCACTCACTACCAGTCACCGGAAAAATCCCCAAATGCATTGAAGGGGTCTATGTCCGAAATGGAGCAAACCCACTTTACGAACCTGTCGCAGGCCACCACTTCTTCGACGGCGACGGCATGGTCCACGCCGTTCAATTCAAAGATGGGTCTGCAGGCTACGCCTGCAGATTCACAGAGACTCATCGTCTTGCTCAAGAAAAAGCTTTGGGTCGCCCTGTATTCCCCAAAGCAATTGGTGAGCTCCATGGCCACTCTGGCATAGCTCGCCTGCTTCTCTACTACGCTCGTGGTCTCTTCGGCCTCGTCGATGGAAGCCATGGCATGGGGGTAGCAAACGCAGGCCTTGTCTTCTTCAACAATCGTCTCCTGGCCATGTCTGAAGATGATTTACCTTACCAAGTTCGAATCACACCCAGTGGGGACCTCAAAACCGTTGGGCGCTACGATTTCAATGGCCAGCTGAAATCGACGATGATTGCTCATCCAAAGGTGGACCCTTTTTCCGGCGAGCTCTTTGCTCTGAGCTACGACGTTGTCCAGAAGCCATACTTGAAGTACTTTCGCTTCAACCCAGATGGGAAAAAATCCCCAGACGTCGAAATCCCTCTTGCAGAACCCACTATGATGCATGATTTCGCCATTACAAAGAACTTCGTGGTGATCCCAGATCAGCAGGTAGTGTTCAAGCTTTCAGAGATGATTCGCGGTGGTTCTCCGGTGATCTATGATAAGAACAAGGTGTCAAGGTTTGGGATTTTGGACAAGAATGCTAATGATGCTTCTGGGATTAGGTGGATTGAAGCCCCTGATTGCTTCTGCTTCCATCTCTGGAATGCTTGGGAAGAGCCAGAAACCAATGAGCTTGTGGTGATTGGGTCCTGCATGACCCCTGCAGATTCTATTTTCAATGAATGTGATGAGAGCTTGAAGAGTGTGCTTTCTGAAATCCGTCTCAACTTGAAGACTGGGAAATCTACACGCAGACCCATTATTTCTGAGGCAGAGCAAGTGAACTTGGAAGCTGGAATGGTGAATAGAAACAAGCTTGGGAGTAAGACCCAGTTTGCTTATTTGGCACTTGCAGAGCCATGGCCTAAAGTTTCAGGCTTTGCAAAAGTTGACCTTTCCACTGGGGAAGTGAACAAGTATATGTATGGAGACCAAAGGTTTGGTGGGGAGCCTCTGTTTCTTCCAAGAGACCCCAATTCAGATAGAGAAGATGATGGCTATATTCTAGCATTTGTGCATGATGAGAAGGAATGGAAATCAGAGCTGCAAATTGTGAATGCCATGAATTTGAAGTTGGAAGCTTCCATTAAGCTCCCTTCAAGGGTTCCCTATGGTTTCCATGGAACTTTCATAAATTCAAAGGATTTGAGGAAGCAAGCTTAAGAGTAGCAGAAGCAGGTGCTTCTTCATGTGATTGTTCATTGGTTATTTTTCCATTACCTTAGTAGCAGCGTGGGAGGGGAGATTTACCAGAGGGATGCATGCAGATATGTCCCCGGAATCTCCTCCTCCATTTACAGCTTCTTTTTTCTTTTTTTTGGGTTAATTTTAAGTGAGAGGTTTTGGGGGGACCAGCTTGTAGCTTTTCTGTGTAGTTAGCAATGGAGCTCAGCTGGTTTCTGCTTATTCTTTCACTTAATGTGCATGAAAGCTTAAAAAATTACAATATTGAATGTGATATACTATGATGGTGTTACTATGTAAATTTCTGTATTGTAGATACAGGAAATAATACTTATTTTGTTTCACTATCCATTTTACTATCCCAATTTTTTGCCCCTTCAATTTATGTCTTTCTACTAGCTTGTGGGCTGCTGTTGCTGTATCTATCACTTCCTTTTAAATCTAAAATCAGAAAAAGCGAATGCAGAATGAACCAACTAGATGCTCCTACAGAGCAAGGAAGGGCCAGTTAGAAAAAAAAAAAAAAATAGAGAGAATACAGAAAGAATCAGCCTACAGTTGAATACATCTGAAAAAGTCTATTCACTTGTACATGGAATCCATTACTGTGTCTCCATGTACTGAATCCTTTCAGAAATCAAATGGGAAAAATAGATTTAAATTTTTCGTATTTTAATTAAAAAGATTAACTTGAAAATTTTCTTTGATTTTTTCTAGAGATAGGAGGGAGGAGGTTATTTAGTTTAAAATTTAAAATGACTTAACATCAGCAAAATCCACCTAGAATTGGCATGTCTTGTTATTACTTTTTTGTTGCTCTTACTGCAAAAGATAATAGCAGTCTAGGAGATCAGGTGCCTAGCACATGTTTTTAAAATCATAGATCAACCAATCACAGAAAGACATCATGGCAAGAGCCACCTCTTCCCCAACAAAATTGAAACTTTAAGAAAGATATTTCACATGACAATAAATGTCAAATCCCAACCATAACATGATTAGATAGGTAGCAAGTCAACTTTGCAAATGCTGCAACTTGGAGTCGATGAATGAGGCTTTGATATTTGTTTGTAGGTTGATGTACTTGTAATTGGATTGGTGATATGAAAAAGGAGCTCACAAAAATCATGCAAATTGAGAGTTTTATGGGCAGATTGTGGAGAAAACAAGTTGACTTAACTATAGCACTTACCACACATAGCAGGTGATATGAAAAAGGAGCTCACAAAAATCATGCAAATTGAGAGTTTTATGGGCAGATTGTGGAGAAAACAAGTTGACTTAACTATAGCACTTAACACATATAGCAGGTGTGATTTCTCATTTGCTGAAGGATTCTGACGTTACATTCAAAATGCTGTTTATCCATTATCTCAATTATTGAGGGAAGGGCTTACCCACTCCATATCAACATGCTTGGGTGCTTGGAGGGTCCAATTGGTACAAATTTTAATGGGAAATTGAAGCTTTTCATCATGTCAACCATGTTGTAATATGCTATTCTTCTCTAATTAGTCACCATGCATATTAAAGGCTCTATGATGAAGGGTAATGGGCAACTCTGTTATCTTGAGGTTGTAGAATGTGGTTCAGTATGTTGGCCATGTCTTCTATAGTTTGTTCAATGGCCTTTACAACTTGCAATGGGGTTTCCTTCACTTATAGTGCAGGGCTCAGTCATGGTCTTTTTTTGTTTTTTATATTGAGAAGCAATGCGCATTGTGCTCGCTGATGCTCAAGCCATTCTGCCCACAGCCCTATCAGGCATTTATAGTTATAGATGCTTGATTGACTTTTCAGGCAACACTCTCTTCTGCTTTAATGCATTTGATACATGTCAAAGTAAAATGATACTAGTAGCCATCATCTATTTCAAACAAAACAATGAACCATATATATAAACAATCTACAATATGCTCAATTGGTATCTTGTGTGCAAAATGAACTAAAAATGTGCACCAAATCTAAGGGAACAATGAGTTATGTATGTGGAAGGCAAGGGAAGCAAGTATCATTTCTATATTAAAATTAGAATCTCTGTATTTTTGGTTTTTTCCATGTGGAGATAGTTAGCTGTCAATTTCTCTCTTTCAAACTAGCACTTTTTTTTTTTCTTTTTTATGTTTTGTAAATCTCTTTCCTTATGCATTTAATTATAAACTAATTCCTAGATAGAAAATATTTATAATTATACTGATAAAAGTTAATTAGGTGATTAATGGGGATAAAACCTTCAGAAATTGAATTTAAGTGCTTTTGAGAACTAAAAGTAGATAAAGGGTTTTAAAATCAATAATATTCATTATAACATATAATTAATGATTTTTTCGGTTAAGTCAAGAAAGATGGGCTTGTAATACGAACATAATAATTATCTAAATTATTGAAAATAAATTTTTTCCTCATTTGATTAAATATACTTGACAGTGTCATTATCATTGACCTAATTATCTATTTTGGATCTAAACATGCGACACTTCTGTCGTTGATTGCTTATTAATTAAGTAAGAGAGAATAATAATAATAATAATAATAATGAAAGCAAGATTTAATTGACTCAGAAGAACAGGCGACAGAAGACATGAACTTTTCAATGCTTGTGGGGTAGCTTAGGTGAGGAATGGAGGAAATTGATTGGGCATAACTATGTAATCTTCCTCTCTTTCACATTTGCAATTTTCATTTTCATTTTCATTTTATTTTATAGAGAAGAAAAAACGTGCAAGATATCTATGAAACTATTAATTAGATCATGTCATTAATTTCCTTTGACCATCTTCTCTATGTTCTCGCTGCTGATATGATATGCAACCATTAGAAGCAATAACAAGTTTATGTAACTCTCAAGAGTTAGACATCTTTCTAACCCTTTATGGTGTTTGCTTATAACATTGGAAAGGTATCTAAAGCATATGAAATTAGGTAGGTTCTACTTAGAAAATAAAAATAAAAATTGTGCATAAATAATTGTCGTGTCCATTTCACACCAGCAAGAGAATTTCAAAATGATGCGTTAACTACTTGTAAAAATATCATAAAAGCAGTAGAAGGGTGACAGATATATCATAGATATGTAATAGACTAAAATTCTAGATTTACACTTCCAATTTCACAAGCAACCATTTCATAATAATACTTTAACTAGCAGGTATCCTACATCCCTAGAGTTAAATTATTGTTTACTTAACTGATTTTTTTTTCTTAGAGTATATGTTTGGTAGAGGGCTACAAAGAGTAATATCAAATGGAGTAATTATTAAAATTTTTATGTATGTTTGGTTACATAAATGAACCATGAATAATCTTTTAATAGAGTAATCATTATTTTCTATGTGAGTAGTTTAATGTTTACGCTTTCATTAACCTCCTTAAATATTACTCTATTAATTTTTATCCCCTTAATCATACCAAACACATCCTTATTCATATCATAGAATCCCTTATTTTCCCTTCTAGTTATACTCTAATATTTATAGTTCATCCCGTTTTTAATTAGTGGTTTATATATATATATATATAACTTATTTTCATTTAATATAATTTTTGTTAATTAATTATAAAAACTCTCATTTAATATAAAAAAAATAATCAAAATTAAAAACTTTTATATTAATTGAGGATAATTTATTTTATATTATATTTAAACATTAAATAAAATATAAAATTAATAAAATAAAGTATAAAAATAACGACTATATATATTTATTGTCTAACTGTATTCTTATAGTTTTACCCCTCCCAATCCCATGGTCACTACATAATGCATGTTAGAATGCGGGCCACCCCCCTTATATGCAAGTCATGTGAACTCATCTTTTCTCACGTGAAAATCACGTGCTAACAGCATGAGAGGTAAAAATAATGCTAACTCGGACAAGTTAATGCAATGTACAATCAGTCAGCTAAATTAGCAGTTAATTGATGGAGTAATAGCATATGATGAGGGGGATTTAATTTAATTAAAAACTGAATGAAACAAGTACTTAGAGTANAAAAAGTGAATGAAACAAGTACTTAGAGTATAATTAATCTTAAATATTGACATATAGCAACTTAAAATTCAAAATTTTCATATTCTTGCATATGCCATTTAACTTTTAATTGTCACATTAAACACGAGATGTTGAAGATGTAATATTTGATATGCAATATATCATTATATTAATTTGAAATAAAATTATTTTTTTATGAACTTCTACTACTTTTTTTTTTTTTTTTCTCTTTTCACAAATCTTTTATCGCTTTTGTTTTAGTTGCTCGAACGTTAAACGCATTTGCAATTAGTCACATACTAATGTAAGAATCCCAACATAACAAAAGCATCATCCTTTGTATTCATCAATTATCAAACAATAAGTACTTTTATATAATTTAATTCCATACATATCAGTTAAAAAATGTAACCCAAGTTCCAATGCATCCTGAATACTGTGACACTCAACTTCTGGTTGTGTTTCAGCTTAATCAACTACATAAAAAATTAAACTTTTTGGGTCATGTGATCTCTTTGTGGAAGCACCAAGACCACCCATTTATCTAACATTTATGACCTTCAAAAACAAGGGACGTTAATGAAATGATTGNTTTTTGGGCTATGTGATCTCTTTGTGGAAGCACCAAGACCACCCATTTATCTAACATTTATGACCTTCAAAAACAAGGGACGTTAATAAAATGATTGGTCCAAAAGCTTTCCAAGATTGCAGTAGAAAAAAAATATAATGCCCTAAAGTCATATAATTGAGATTTGAGTCTAGAAATGCGTCATCTGTGATGTACATGAGCAACTGAGGATACACTTGAACCACACAAATAAATAAAACCTTGTTTGTTCCCTTCAATATGAACGTCTCTCTGCTATGAACAAGCTGGTGGTGTCTCTGACCAAAACAGAGAAATCTTTTTTTAATACGATATCTCAGATTACCTCAAAATTTGCTGATTGGAAGTTGTTTTCTGCATTATATAATCAACCAAGTGACAACAGAAGAATACAACATTCATCTGCAAGAAGTTGCAGATTTTAATAGGCTACTAATAAGCCACATGGCCTACGAGAATTTACAGGGAACTTTTGCCATTATGAATCAAATCCCAGAAACGATATATTAAACTTTTTAGCTACAGCTTCTGGATTCACTGCTGTCCATTCAAGCACAAAAAGGCCAAGATTTCCTAAAGTGTTCTAAGTAATGGGATGTAACATTCACGATACTGAATTATGCCACATGTCATCGGTTTACACCCATGAAGTCATTTTTGTTTATGTCAAAAGAATCATAAGTAGAGACACTTTTAATAGATTTTGACCTAGGTATAATCAGATGAGAGAGGTTCCTTGCTCTTTCCATGTAAAAGAGGAACATCTTTTACTGTTTGGAGTGGAGAAATGAAATGGCAACATTAGCTTAATTCCATCCCGTTGGTCCATTATCGATATTATGTCAACTCTAATCCTCATTGTGGGTATGCTTAAGTAGCTGTGTAGTATACGTCATTGTCACGGAAGCTAAGTATTAGTAATAATGCATGTTTATTATAATTTGTGCTCATATCATAAACCTAAAAGAAAATAGGCCATATCCAAGCAACAAAAATTAATTTGAGAATTAATGTCAAATGGGAATTGCATTCCACCATTGGAATATGGTGCCAAAAGTGAGATATATATGAGATATTAAACGCTGCATTTGTGAAGCTCTCAGAGCCACAAGTTACAAGAATCTAGAGAGCCCCACAAGGGCTGTAAATATGCCTTTCCATAATCCGAAGTTGCTCTGACAGAATTGACTATGTCTCTGACTCATTATATAGAGCAAGAAGGCCGCTTTCCAGCCGAAACGTTTGAAAGCTTCACCCTCCCTCGACCACATGCACACACAAACGTTAGAATAGACCCATTGATCACTACGTCTACGTGATCAACAAAGGCAGCAAAAAACAACTGCAGTTAATTACCCAAAATTTTTATAATAGAAAATTTGCTTCTTTTCCCAACAAAAAGTTGAAAATTGCTCTGTCTTCTTCTGCCTTCTACCAATTGTCCCATTTCCAACCGTGTCAAACTTTTTCCCTGCATTTTATAACCTTGTCATGCAAGAAACGTAAAATTCTTAGCATATGTCCAAAAGGGTTTTGTGGAAACCCAAAGAAACAGCAGCCACAGAGAGATATATAATTGAATACAAATTGTGGCTTTTACTTGTGGTTTTCAGTGTATCTAATCTTAGGAAAGAGTCCTATGATTGGTTCAGACTAATTTGTGTCAGCTTCTGTGTGAGTGGCCATTGGATAAAGAGAAAAAAAGGAAGTGGAAGAAATGGGTTTAAAATTTTAAATTAAATTGGAAACCTTGTTCATCTTCTTTGTTAAATGGAGCATGATGTATTGGATTACCTAATATGCATTAACTGTATAAAAACGTATAAAAAGAACAGTTTGAATATCTTAAGCTTCCAAAACTGCCCCACATTCCCAAATTAGCATGAAAGCTTCACAAAATAGTGTTAACTTGTGTCATTTGTTAAGCTTAAAGTGGCTATTGGCTATTGGCTATTAGATAATAAACATAGCTTCAAAGATATTACTTGGTTTCCTAACTCCAGGAAGCCCCACATGGTCATTTAACACAAGCTTCTGGCGGCTTGTGACTTCAGGAAAGCACCACTAAAGCTTGAGAGTTTGATTAGAATTGTTATAGAATTATTATATATAACATAAGCTTGGTGATAATTAATCAGTCGCATACGTATACCTAAAAATTCCAAGTGACTTTTCCTTGCCACATTGAACCTCTTTAATTGGTTGCCTAGGATGTTTAATTTTACCCACAAAGATAACATACAAAATTAGGCACCTAAAACTGTGCTGCACATGATCCTTCCTTAAACACCACTAATCACATTCGTCTTTTTCGGATTAATGAATGTTTTAATCCAAAACACATAAGAAACAAGGAGAGCTGCTACTTTATATCAGCATTACACTCTTAAATTGCTGCCCAAGTACACTAATTACAACTAGCATCGGAGATAACATACAAAATTTGGCACCGAAAGATCGATAATATTCTTTCATAAACACCACTAATTACATTTTTCTTCTTTGGATTAGTGATTTATTTTAGTCCAAATCAAAGAACAAAAAGGGAATCTGCACTTTACATCAGCATTGCATCCTTAAACTGCAGCTAAGTATACCAATTACACCATATTCCAACTGTGAATTAGATTGCTGCTGAAGTCACCAGAATTGCTACCATGACGTCCTCTCTTTCCAAGAAGTTTCTAGACCTAATAGCTTCTGCACTTCTTAGGTAAACAAAAAAATTAAAAAAGAAAATTCCACTTAATTTTATCCACAGCTTAGCCCTTAGAAAATAAGAGAACCTGAACTTTGCACTGGAATTAAATACACTAAAAAATAGCACATTCCAACTGTGAATTAGATAGCTGCTGAAGTCACTAGACTTGTTACCATTGACAACATACTCTCTTTTTGAGAAGCTTCGAGGCCTAATTTTCTCTGCTTTTAATTCCATCCACAGCTTCTGAACTTAGCCTTTCATATATGCCAATTGATGCCCCAGAATTTCCCTGGGTATCTTTTAGAAGGATAATATTTTCAATCAAAATTCAAGAACCCACATATGAAGACTCAAAGTTATGTGACTGGAAACACGCATACAAGGATCAGCATGCAATGTGTAAGCAACAGAACGAATGCAAAATAAGGTCCTAGCCACAATTCAACCATGCAAACTTGATAAATTCTCATTAGAAAATGGAATAGACAGCTTGCAAAATTGAAGGAACACATAACTGAATGTGTGAGATGTGCAGCTACTACTATATATCTGGGCGTGGTTCATGTTTCGCAAGTCGCCACAGATGCATGAACCAAGTCTGAAGCATGCATAGAATATTGCAAGTGTCATGTTTCTGAGGGTTTGTCTTTTAAAAATTGTGGGATATTTGTCAACCATTGAGAAGGTTTCCAATTAGGTGAGATTTCTTCAGAGTTTGGATCCACAATTGTTGGATGCAAATGCATATTTTAGAGCATGAAATATGCTTACATGATCATTTGGCGTTTCCAAGAACTTAACCAAAATTCCTTGCGGGAAGCCCTCTATATATTATTGTTTATGGACAAAGATAGATATTTGTCAACCATGTGGCTCTATCTCAGTGAGAGAGACTGTGTGTGTGTACCAAACTATATACAAAAATATAAAAATGAAGGCATCAGAACAAGCCTGAACAATATATAAAGATATCTACATATGTAGAGGCTGTCTGCCTCGGTTCCAAACAAATGAACAGAAGCTTGGAGAAGATGAAATTAACAAAAGAAATGCCCACACATCATAAAAGCAACATTTTTGTTTTTTCTTCCTTTACTATAAAAATTATGTTTTTTTTTCTGTAGACATGCACACGTAAGATTTGAAGCACATGGTAATGTTCAGTGTCTAATACGTGTCCAATGCTACATAGGCATGACATGGTAAGCAGACATTCAACTTCTAAAGATTTGACCACCGGAATCTCACTCCCTCTTAATTATGTTTTTTCGTTTTTTGGAGATTGCCTAATTTGTGACAACATTATCCAATAAAAATATTAAAGCGCTTGCCCATATAATACAGTACAAGGACCAGTTGGCATTATTCTTCTATTTTAATACAGTTACAAGTGACATTCTGGATTTTGCATATATCCCATGTAGTGTCTAATAAAATGCCATTCAGTTTTCCTAGGTTTCTTTCCCAATTGTTAACACTTGGACAATATTCATTCCACAACTTACTTGCCCCTTTTTGGAGAAAAATCCAAACAGTATATATATAAACGTATAAACTTATGAAGCATGCAAGAAAAAGAGGGTGGAAAACTGATAAATTCAGGTGTTGGCACCTGGGAAATAATATATTATACCAATATAACAGGAGTAAAATCGTTTTACATCTGAATCTGGCATTTTAGTGACTACAAAAAAATCTAATATTGTTTGGTCTCCATTGTAAAGAATATATTAGAGAAGGGTAACCTCAGTGAGATACCATGACTTGTCCCAAAAAAAACTCAACAAAATTTGATTTTAGGTTGCCATGCAGTGAAATACAACATTCTCAGAGGCCTCAAGTAACTAGGAATTTGATGCCTCTAATACTGCAACTCACCCCTGTCTCTCTCTCTCCCCCACTCCACTCAACAGCTCGCAGATGACTGCATGTCTCCAAAGATTTTCTCTTGAGAGCAATTCATTGACATGCCTGCAATAGAACCTAGCTTTCAATACTTGAAAATTACAATCTCTATAGTACAACTAGATGCTGCTGAATGAAATTGGTATCTTCAAATGGCCATAATAAAAAAATAAATTGTACTGCAAGCAAACTAAAGGACCTTTCACAGGCCCCTAAGGACTAAAAAGAAATCAAGCAAGACAGTAGATAAAGACAATGACAGGAAGATGCTGGCCATTCAGATTGACCGTGCTTCATATTTGATCATATTGTATTAGCCCATGTTTAACGAAAAATACAGTAGTTATTCTATTTGCATCAACCCTCAATTACCATCACCTTCAGATCAGTGGTCCATAATTCATTGCTGATCCAAATTTATTATATACTCACTGCCACCTTCTTATATAAAGAAATGACTGTACAATTAAATAGCCCATATAAATCTTGAGACATAAAAAGGATACAAATATGGAACACAAGCAGCTTCAAACATTGCAATGAATCTCACATGCACACAGAAATAAGACTAATAATAGAGCAATTTAAAACAGGATAAGAACCATACCAAGAAATAAATTAGTCCTCCTCCATCGGTACATCTGGAATGTCAAATCTATCTTCTTCAATGGTCTTATTTATCACAGACACAGGGGACAGTATTACAGCGTCAAGGAAACAGTATGGACCTCAACAAATTTCACTTCGAGCAAAGAAATAATGTATCCAAAACGGGAAATGGGTATGGGGGAGCAGGGGATTACCATTAAGTAGCAAGAAAGCACAAGCTACCAGCAAACCACTATAAGAAACTTGTTCCTCATTAAATTTGTGTATCAAATAAATACTACCAAAATTCACATCATAATAATAGTTGATTTTTAAGAAACACATACTACATACACCTCTTTCTGCACATCCGGATATCAGAAATAATCAAATGAAGAAATGCTAAAGAATTTTCATTAATTAGATCTGAGAGACAAAAGAACCATAGATATATCCCATGCATACAATCAAAGTATATGCTACCTAAACAAAGCATTTTGCAGCATGACTTAGATACATGCTGGATTTTAAGTAGAGATCTTCTGTTAGATAGATTATCAGCCATGGTATATGTCCAGATTGGTTTAAATAAAGAAGGAAAAAAAACAGGATTCTTCCTTCTTTTTTTCTTTTTGATAAAATCCTTCCCTTCTATATTTTAAATCTCCCCATTAAATTTCATTCAACCAAACAAAGAAATTATGCAATTTCTCCATTATTTCTCTTCCTTTCCTTTTAAATCTATCCAACCAAGCAAAGGTAAAAACCCTCTTTACTAAGCAACCCGTGACTACCATCAGATAAATCGTAAAATATCATTGATGCCTCTAATATGCACTCAACTTTTATTTTTCATCTTAAGCCTTCACGGATCCTCCAGCATATCATGCATCATAAATGCCATGCTATATGCATCAACCTTAGGAAAGAATAGTGAATAGAGACAAGCTGATTGCCAACAGAAATTATCAGGAAAAGAGAGGAGCAAGAAGCAAGAAAGAAAGCAAAGGATATCTATTGACATAAGATCATCCTCCTTTTCACCTCGATTGCGGCTGTTGTTTAGCTCCCGCCTAATTTCAGGAGTAACCTGCAGTAGAGGAAATCAAGATCAAATACAGCCATAAATTTGAAACCTAAGGAAGCAGCTATATCACAGAAAGTGCTCTCACTAATTTATGCTTTTGCATGTCCAGTAGAACTCGTAAGTGCTCCTTATCTTCCTTCTGCACTTCATTTTTGTACCTGAAAGAAATATCAAATTAGAACAGTATTTGTTTAATGTCTACAGGTTAATCAATCAATGCTACCACTTGGGACAGCTTAAGATATCAAAATGAAAGAGATCTGTCTAGAACACATGCAAGACCAGGTAACATGCTGTAACAGGATAAGTATGCACAGCAGACCGTGAGTACATGATTGGTGGACATTAAATAATAATTAAATAAAAAATAATGCAAAAGGCTCCTTAAATTTAATCAAGCAAAAGGAGATATGAGCAGATCAAAGATTTAAGGAAAATGGTAAATCACTTGCCTTTGCACAAAAGCAAGAAGTGATTGGTGCCATATAACAGGCATTATCCTAGTTTCCTCAAGAAACCTCATAAAATGATCAACAACAGCATCAACCACACGATATGGCAAAGCATGTCTCTTCTCCAAAAGAAGCTTTATGAAATAGCTGCAATAGATTAAATGGGCAACATTAATAAGCAATTTCAACAATATATTCTGATACAGAGAGGAGGTTCATTCTGACAATTATAATATCATAATTATGAAAAAGTGAACTCACAGATTAACCACTTCCAAAAAAAAAAATTAAAAGCGTCAACTTTAAAATGGATCCTCAAAACAACACTCTAACATCCAAACCTACCAAGTTGTTTCTAAACTTCATATTTCAAGTATGACAACTTCATCTTTTTTCCCTTTTTGCCCTCTTCTTCCCTAGCAAACGTAGTTAAACTCCACAAGTAACTTAACTGGAATAAAATTCATAAATAGTGACCAATGGTGGCAATAAGAATCCTATATAAAATGAACTTGAAAAGGTCACATGGTTTATTTCCATGTGATCACCAGTTCCTTCCAATCTGGTTCACCTCACTACTCCCTGTGAATGCATTCATGGACTTCTTTTTACATCATTAAACTATCCTTACAGTATAGTGCTCATATCACCCTCTTTGTACACATTTAGACTCACACCCAATATCTACTCTACTCAGTATACACAATCCATTAAATATGTACGATGAAACACGAGTTTTCATAACAAATTCTGTCTTCAAGTTCAAATGCATTCTATGAGCATGCAGTACTCTAACAGAACTTAGTTTCCAAAATTTTGCATCCCACCACAGCCAGGCCTTTATGGGCAGATAAACAAGCATCTTCTTTAATAAAGCACACCACACTGTCATGGCCATGGAAGACTACTGAACCAGTTACAGAAAAACAAATTGAACTTTATATCAATTATGCATTTTTTCATCAAGAATCAGTTATAGCAAGAAGTACCTTGTAGTGCCACAATATTCCATCTCCGCAAGCTTCAACAGTGCAACACTGGAAACCCATTCAGAAGTTTTGGTCAGGCATTGCATCCATCAAATTTAAATTAAACGTTCATTTAACTTCCAATTATCACCTAAAAAATTACCTAACTTTTAAAAACTGAATACACAGATTAGGGCATGCTATGCACTTTTCACTGAAAGTTCATACAAGGCTCCAAAGGAGTATTGCTATATTCCCTAAACGTAAGTCTAGAAAACTAATTATAATGGCACACACCTCAGTTGCTTCTGCTTAAGAAATAAAACCCTTACCATGCGACCAATTTATCTTTAGAGGTCATGATTCATCAACTTGACATACCTTGAATGAAGTGGAGGAATGGAAACCTTTTCCATAATGCTTCCAATAATAACTGCTTCCCTGAGAGTGCATGTGCGTGACTGTACATGACAATGACAACAAAAGTAAAGGACATAGAAAACAAGAATAATATCAGAGGCAATAATTTAATTCAAAAAACAATTGACAAAGATTCACAATTCATAATCCATGAGAACTATTAAATAATAATAGCAAAATAATTGGAAATTGTGGAAACTGTTATAACATAATAACTAAACATTGTTAAGAAACAATTACAATTTATAATCAAATTACACTCAACTCCCTTCAGAATGAATGAAGTTACAACCTGCATCCCCTCTTGTTTTATAAATTGCAACCTCCCTAATCTTAATTTTCACATGACAAACAATCCCTTTTGTTAAGTTGCAATTAAAATGACCAATGGAATGCTAATATCAGCTCTTTCTACATAGCACATGCTGTGAAATTCAGAAAGCAAACATTATACACATGCTACAAGCTGGAAAGAATATGAACTTAGTTGAAGAAAAAGTAGAGCCTATGGCCGCCACAAAATCTAGCAATAATAGGATATCTAGAAAAATGAGGAGAATCTAAGAAAGCAGTTACAAGTTGTAAATTAACAGTGTGGTCATCTTAATCAGCTATAACTAATTTGGAATTTCATAATCTAAAAGCAATTTATGAATCATTATATACCTCACAAAGTGGAAAAATTATTCCCTTAAAGAATGCAGCTGGTTTGTACAGCGACTTTTTCAGTGCTTGATATAGAGCAAAATGTAGTCGCTTATTTTTTCTTATATCTTCTCTCACTCTAGGGAGCAAGACAAGCCTGTAGAATCGTTCTGCCCTTTTGGCACCCAAATTAGACGCAAAAATTCTAGTGGCTTGAAACATAGCATTTGGTGACCAATTTTCAGGTTCAGTTATATAGAGGGCCTCCTCCCAAAGTTGCATAGAGGGGATATGCTTGAAAGCCTTGGGGATTTTGCCTGCTGTATATTTGCTAAGATGCTTACCAACCCTGCAGTACCAAAAAAGAAAAGGATATTTATATCTACATATCATTCTCTGTAGATACCATCATCTAAAATGTACGAAATGTTGATCAGAAAGAAACTATGCAAAAGGGCATTTATGCATTTAATCCACATGATGTTAAAAGCTTTTGCAGTGGAGTGTAACAGTACCCCTTGTATATGTCTATTATGGATTTATCCAATTTTGGTACTGGTCGGTTTTCTGCACACAGGACAAAATAGAAAATCAGAAGAAAGAATAAACAAGAAGCACACAATGATAAATTAAACCTCTAAGCACTCTAGAGAATGACTGAGGCTGAATATATACTTAAAACCATAGAACATAAAAAGGTACATAATCCAGTACGGTATTACCCGAAGCGACAGTTGCATCCTTTTCTTTTATTCTTTGAACAATGAGGTCTGCAAGAGTTCGCTGCGGACCCTTGTCCTTTGATAGGAATGCCTCCAATAATTCCTCGTCCTCCTCATTAATCCCCTCCTGAATTTTGAACAAGGAACCAGGAATATTTAAAAACAGGATAACAGAGAAGGGCTCATGAATCAGAATCCAAGCTTGAGAAAAATTTAGTTGAAAAAATTAGGATACCAGGAATTTTCCATTAAATTAAAAATTGCCAATATAAAAAGATGGCTTATTTGCTTTGAATTCAATATAAATAAGTATTATGAGTGCTTATTTTTTCCACTAAATGAAAAGTTAACACGTAAGAAGTAGTTTATCAGATGTAGTCTCTCAGTTCTAGTCCTCAAACTACTATCTCAGGTCCCATGAGACATGGCCTAAAAGCTTAAAAATCCAATTTTGCATTTAGTTCCAACAGAAACTTAGCAATCCAATTTTCCCAAAACANAAAAAAAAAAAAAAAAAAAAAAAAAAACACTCACTTCATAACCGCCGAAATTGCTCTGGGTTTCAGTGAATCCAGCGAATTCATCAATATCATCATCATCCTCAACCTTGGGCGGTTCCTCAACCGCTAAAAAGGAATTATTGGCGTTGTCTCGAGCTTCAGCCTCCTCCTGAACCTCCTTCTGCTGAATCAAAGCTTCCTTCATAATTTTGGAAGTTATGTTGGATGATATCATCTTCTCTTCCTTCTGGTGCTGTTTGGGAGCTTTGGTGCGCTTCTTCGACTTGACAGACTCGGTGCCATCGGGAACGAAGGGTTCAGGATTCTGATGCCTATCCTTCCTCTTCGCCATTGATGGGAACAGAGCAGAAGAAGAAGGAGAAGAAGCTATTCGGTTATGGCTACCAAAAAAACCTCAGTTTGTTTTCCCAAAACCCTTGGGATGAAAAGCAAAGGAGGAGGCGGCAACAGACAACAGTGTCCAACAACACAAGCTTGAGCATTCAGGTGTTGTGGTTTTCCTGGCGCCAAGTTTATTGGGCTTAAGATGTGGGCTCAATAAGGATCCACCTATGGCCCAAAAGAAAATTGGATTCAGTGCATTGTTTTTGGGTTCAAGAAAAAAAAATCAACAAAAGTAATTCTCATTATTTTTAGTAAACAAAATAAATTAAAGTCTAATTATAAAGTATAATTATGAATTACTAAATATCAAAAAAAAATTATGAATTACTATACCCTGTTAGAAAAGTATAAATTAACACAGAAATTCTAGGTTTAATTCTCAATGTAAAAGAAATTTATTATTTTATAATATATATTAGAGTGATAAAACGACAAAAAAAGAAGAACTTTTACATGAAAAAAAAATAAAAATTAATCGCTTTGAAATTCCAAGTTTTTATTTGCTCCCTCTTCCCTAAAAGCTTGCTTTTCAAATCTCATATGCTATTAATATTTATCTTATTTGTTAAAGAGGTCAAGGGGAGGGGAATCTGAAAATGGAGAAAGAGCATGAATTTGATTATAATTAAGGAAAAAACATAAAACAAATTGACTTTAAATGTGAAATGATAAGAATAAATGCAATATCACTATTGTGGAGGATTTTGTTTCACAAAACCAATGCCATTAAAGCATTTTTCTTGTGCCGTGATTTTGGTGATCTTTGGTAATAATTACAACTCGTACAACACTACTGTGATGCATAGATAGATAAAGCAAACAAAAAATAAAAATAAAGTATATAAAGAGAGAGAAAGAGAGAGAAAGAAAATAAAAAATAAATAAAATAGAAGAATGAGAGAGCGACTACACAAAACATTAATAAGTATATTCTTAAGAAAATAATTCTCAATTAATTGTATATAAGGATAATGCATCATCATACATGCATGCCCATTCTCTAGGCCAATCTTCTCTGCATTTACAATAAATGCTTATAAAAGGGTATGTTTTGCACCCAATGTAGATGTAGCCATCTCATTCCAAGCCACAAGACAAATTGCCACAATCTGATTGTGTTCATGGTGGATCATCAAACACATCTACACATATGCTTTTATATATATATATATATAAATTTTTCACAGTAATAATCTCACCAATATTTACTTTATTAGTATAGAAAAATTGAATCGCATGAAAAAGCTTCCCATACATGAACCCGTTGCTTATATTTGTCCAGGATACAGCAACAATCAATCTCATGTGACTCTTTCACAAAGAGAGTAATATGTCACTACAAGAAAATGTACTTTTTATGGCAACATAATATTGGTGATCTCATGATTAGCATACACTTAACTAATGATATGCCATGAACAACAACCAGTGAGTAAGTTTTAGCATTCAGATCTCAGAAAAGCATAATCCTATGGAACACTTGGCTTAGTCTTTCTCACATTTCATGCCCTTTAGGCATCAGTTTATGCCTGCTTTGTATTTGTTTTCAGTTTGCTATATAGGATGTGAGGCAAGAAAATCAATGAGTTTTCTTAGCCTAACAATTTTGCTTGGCAACCTCTTTTCTTAGCTTTGAGCATGCTCACTTTTCTTCCACCAATTTCGACTTTTGGACCTTTAGCTGCTAACACTCATCATAGAGATCCTTTGTTACCTGCTCAGTTTCTTTGAACAGTCATATTTCTTCTACTAAAGTAAAATTTTACTCAATTCTGGCCACCATGGCCAAAAAATTTATTTGGGAAAATGGTATTAATGGCTTCCATATTATTTTGGCATCCAAGATTAAGATAATCAAATAAGCAAGTAGACACTTTTGCTTTTATATCTAACATGTCCCCACATGTAAAAGTCTTTTGGGTTTGATCTCTTGACCAATTGGTCAAAGAGACATTGATATCACGTCAAAAACCAATTTAATCCAAAAACTTAAGTTTTTAGGTGAAAGTCCAAAAATTATTTTATATCTAACAATGAGCACAAAAGTCTTATAATGTGTTTATCAAACAAAATATTGAGAAACTGCATACATCTAAGATGCAATATCATGTAACCAGTCATATGAATTTGAATGATTTGAAAGTAGTCCTCTCCAAATTCATTTTGGTTACTGCAGGTAAACACAAATGTAGAACCTGCCTCAATAGAAGGACAAATATTAAGATCATTCACCAGTAGCTATATGTTTTGTTGTTTCATAAAAAGAATATACAGTGAGAGTAGCAGTAGCCACAGAAGTATCATAATCGTTACAGAAAGCATGTAAGTTTCGAAAATATACTACTCTTTAGAACCTCAAATGACATAGACAAAAAAGAAAAAAAAGGAAAAGTAAAGAAATGAAGAGGTTCTTGATATACAGAACCATTTCCCCATTGCCTTGCACCACATTGCACCTTGTTGAAATCAGATGCAAACTTTTCATAATCTAGGCAATGGGCGAGGGTGAGTGCGAGGGAGGTCCCAATCAGTCATAATGTGGTCACGGGTGATTTCCTTGAGAGAGGTACAACCACTTAAAGCCATGGTTAGCTCGAACTCTTCACGAAGCATCTGCAGTACATTTCTCACACCAGCTTCTCCCTCAACAGCCAAAGAGAATACCACAGGGCGTCCAATCTGACATTTTGCATAGTTTTGTTAACCAAATTTTTTGTTTTTTCTTAATTAGATGGATAGAGCTAGATTTTTTAGCGAAAAAAAACAAAAAGGAGAATAGGCTATGATGTACTCACAAATATGCCAGAGGCTCCTAGTGCCAATGCCTTGAAGACATCTGTTCCACGGCGCACACCACCATCCAAAAAGACAGGAAGACGACCTTGAGCAGCTTTGACAACCTAAGTTTTAAGAATAGATCAACATCAAGATCCTCAAAATGGGTATATAGCAGTTTTAAGGTGGTTAACATATGACATCAAGTTGATGTACCTCTTCTAGGGCCATTATAGTGGCTGGGACATAATCAAGTTGTCGTGCTCCGTGGTTGGACACTATTATTCCAGCTGCCCCAGCTTGGATTGCAAGCCTTGCTGCCAAATCAACAGGAAAGAATTAGTGAAATGTTGATAGAAGGAGAGAAGATGTAAACAGGTTCTGATTTCCTTACTGTCCTCAGCAGTCAGCACGCCCTTCACCAGAATTGGCAGTTTGGTAATTGTTTGAAGCCATTGAACATCCTATACAATTCACAGAGACTAATTAGATGGTAGCCTCTCAGGGATGCATGGATTTTTCTCTGTCTTATGTCAGCATGTCTACAAGTTATGAATCTAACTAAAGAATTGAACTAGTGAAAGAAGTGTGATCTAAAATAACCTTCCAGCTGAGAGTGCGATCAATTTGACCAGCAACATATGAAGCAAGTCCAGAGTCATTAGCCTGCATAAATGCAGACAAGGATTAGATAATAGATAATGGTAAGCACATGAACCCTCAACAAATGATTTAGTCATAGTTGCTGCTCACTTGGTCCATCTTGCCAAGGTCCAAACCTTCAAAGTTCTTCAATGTCAAAAATGGTGGCAAAACGAACCTGTAAAAGTCCATTTAAGAATGGTTTTAGTTTCAACATTTGAACTCTAAGTAAAGCTAATCAATCTGATTGGAAGCATCAAATTTTGTTCATATCTAGTGAGCAAGTGGAAAAAATGTTGAAGAGCTAGCTACACCTGTTCTTGATGTCGGCTTCTCTGCGACCAAGCCTTGGGGTATCAACTGTAAGAGCAATAGCTTTGAAGCCAGCCCTTTCAGCTCTTCTCACAAGCTGAGCAACCACATTCCTGTCCTTGTACACCTAAATAAAATGACCAAAAGGATAAAAAATGCAGCATACAAATGAACAATAAAAGGAATTGAAACAAGTATTTAAGCTTACATAGAGCTGGAAAAAGCGAATGCCAGGTCCAGTTGAAGCCACTTCTTCAACACTAGAAGTAGCCCATGAGGACAAAGTCTGAAACAACCATAAAGATAACATTTACATTCATGGCCCATCAGCCATAAAATCCCATATATGAATTCACAAGTATCTAGTCTTCCCAAGTTTAATTGAATGAGAATCATCTCCAAGAGACTAACAAAATCATTATATTATCTATATGACACGAATTAAGTTGGATGTAGAGATTAAAGACAAGTACCATGATTGTTCCAGCTGCTGATGCAGCTCTTGCAGTTGCATATTCTCCTGCATAAAAATGAATTTGTTATCCAACAGAAAACCATGCTCTCTCTAGTTGGAACTCCTGTGTAATTTGTTTCTATCCATTTATCTCAAGTATTAACAAAATAGAAGTAGGAAACAAACTATGCCACCATATCTCTAATGCGTGATTGACCTGTAATTGAAATAGAAGGGCTAAAGTATGAAGTGTAATATATAGTTTCTATAAAGAACAAGCATGTATTCTGAACAATTCAAATCAACTTGTTTATCAGTTTCTCTAGCATTAATCTCTTCATAACTAGACATAAAAAACATGAGAATTGGCATATTAAAGCAACATTAGAAACAATGATATACCCTCAGGATGAGCCATTTTCTGCATGGCAGTTGGGGCAATCATGATTGGCATGGAAATTTTGAAGCCCAACACAGTAGTAGCCATGTCTATCCTGCTCACATCAATGAGAATCCGTGGTCGAAACCTGTATTTTTTTTCAAGCATTTCTCAGGGCATTAGTATTTATATTCTTTGAAATGAAAGGTATACAGTAATCAAAATATAGAGGGAAAAATCTCACAGGATTCTGGTAAAGGCATTTCTGTTTTCTGCCAAAGTCCACTGGTCCTCTGCACCAGAAGCATAGTAGTCAAACACCATCTTTGGCAATTTCTGCTTGGCAATACCCTCATACTCGCTGACATTGGTTATCTCCATTTTTAGAGCTGACTGTTAAAGCTACCCTTCAAGAATCCTACATGTTATCAATTCACAGACAGAGCATGAATTTTCAGCTATCAGTTCTAGAACTAAAGATATGCAAAGAAATGAAACTAAACCACTCAAAATTGTTAAAATGCTTTTAAAGATCTGATAGAGAATGATATCAACTGAAAAGAAGGCCAAATAATGTGACCACCAAGCTCTGAAACTAAACATAAATAAGAAATTAAAAGAAAAAATACACTTCCTGATATAACAACATTGCTTTTCATATAAAGTTGGAAATTTTTGAGGAAAAAGAATAAGAAGTGAAAGCAGGAGGGAACAGGAAGAACCAAAGGAAAAGCAAAAACAATTAAGGCTATAATTTGCAACAAGTTTGTTTCATTAATTCAGCATAGTGATTAGTGGACCAACTTAATAAAGTTTTGTGAACAAGAAAAAAAGGAACAAAAAAGGAAGAAGAGGAAAAGAAGAATGGTATCCATGCATATATAAGCACAAAAGCTACTCTTCAATCTTCATTTCTGCTAGAGACTCTCCAAAGAGATAACAGAATGAAAGGAAGATAGAAAATATGTAAACAAAACAAGAGAATTAGAAAAGTGAAGAAAAACAGACCTTGAGTTCCAACACTATCCAACAGTTTGCATGCAGGGGAAGCAGTAGAGAGGAGCTCCAAGATAGAAAGGAAAACAGAAAGGAAGTGGAAAATAGCAAGTGCTTATAAATACGAGATAGTATAGTGACAAAAAGAGGTGGGTCACATATTTCATATTATTTGTGTAAGTGAGAGAATTACAGTTTTAAGTGGATGAGCATTTGGAGGTGAGCAATGCATTTGAACCAAATCTCATCGGAAAAGTCAGAGGCTCTCAGCCACAGAACCCTTGTGTGTTTCACAGCAACCTTTTTTTTCTTCATTATCATTCTCATTTCCCTAAAAATTAACAAAAATAAAAAAGGAAGCCAATAGAATACACAGACACTGTCTCTACCTCCCTCTTTCTTTCAAGTCTTGGAGAGTACATTGCAATACAAGTGGGTCCGGTAACGGATCTAACCCGGTTAATCTTATCCATTTCATTATATAAATTATAAGGGAAAATTGCGTTTTGCATATATTATTGCTCCAAGTGATATCCCTAGGTGCCAAATTTTATTCCTTATCTCCTTAATATCTGATGATGCATGTGTTGAGTTCAAGAGTTGAATATTCAATTTCTACAATGAACACAAGTGACTATGGGCCGAGTTGAAAGTACTTGGACTCCGAAAGCCACGTTAGATCCATCCAAGCTAAAAGGGGATAATAATAGAAGAGAGAATAAACCTGTTGGGGGTGGTATATATAGGAAGAGAAAAAAAATTTGGGGGTATGATAGTAATTAGGATAGCAAGACCTTAATAGGCCAAGATGATTTTGGGCCTGTGTAAGAATATCTACAATATCTCATACATAAAAAAATCTAACTTTGTTTATGTAATTGTAAGGAAGAAAAAAAAATGTTCACTATTGCAATGTGTGCTATATGGTAGTTGATTTTGTACATTTCATGAAACTCATATGGCATTGTCATTGTCTAATTTAAACAATGCGACTTACATGGGAACATTGCAATTTCATTGTAATATGCTCAAACTATTACATGAGAAGAGGAACTACAATAATTGAAGCCACATATTTAGCGGAAAATACATTTTCCCCAAATTTTAATGTACTATATACACTGTTATATAAAAGGGAGAGTTTTATTTTAGTTTCATCCTTTCATAATGTAATTTTTAGTACATAATAATATAATTACAAAATTATAAATTGATTGCAATTCCATCACATGTGCCCACATTTTCAAATGTCTTTCTCTTAACTTTGTTTAGTTTAATAAAAAATGGAAGAGGAGAAAATGAGTATATATATATATATATAATTTTCACTTGTTTAGTGAAGAGAAAATAAAAAGAAAAGAAAATTCTAGCCAAAAGTTAGATGGATTCTACTATAACCTTTTCTGCCCTCAATTGAGGAGGAAATGAGAAGTTGAGACATGGGTTGATTTAGAATTTGTAATTTCCCAAATTGCCTCTCAGTTATATAAGTATTTGATTTTGCTTATTTTTTTTGTTAAATCAAATGAAAACACATATATACATACCTATATAAATGTACACCCTAAAAAAACGTTTGATAGACGGATTTTTTTTTGTTTCTTAAAAATTTTAACTTGAAAAGTTAATATTCTTACAATCTTAGGATTTATTCTGAATGTATTTAACCCTAAATTAAAATATATTATCCTTAGTAAAATTATCCTAAATTTAAAACATATAAACACATTCAAATAAATAAACGGCCAAGTCATGTAGGCACGAAGATAAGCTAATTATGAATATGTGCTTTTAATTAATGAAAAGTCTAAAAGTCTCTTCTTTTAGTTCGTCTTCAGCAAAAAGAAGGGTCTGAATTCATGACAACAGCGCTTTTCTTTTGGTCCTAATCATGACTATGTTATTCGTTGCTATGTTGTATGTATATGAATATTTCCAGAGTCCTGCAGAATTAAGGTCAGTACCAAATGAAAAATGATGAATGGAGTGAGCCACTCTATCTTCTTCGTTATAATTATGGGACTATTTCTAGTTGATGAGATTTTACTTCTTTTGCTAAAATCTAGATGATAAGAATCAGTTCAAGCTACTTTATTCTTTATTGGTCGTTTCTGATTTCTAAATGCTAAGCTGCTAGAGTGCTATTGCTAACCCCAAGACCAACCAGCNCATTGCCATCCCTACATGTAGGCACGAAGATAAGCTAATTATGAATATGTGCTTTTAATTAATGAAAAGTCTAAAGTCTCTTCTTTTAGTTCGTCTTCAGCAAAAAGAAGGGTCTGAATTCATGACAACAGCGCTTTTCTTTTGGTCCTAATCATGACTATGTTATTCGTTGCTATGTTGTATGTATATGAATATTTCCAGAGTCCTGCAGAATTAAGGTCAGTACCAAATGAAAAATGATGAATGGAGTGAGCCACTCTATCTTCTTCGTTATAATTATGGGACTATTTCTAGTTGATGAGATTTTACTTCTTTTGCTAAAATCTAGATGATAAGAATCAGTTCAAGCTACTTTATTCTTTATTGGTCGTTTCTGATTTCTAAATGCTAAGCTGCTAGAGTGCTATTGCTAACCCCAAGACCAACCAGCTGTTTGTAGAATTGCCTCAAAGGGAAAAGGGCATTTGAAAACGCCAAGAAGAAAGCAACAGGGAAGATAGGTTGTCATACAATGGCAATGGCAAGTAGCAACTTGGTGCTTCATCATGGGTCAATATTGGCCCATGAACGCGTAGCTTCTCAATTGAGACCTGCAAGAGGACTGCTACAATTTCATTCGCTGTTTGCTACCTGGGCTACTGGCAATAAAGCCGTCCAAGACTCTTCAGTAAGGTGGAGGTGCAGTGGTTGTTGCTTTCACTTGAGGGCATGCAGCTGCAAGTGGAAACGGCTTGTTGGGAGTTGCTCTACCAGTGAGTTTGTTATTGCCCATGATGAAAATTATGGCAATAAGCAGGTCATTAGTCTCAGTCCACGCCTTTATGACTATATCCTTAAAAACGTTAGAGAGCCAGAGGTGGGGAACTCACCCATTTGCTTCATTGATAGTTATGCATGAAAAAGATATCATCTTGTATCTCAATATCAACTGGGTTTTTCTAGTGAGTCTTATGTACGTATTGTTAGTGGTTGCATAGCAGATTCTAAGGCAACTGCGAGAGGAGACTGCATCTATGCGTGGAAGTCAGATGCAGGTATTCTCTATCAATTCAGTTTATACTGTAAGAGGAATTGGTTGATAATTTTTTAATAAGATAATATAGGTTCTTATGCGAGGAATTTGTATTTTGATCTACTACTTCAATCATATGAACAGGATGGACTTGTATTTCATTATCTGAAACAAACTAAAGATGATAATTTTGTTTACAGAACATGGAACTGATTTTGTGTATGGACATATGTTGGTCTTTGACTGTGAATTTTACAGATTAAAATTAGTGGGGTGATATCTTTTCCAGGATCAAGTATGGTATTGTAGAATTTACAGAGAAAATAAAGGACCAAGTAGTCCTTAATTCTTTGTCAATCTATCATGTCTCACATTGTGGTTTTACTTCCCTACTGTCTAGTTAATGTTGACAAAGCATCATCTTCTTAATAGGTGTCACCAGATCAGGCACAACTGCTTGCTATGCTTGTGCAGATTCTTGGAGCAGAACGGTGTATTGAAGTTGGTGTTTATACTGTATGTCCCTCATCTTTACTCATTATTCACTGGGTTTCTTCAGATTACTGCCATAATGCATCTCGCAATACACATGTTGAAAGCTAGTCCTTTGACTTACAAATTCTTTATTTTTCTTTTATCTAATGTTAAATAATTTTACTTTACCCAAAAAATAATTAGGGGTTATGTTCATATTTGTGAAACATATGTTGCATTTGATGCTACGTCTGCAGCTTATGGTTTTTTATTTATCAAAATCCATCTACTTGAGTGCATTTGCCACAAAGAATACTTGGTCAAGTAGCATATATCTTGTTACATGTAGGAAACCCCTTCTGAAAGATTTTTACCTCTTTCTTACTTTCATTTGCAGCAAAGAATTCGCTAGAACAAGGTGAGAATTAACACTTTAAATGTTTTATGCTTCTGTATAATTTTAGAGAGCTACCATTGTGCTAAACCATCTCAAATATCCTGAGTGATGACTGATGAATGAACACACTTATGAGCTAAAACAATGTACTTTCTGCAAGAAGAGATAGATGATGAAAACTAGCTTAAAACCAGTAAGGCACTAGCCTTTATTGCTCTGATATTCTATACACTTCTCAAAATCTCTATAATCGCAAATTTAAGGTGAAATTTCTGATTTATAAGATTTATCTGATGCTTGTCAAGAATATTGTGTATCCCATTCACCATAACCATTAAGATACAATTTGTTTTATTGTGAGAAATTGGACATATTTATAAATGAAAATATAAAAGGGTTTCAAGGGATTATTTTTGGTGTGAAAATAAATTTAGGAGGACTCTTAAATGACTATAGATTAATTAATCAAAAGTACCGTCTGAGTTAAGCAGAGCTCACAAGTAAAGTATATAGATTACTAGGGCCTTTAAGCCTTTCTGGTCACTTGAAGTATTTATAATTAGTCATCTACTTTAATCCGAAAAGCTAAAAGCCTTGAATCACCAATATAAAAGACCCATTTCATTCTGGCCTTAAAATATACATTCCATTCTGTGAACTAGACCTCAGCTTCTTTTTTCTTTTTTAATAAATTTTTAAATTTCCTCCCATTTTATGACAACAGTTTTGAGAAATATTAAGATTTTGAATAAATAATTATATTTTGAATTTTAAGTTACACTGACTATTTTTTTTTTAACATTGCAATGCATAGATTTTACTTTTCTTGTCCTATTATGTTGTTTAAATCTTACATTGTTGTAGTCAGCTTCTCTTCTATGAATGAATAAAGTAATATATTGTTAATTTTACCAGGGATATTCATCACTGGCCATAGCATTAGTCCTACCAGAATCAGGTTGTTTAGTTGCCTGTGAAAGAGATGCCAAATCTCTTGAGGTTGCAAAGAAGTATTACCAGCTAGCTGGTGTTTCACATAAGGTAATATAAAGTACATCCATTCTGATTTTTATTTGAAAGAGGTGCCCAATATCTGTTGTTTCACTTTGGAAAGTGGACTCCATAAATGCATTGATCTACATTTCTTTTGATTACATTTTGTGCTTCTTCTATTTCCTGAAGTTTTAGTGTGATTATGACATTTTATTTTCACCAGGTGGATGTGAAGTTTGGACTTGCAGCAGATATCCTACAGTCTTTGATTCTGAATGGTGAAGCTGGCAGGTATAAGGATCTTCAATACCATCACAATCTGGTTTTATATTTCTATTTTGTAGTATGCATACTGGTTGGGAGCACTTCCACATGTGTTGTGTTCTCGTTAGAGGGCTGTTGTGTTCCAAGGATCCAGTCTATATGATGTGAGTATTGTCAGAGAAAAAATCAGTAGAATAGAATTTAAGAAATGTTTATTCTTCATGCAGCTATGATTTTGCATTTATTGATGCTGAGAAAAGGATGACTCGGAAATACTTTGAACTGCTACTACAGCTGGTAAGAACATAAAATAAAGTTTCTCCTAACCCTCTAATTGGGTTATCTTTGAAAGGTTTCAAGAATATAGTGGTATTCTGTTGTTGCAGGTGAGGGTTGGAGGTCTTATTGTAATAGATAATGTCCTTTGGCATGGAAAAGTTGCAGACCCTCTGGTAAATGAAATTCTTTCATGCTTAATTTTATTTCCAGTTGAATGAACTTGACTTTTGATGTTTTTATGTGCAGGTAAATGATGCTAGAACCGTCAGCATTAGAAATTTTAATGAACAATTACTGGATGATAAGCGCGTAAGCATCAGTATGGTAGGTTTACCAATTCTCTGTTTACTTATACAAATCCAGACTTCACAGTGACATAACTCTTGTGGCGAGTTTTAGGTACCAATTGGAGATGGGATGACAATCTGCCGGAAAAGATGACCTAATGACTGAGTAACCCATTTTAACCAACTTCTTGGTATGTTCTATGCAACTGAATTTATTCCCTTTTGCAATAATAATTTGAATGGGTTACCATATGCTTACCAGCTTCAGTGAGGAAAGCAAAGAAAATTAGTTACTGACAAAAACCTTTATGTCTTTTGGAACTCAAGATGTGGACCAGGCTCGGCACCTACTTTTTCTGCAGGATCTGAAAACTGCATAAATGGCTTTTTGGCTTCAAAGAAAATGTGGGAAACTGGATTTTCCTGATTGCAGCAGCTTGGAACCACTGTAATCAAGTTAGATTGGAATTCAGTAAGCGACTCTTATTTGGGAAGATGGAGAGATAGTTTGTAGATTAGAAAGCAAAAGCTCATGACAAAAGAAAACTTAACGGAAGTTATTGGGGAAGACAGTTGAAACAAAATGTTTCTATTGGAAGAATATAGCAGGCGTGAAAGAAATCTTTATGTAGCAAATAATTTGTGTAATAGTTCTTGATCCTCTACTCTGTAGCTATGAAATACAAAATTAGCAATGAATGGTATTTCCATTCAGTTTTGGATTGCATTTAGCAGCAGATGAAGAAGATATAAACGATGTTACTACAATTATTTGATGTTACTTCAATATGAAAATTAAAAATTGCATCTTTTCATGACATGCAAGCACACATTTATCAAAAGCCTCCTTTTGTGGATGGTGTGGATACCTATAGATCCTCCAATTTCCAGGGTGCATTTTTTCAGCAGTAAATAACTATTTTTTCTGTCTTGCATAATTCAAGCGTGGCAATGTAAACTTTTTGACGTGCGAACTGAGGAAGAAATCGTAATTGTCTCATCCATGTATCAGTAAAATTATGAAAATTTTAAGACAACTATTAGTGGGTCACTCAAACAAAACTATTTATTACTAGGTGATAGGTAACTGATTTGCACCTTATTTCTTGGAGGTCATTTTATACGGTATTGCAGAAAACCTAAAATACCGAAATCTTCCAGGACAACATAGGTGGTAAGTTGTAATTCTTCATGATCAGTTGTTATTTGTAGTTATTAATGACCAATGGTCATCCTTATAATCCCCAGTAGTCAATGTGTGCACGTTTACTATTAGAGACACTTCTTGTTATTTATAACTAGTGGTTATCTAGTGCTCCCCTGTGGTCATGATAACTAAACAGACTCACATTGACCACTAGACATTACAAGATGGCCACTGGTCAAGAAGCATAACAAAGGGTTTGGATTCTAGGTTGAACCCTTGACCCAAAACCCTAAAAAGATTAAACCCTAAAAATGCTAAATCCTAGATCGTAAACCCTAAAAAAACCTAAACCCTATGCCTTGAACCCTTAACCATGAACCTACTATAAACCCTAACCCTGAACCCAAAACTAAAAACCATGAACCTACCTTATACCCTAGACCTTAAACTCTTAACCATGAACCTTGAGTGTAGACCTAAAGTGTAAGCCTTAGACCTTAGACCATGAACTCTAAACCCTAAGCCATAAACACTAAAACTTGAACCCTAATTCCTAAACACTAAACACTAAACCTTGAACCCAATTTTCTAGACCCTAACAAACCCTAAACCTTTTACTTGTTAGGGTTTATGTTTATGAGTTCAAGGTTTAAGATCTAGGACTTAAGGAGAGTTTAGGGTTTATTGTCTAGAGTTCAAGATTTTTTGATTAGGTTTAGGGTTTATAGTTCAAGATTTAAAATTTACAAATTTAGAGTTGAGAGTTTAAGATTCAAGGTTTTCTCACGTTAAAATTTAGGATTTTTGGTTAAGGGTTGATGATTTGTCCAAACTAAAAAGTTTTGCTCATGATTTAGATGATGAATAAAAGAATAATGTTGCCTTCTACAGTGATTTTGTTAAAACAATCCACAACTGTTGTACATGGCATAATTTAAGTTACATAAATAAAATTTAAATGAAACGAGTTAAATTTAAATCATGAGATAATTACAATTTGTATAATTTATATTATAATAAAAAAAATTCTCACTAACTTTCACTCACTCTTTATGGTATTTAAGTTGGGACTAAATTAGAATTCAATACTCAATCCTTACCCGTTCGTTTAAAACTAGTTTAATTACTTATCAATTGATGTTTTTAGGTTTAAATATACTATAAATCCTTATAATTTGAACAAATTTTGAATTAGGTTATTATAGTTTTTTTTTTCTTTTGTGCTCTTTATAGTTTTTAATTGGGTCCCTGCCGTTACCTCCAGGTATAATATCATCAGTTTAGTGCTTATATGACAAATGACTTGTTTATGTGACAATAAAAGCAGATGACATCGCGCTAAAGTAGCACAAAAATTGGATTCAATTTATCGCTCCTCATCTTAATTTCCATCAATTTGGGGAAAATTGAGCCACATACCTTACATGTGCGTTTGATGGGTGGCAATTTGTGTGACACTTTAATATCACGTAAGTTTCATCTATTGTTACATGAAGAAGCAATTTGATATGTCAATATTAAATTGATAGAGTTATAACTTGTGATAATTGTAAAGATCCAACTAAAAAAATTCAAATTATGAAAACTAAAAAAAAAAATTATAAAAATTTGATTCAAAACTTATTCCAACTATAAAAATTTGGAGGTTTCTTAGATATTTTTAATATTTATGTAATATGTCATACTACATGAGATTAGCTAATATAGGAATGACACATATACAAATTAATTATTTTTAAATTTATTTAAGAAAATAAAATAAAATATATTTATATTTAATAAAATATAAAAATTAGGTATGCTTGCCATGTCAATGTAATATGACATACTCATATAATATCATAGAATCCCAATAAAAATTTTCAATACATTTAAGGCTTAATTGTAATTTTGGTCCCCCTATTTTAACCACTTAAACGTTTTAGTCCCCCTTCTTTAAAAATGAACTATTGAGTCCCTCTATATTCATAAAATGTACAAGTTTAGTCCATTTATCTTTAAGTCAAAATTCTTAGGTTTATTTCAAGATGTAAAGTTCTCTAATTCATAATTTCACCGTTCAGATTGAAAAGCTACATCTTGTGAACCTTCTCACTAAATTTGAGTTCGATCTAACGGTGAAACTCAGCCCAAAATACCAAAACCATAAGTTTTTCTCTAACCAAAAATTTAGACTTATTCACCATTAGATCGAGCTGAAATTTGATGGAAAGATTCACAAGACGTAGCTTTTCAATCTGAACGGTGGAATTATGAATCAGAGAACTTTACACCTTGAAATAAACCTAAGAATTTTGACTTAAAGATAAATAGACTAAACTTGTACATTTTATAAATATAGAAGGACTCAATAGTTCATTTTTAAAGAAGGAGGACCAAAACATTCAAGTAGTTAAAATAGGAGGACCAAAATTACAATTAAGCCTACATTTAAACCACTTTTTTATTAACCCCACGGACAAAACGCTGAACGCAACACAACCGTCAAACCCGATCCGACCCGGGTTTCAGACCGATTTTCAACGCTGAGCCTGAGAGTGAGTGCTGCATCTTCATTCTTCAGGCCACTTTGCCTCTGGTTTTTGCATATCGGGTTTAGATGCAGATTTCTAGAGCACAGTGAGCAGAAAGCTGAACCAACATTCAAGACTGCATCTCGGTTTGCAACAATGGCTGATCGGGCGCGGTTCAAGGAGAGTCTCCTAACCTATAGTTACCTTCTCCTTTACATTGTTCTCTCCAGCGGTCAAATCTTCTTCAACAAGGTTCTCTTCTAACAATCTCCTGTGCTTGTCAAATTAGCTGTCTTTATCGCATCTAGTCGAAGTCTCGTATGCTCTGATTGATTCTCGGGAAAATGCAGCAAATTTTTTGTGAGAGATCTCGTATCTTACGGCATTTTAGCTCATTTTCATTTTCTGGTTCTTTACCAGGAATTCTGATTAGCTTAGATATCTGTGAACTAAGACCTACGAGAATACTATGTGGGTCATTTTGATAGTGAGTGCAGCTTGGACTTAGAAGTTCTGTTTCTTCGTTTTTTACCCCTTCCCTAATTGTTCTCTAGTTTCTTCAGCAATCCAATTGGGGGTTTAAGTTGTAGTTGGAGAGTCTGTGAATTCGATGCATGTTCTTGCAATTAATAGGGCTAGACAATAAAGGGACTGGTTAGTGGTATCTGGAAGTTGAGCATTGGTTCAACTTCTACCGAAAAGTTTCTGTTGTCTGTTTCTGGGAAGGCTTGAATGAAGAGGAATGCAAATAAAATTTTTAGAGTTGACAAACCTCTTTTTCCGGAATCATTCATTGTCTTTCTTATTTGTGGAATCCTGTTGGTAGTATTACCTTGCGTCAGCTTGGCATTTGGGTTTGGATGGTGGTCTTATGTTTGACTTTCTTTTGGAGTTTACCTTGAAAGTATGATGATCCCCGTTTTAGCCCTAGATTTATTTTAATATTCAAGTTTTTTCTCTTTTAGCTGCTGACATTTGGCTGACATGGGTGCTTGATTTGATGAAATGAATCATATAAAGATAATATGCATAAAACTGTTGTTTGTGGCTGATATTTGTTTTCTTCACAAATTGTAAATTGCAGTGGGTTTTGTCCTCTAAGGAAATAAACTTCCCTTATCCTCTGGGGTTGACTCTACTTCACATGGTCTTCTCCTCGGTTCTATGTTTTGTATTAACCAAAGTTCTGAAGGTATGTAAGTTAAATGTATGTTAGGTGTAACATTAACCGATTACTTTGATGCAATTTGGAGCTTTAATCTTTTCATTACAGGTTATGAAGGTGGAGCAGGGAATGACTCCTGAAATGTGAGTAAATAAGTACATTGTCCTTATATTATAGCCTATGTATGAGGTTTTCAATATGTCACTATTTACTTTATCTTTTTCATTTTTCCCTGTTTGGCAGTAGATCGTAAAGTAGTTAGGTATTGAGAAAGGATATTAATTTCTTTTTGATATGAAACAAAGAAGAAGAAAAGTTTGGATGTATGTTCTTGAGCTTTGGTCAAATTTCTGCTTAAGCCAAGAAAAATAAAAAGAAGTGCAATAACTATTGAAAACTGAGGGTGCAGAGTCTGCAGACTTGTGGTTTGTATAAGTTCAGGGTTTCCTGTCTTTGCTAATAAGAGTAACACACGTCAGTGAAACAGATTGATTTATGGTCATTGTCATCTCTGTGATTTTATGTATATAGGACATTGTCTTCATTGTTCATTGTTGGTAACAACACTTTTCAATATTTGTAATTGTTTCTTCAGAAGTGATTACCAGCCATTTGTTTGATGGGTATTCAACAAGTGAACTTCTATGCTTTGGAAGTTCAACCACCATTTTTGATTTAAAATCCCCACTAGTGTTCATTGAATTCCAAAGTGAGTGGCTTCAACAATGTTGGATTCTTCATCTTGCTGAGTAGGCCCTTTGGAGTTCATTTTATTAGCACCATAGTCTTTTTTTAACATGCTTTATTTTTGTAAGAATGGCCTGGTTAAATTACTTTTGCATATGCATATGAATCTGATTTTTTGTGTGTTCCATAAAAAAAATGAGGATAAGTGTGTTAATCTAGTTAGATACTTATAAAATGTTGCCTGTGCATTGTAATTAGATCTTGATTATTTCAGATATGCTACATCGGTTGTGCCAATTGGGGCTATGTTTGCAATGACTCTTTGGCTGGGAAATACTGCCTACCTGTATATTTCTGTTGCATTTGCACAAATGTTGAAGGCAATCAGTAAGTTGATAGTGATTTGATTCGTTATTAACATAGCTATCTTGAGACATTTATGGTGTCTATGGATTAAAAGTATAATTGTTATACATGTGTCTTGAGAGTGTGATACTTTCAAAATAATCAATTATGTTAGTTAATGAACTAGTCAAAGGTGTACAATATATAATTATTGTAACAAATTATTGTACCTTCACTATGATAACTAATAGTATAATCACGTTGGTTCTCCAATGTCAATTACAGTGCCTGTAGCTGTTTTTGTTCTTGGAGTAGCCGCAGGACTGGAGGTTATGAGCTGCAGAATGCTTTTGATCATGTCAGTGATAAGTTTTGGTGTTCTAGTAGCTTCGTATGGAGAAATAAATATAAACTGGATTGGAGTAGTTTACCAAATGGGTGGTGTTGTTGGTGAAGCCTTGAGGCTTATCTTCATGGAGATTTTTGTTAAGAGGAAGGGTCTCAAGTTGAATCCTATATCTGTGATGTATTACGTTAGTCCTTGCAGGCAAGTGTTGTAATTTAAAAGATTTACTTGTCTAACATTTTTTTCCCAATTCCATTCAGAAAATTAATGTCTCTGAAAACAATTTTGGATTGTTCTGCAGTGCACTCTGCCTTTTTGTTCCCTGGATTTTTCTAGAGAAATCAAAGATGGAAGAACATGGACCATGGAACTTCCCACCAACTGTGCTAGTCCTGAATTGCCTTTGTACTTTTGCTCTTAACCTGTCAGTTTTCCTTGTGATTACGCACACAAGTGCTTTGACCATTCGTGTTGCTGGAGTTGTCAAGGATTGGGTGGTTGTCTTACTGTCGGCCATCCTGTTTGCAGATACAAAGTTGACAATCATAAATTTGTTTGGTTATGGAATTGGTAAGTATCTGATCTGATTTAACCTTTTACTTTTTACTTTTTCCTGTCTCTTTAGATATAGCCGCCCATGAATATTTTACGTCTCATCTCTTGCAAATGCCACAGCGTTCTTTTATATTCTCCATAACAATAGGCCAGTCTATTGAGTGCTCCGTGAATCCTGTTTCCATATATAGGTTCCCTAAATCCAGTAAACAAATAATGTAGCTTCATTTTAGAACTAGTTGTGATCTAGTCGAACATCAATTATTTGGAACATTGTATAATTTTATACTTTCCAATATTCTTGTACACTAAATAGTATCTTCAAGTACTAAATTGTATCCTGTGGGAGAGGGTGGAGGGTTATGTCTCATATTCTATATTTTGCTTCTGATGATTATTTTAGATGGAAATTTATGCTCACTGATATACTAATTTCGAGTGTGGACAAAAGGAGAAGTTAGTTTAACCAATTCAAACATTTGATTTTTCACTGTAGATTAGTTCTAAACTATTATCTGTGATATTTGACCAAATAATTCTTGGAGAAGTAGTACAAAGGTTTGTACTCAAATTATACCAAAAAAAAAAAAAAAATTATATTGATTTAAGGCTTCAGTTACAGACCTTTGTAGATATGAACAAACAAAATAGCTTCAGTCACCAGTGTTGTAATCTTTACATGCAGCCATTGCTGGGGTAGCAGCATACAATAATCTCAAGTTGAAAAAGGAAGCATCTGGAGGCACTTCACATGATTCTGAACGTGCTGATTCTTCCCAAGGGAAAAATCCTCAGCTTCATACAAGTAAATAGGTAGCAGTGTTTTAGTTACGTACAAGGTATGCATATAACGCAATTGAACATGTCTTTTTTCTTCCCATCATTTTGTTCCTTCTTAGAGATCTTTTCCCCCTCTGTTCGAGACTGTCCATTCCCTTTTCAGAAGTTGAAGAAAATGACACAGTTATCACTGTGTTGCAAGAGGGCATCAAATGTCCATGTAGTAAATTTTTGTCCAAGCAACCATATTCTCAATCTTTTATAGACTGTTGCAGCTGATCCTAGATTGGGGACGGAAAGGTGCAGATCAGATGTAACATGTTAAGATGTCAAACACAGTAACTACTAACTTAATCATGGCGAACAGAAGTGCTTGGTGATGGCATTTCACTGATCAGGAATTTCAAATCATTGACAATGATTACTTGTTTGAAGAATACCAGTTTCAATCTTAGCAATACACTTTTTTCAAGTTGAAAGATCAAGAGTAAACGCCAGGCATCTACCAGTTATTAAGATAGGACAGTGGGTGGGTGGCTAGGTAACATACAAGACAAACACATATAGAACTTTTATTTTATTTTTTGTTTATATAAGATGTTGTAATTGACAATGGTGACACATTTGGCTCAATGTTTGGAAACTGTCTCCCAAATTGAGAGCGAATCTTCGGACCAATGTAATGATTTGGTTTCTTTAAATTCAGTGTTGTTTTCACGTTTTAGAACCTTGGATTTCATTTATACAGCAGGTAATTGAAGCATAAATGTACTTTTAATGCTTTATTTTTTTTCCCAGTTCTACTGTTTAGGAAATGCACTTACTCGGCTGGTTGTGTCACAATTTAGTGATCTCATGAGTCATAATAGTTCTTCCTCTTTCTCTAATGGACTACACAGAGTAGATATATTGTGCAAATCTATTGAAAGAACAATTGGTAAGTTGGTATATTTATAATCATATATAGTTGAGTAATGATAAAAGCACAAGCTTTTTTGGGGAAATATGTCTAAAGTAAGTATACTTGAAAAGTTAAGTGGAAATATCTAAACTCAATCCAGCTACATAACAAGGATCATGAATGCTTGTCTGCTTATGTATAATTTTTTCTGTGCAGTAAGTACAATTGTAAACTATACAGAAAACGATAAAATATATTGCATTTATAATCAAAGAAATTTGAATTAGGGAAGGAGGTGAGGAGACAAGTTGTATAAGAGCACACTCTATTTATTATTATGATAAATGTAAATAAAATAAATTTATAGAAACTATTTACTTAAACAATAATATTTATAAATAAGCATCATCCTAGTTGGTAACAAATTTTGACAACCCATTCAACTGAAAAATATTTTATTATTATTAGAAATTAAATAAAAATAATTAATTAAAAGACAATGAAGGACAATATAAACATGGTTGACCCAAATTTGCTGATTTAAGAAAAGCCCAAACAGAAATAATATGGTGGCGGTTGGCCTCACAAAAACTAAATTACCCAATGGGGCAATTACACACAGAGCTCATACCAATTATGGGTCTTGTAATTAACAAATAAAACTACCACACTCCTACAATAGAGAGAGAGTGAAGAAGAAGAAGAGAGGGAAAAAGGAATGCCAGCAGAGGGTCACAAATCAGAGAGATTAGGGTAGGGATCCTTCAACTTCAAGGGGTTGGTGGTGGTGGGGCTGCCCCCTCTTCCTCAATCCTCACACACTCACTATTTGTCGTGCCCATCTTTCTTCGTCAACACACAGTTTTGTCCTTGTCCTTGTTCATAAACCCCTTCTCTCTGTAATTAAATAAAAATACCCACTACAAAATAAAACAAAAATATCTCCAATTATATTTCCAAACTAGCTTTTTTTTTCCTACCACATTTGAATTCTCCATTCATTCACACTATTTGGTGCTGCCAAGACTCAATCTTTTATTCTTTTTCTTGTTTCGAAGAAGGCGCTAGAGCTAGAGACAGAAGAAACAGAGAGAAAGAGAAGAGAGCGATGCCCTTGTGGTGGTCGGCGTGGTGGCGGTGGTCAGGCTTTAGCTCTCGAACGACACCGTCCAATGCACCGGAGCAAGCAGAGGAAGGTCGTCGTTGATGGCCTTGCAATTGCAGATGACTTGGCAGCCGAGTCTACTCAGTCACAAGCGCAAAACCGGTCCTCCTTTGGGTCTCAGGAACCTCGGCAACTCTTGCTACATCAACAGCGTCCTCCAGTGCCTCACCTACACTCCCCCTCTTGCCAATTTTTGCCTCCGAAATCAGCACTCCTCTCTTTGTACGAATTCACTTCTGGGTTTATCGAATTTTTTGTTTTTCCTTTCTGAGTTTATTCAATTTTCGATTTTCGTTTCTGGGTTTGTTCAATTTGTGCCCTAATTGGTGGTTCTGTTTTTGATTCAGGCGATTCTGCTTCGGAGGATAGGAAGCGGGAGTGTCCCTTTTGTATATTAGAGAAGCGAATTGTTCGCTCTCTGAGAGTGGATCTCACTCTAGACGCCCCCTTAAGGATCCAGAGTTGTCTCAGGATTTTTGCCGAACACTTTCGGAGCGGTCGCCAAGAGGACGCCCACGAGTTCTTAAGGTACGTCATCGACGCCTGCCACAACACCTGTCTTCGCCTTAAGAAGCTAAGGCGAAAGGGCTGCGATGGCGCCAGTGGAAGCGGCAATACTGTGGTGAAGGAAATTTTTGGCGGGGCCTTGCAGAGCCAGGTGAAGTGCCTTTCCTGTGGCAATGAGTCCAATAAGGTTGATGAGATAATGGATATTAGTCTTGATGTTTTGCATAGTAATTCGCTTAAAGACGCCTTGCAAAAGTTTTTTCAGCCTGAGGTATTGGATGGCAACAATAAGTACAAATGTGACAAGTAAGTGCTTTTATGGTTTTTGATTCTCCCTGGTTGATTTGTAGTCTGTTTTTGAGCTGGTTTGATTGATAAACTTATGGTTGTTTAGTTGTAAGAAACTGGTGGCGGCAAAGAAGCAAATGTCTATACTTCAAGCACCTAATGTCCTTGTGATACAACTCAAGGTTGGCTATTCGTGCACCTTGTCTCCAGTTGCTCAAGTTAGTATTGTCTCTACTTTTGAATAAAGTTGTGTTGTTGAAATTGGTTGGCAGAGATTTGAGGGCATATTTGGTGGCAAGATTGACAAGTCTATTGCATTTGAAGAGGTTTTGGTACTTTCTAGCTTCATGTGCAAAGCAAGCCAGGTATTTAAGGCTTTCATTTTGAATTAGTTTGGCAAGGGGTTGTATTTATATTGCTTATGGAGGCAGATATAGACATAAAACATAATTGTGCAATTCATACTAAAAAAGAACTATGGTATTCCTCTTACTGAAAATGGCTGAAAAATCAGAAGGAGAGAGTCTAGATCTTACTTCCCTGGTCTGTCTAAGTCTTCTAGTTCCGCAAGATTTCAATTTGTTAATTTGTTTAAGCAAACATGTTTGAGTTTTCTGATGCATTGCATAGGATAATGGCAAGTGAACTTTCCACTTGGCTGTGACCCCAATTTTTCTTCACATAAGATGGTTTGGCTTCTGAAGAAGTCTGTCCAATGATATGATGCACTCTCAGGCACCTTTTATGTTGTTTGATTTTTGGAAAGTTGAGCTTTCTGTTCTTGGGATATGAAGGAAGCAAGCTCATGGATATGTGAGCCAGGAGTTCCTATCCTTCATATTTCAAGAATGAGCGCTTAGTATTTTCAAGCTTTATGGTTCTGTGTGTAGATATTTTAAATTGATGCTTAGCATGTCATAACTGTTGGACAATTATTTGTATGAATTGGTTGCATGGCTGAGTATAAAGCTGATTCTCAATGGATCCTATTTATATTCTTATTCTTGTGGGCACAAAACTTGGAAGTGCTATTTTTTATCTAAGGATTGGTCTCTTTTCAGTTGGTTCTCTTCGGAAATCTAGAAACAGCATCTAGTAGTAATGCTGATATTTCTACTCATCTCGTATCAGCTCATACTAATATTAGTCTTTGCTTTGAAAGGTGCTTCTTGGTTATCCAAAATTTGGTTTTGATTGATTGCTACTTGATCATGTGTCAAGATGGTCTTAATGTTGTTATCTAGTACATGGGGCTAATTGGTGGCTATAATGGACTTGGTGTTCTGAAATTTTCAAATGTTGAAATTGGCATGGTACATTAGCCGCTGCCTATCACAGTTCTAGAATATATTATGATGGGTACCATATATTGTAGTCATTGAGAGATTGCTGAGATCAAAGGTGCAATACTTTAGGGCAAATTGTGGTTCTGAATTTTATTATTGCATGAGATGCTGGTCTGAAGTTTGTATGGTTGTAATGAAGGGGAAAATGCTAGAAAATGTGTAGTTCCGCCATAAATACAGGGTTTCTTTTGGCAATCTCATGTATACAAGAAAAATAACTGAATCCTCTTAGGTGGTTTTGATTAGTAATCTAAGAATTATAACGTGGATGGTTTTCAGCCAGTCTGCCTTAAAGAACCCATGGGAAGAGCACCAAAGAGAAGGCAGGGAAACAATTGTGTAAACTTAATGTAGTTACGAAGTTGTTTTTTGCACTAGAGCCCCACATATAATTATTAATTATAGGAATAAAGTTTCTATTTCAATGTTAATATGAGATTCAGCTTCAGCTTCTTTTCTTTTTAACAATGTCATGTTGATGCAGGATCCACTACCAGAATATAAGCTCTTCGGTACTATTGTGCATTCAGGATACTCCCCAGAATCTGGCCATTATTATGCTTATGTAAAGGTCTCAAAATTTATTCTTTACCTGTACACATATCTAGTAAATGCATTAATGCCCAAAATGACTGCTAGTTGTGGCAAGAACCTAAATTTCTACTTTGTGCACAGGATCCAATGAATCGGTGGTATTGCTGCAATGATTCTTTTGTATCACTTGCAACCCTGCAAGAGGTTTTGTCAGAAAAGGTTTATATTCTTTTTTTCTCTCGTACTAACCAAAGGCCAGTGTCAACTAGTAATGCTCTGGCTTCAAACGGTGTAAAATCTCATCATTGCAATGGGAGCCAAGCATCTGATTGCCCAAATGATGATGTACCACAGAAAACAGTGCAAATAAAATCAAATGCAGAGCAATCTCCTTGGAAGGATAAGCCTAGCATATCTAATAATGGTAAAGCACCTTCTAGTCCACGAGTGAAGTTTAATATTAGTGTAAGTTCAACCTCTAGAAGGTCTCCTGCAAGTATCACCGGGAAAGTTGACATTTCTAAGAACCAGCCCATGGTAATGAATGGACATGTCAAAGACTCAGTTTCTTTGGAGAATGGTAAGAAAGATCCTTCGCATTTACCAACCAGAAATGGTTTTGAAAATAACAAAGTTGATGCTGTTGACAACTTGAAAAGGAAAGAGTCAGTGTTAACAAATGGAAACACTGGTATTCAGAGTGTTGATTTCCATCCTGTTAAATCAGATCTTATGGATGACACTGGTAGAAGGAGCAGGGTAATAACAAGTACAGGGCCTGACGACTGTAAGCTAGAAAGTAATGGCTTAAACAGCAAACCTAAAATATCAGGGCACAAGAGAAAGGTACAGGAGGGTACATGCATTTTGCTTGCGCATGATGGTCAGTCTCGAGCAAGAGTTCAAGAGCTGAAAGACAGGTATTGTCTACAGAATTCAATCTATTCTGGATTTTTTTTTTAATGATTTGACTTACAGTATTAGAATTCAATTAAGAATTGCATTTTAATGAGGCCTGGTTATGCTTTCATATGTTCAGATATACGTTGTAGGTTTATCATGTCATAATTCTGAATCTTTTATTACATAGAAGGCTTTGGTTCTTGGTTTTAGACTTTTGTATAAGTAATGTTTGTCTTCTTTTTGTTAAAAGTCTCAGTCCATTTGAGGGCTTGATATGTGTAGCTATTATTGTTTGGATTACCTTCTTGATCATGATGCAGAAATGTCAGAATGTGATACATATCTTTCGGTCTTTGAGTTAGGGTGTGTTTGGATGGGGTATTTGTAGAGTGTATTTGAAATGCTAATTTTGAATTACTCTGTTTGTGTAATTTTTTAAGGTTTAAAATTTCAGTGTATTTTTATAGTGACTTTCAAAGTCTCAATATAGTGTATTTCAAATTCACTCTCTCATCCCTCTCTCCTTCTCCCTGACACACACACACACCCCCCCCCCCCCAACCTCTCCTCTCTTTCTTGTTCACCATCTTAGCACTTCTCCAACCACTGCTGCCGACACCGCCCACCAGCACCGCCGTCCACCAACGCCGCTGTTGTCAACCACAGTATGGTTTTCTGGATCTGTTCTTGGAAGAGGAACTAGAGGGTCCATCTTTACTACCCGAGCTTGATGAAGCTTTAGGCATACCCACAATTCCTGTGCTTAATAAAAGACAAACTCAGAGGAAGAAAGTGACAATAGGAACAAAGTATCAAAGAAGATTTGCAGAATTGGAGATTTTTTTGAAGATGAAAAGCAGAAAGCTTTTACCTTTACCTCTACCTCTCTCTCTTATATATTTTTACTGAATAATTGTCATTTTAAAATTCATTCCAACAGGAAAATGGTATTTAGAAGAAAAGTGTATAACAGTGTCCTACAAGAACACACAGTACACTTTTGAATCAATTTTGTTAAAATATGGTTGTTACTTGTCAAGGTTAGAAGAAAATGTCGGTGAGCGTAAGCCAGCTCTAAATTACTCTTTTTATAATAGAGTGTATCCAAACAAGGTATTTTATAAATACATGTATTTAAAATGCTGCATTTCAATTACATGCATTTGAAATTCACAAGAATTTGTCAAATACTCCATCCAAACACAACCTTAGCTCCTCTATTCTGCTCTCTCCATTCTGCACTGCAAAATATGGGTTCATTTATGTCACTGTTTATTCCACAATTAACTTTTGCTTTCTTTATGATCTCTCTCTCTCTCTCTCAATATCTCACGTATGCTAAATATTTTGATGATGTTATATAGTGTCAGGACATCTTAGTTATGTAGATTGTCAACATTGCTTTCCACATTTGTTGATGGTTGTTCATTTTTTTCTTTGATAATTAGATGGACACATTTGCCTTCTAAAATATTCGTTATTGTGTTTTCTCAGCCTCAAGAGAAATGCATCTTCGGTTCTGAGATCATGTGGCTATTCGGATAAGGTCTATGGCTTCATGCGTTCCAAAAAGAGGTTACATGCAGAAGAAGCAGGAAATTCGTTGAATTTAGATGAAATAAGGTAAGTTTGATCAGATTCTATATTAGTTCATATAATTATAGAAAAAAGAGCTTGTTTCACAATTTTCTGGAAAATTTCTTATATCATTTTCACTTTCACTTTCTAAGAAGTACATAGGTGATGGATTCAAGAATATGGCTTGAGATGCCATTTGCATATGCTATGATGAAAGTTTAGATAAGAGAGATTGAACTGTGGACAATAAATTTATATTTTGCAGGATTAAAATAGGAAAAGTTGCCTACATGGTATCTCTGAGGCCTGAGAACAATTTTCCCCATGTTTTCTGAATTAGCTATGGTTTAAAATTCTAAAAATACAACCAAAAATCCTGTTGGCTGAAATTTGTCACTGGTTTAACTTTTTGGTTGTGCATTCGTTTATGGTTGTCTTAGTGCAATGTGATGCCATGAATATTAATTCATAACATGGTTTTACCTTGACCCAGCTCTTTTCATGCTGTGTGGAAATGCTCTTTGAAATTTTTGGTTGTGTTTCTTTTATGATCATTTTTTTTTTGGGCTATAGAAAACATTGTCCTTGATGGCCCTTCTTCTTCCTCAGCAAGGGTGGAGGGTGATAGAAAATTTGTTTCCTTGCTATATTTGTATCTTTGCTGTGGTGTGTTTGGGATTCCTATTTATCATACGTTCTATCTATAACTTTATATCATCATTTTTAACTTTCCGTTGTCTGATGTAATTGATGTTTGAACTTTATGTCTGTGTTCATATTTGAAAATTTAGCTGCGAATTCACTTACACAAAATCTTGCAGATACTTGATGCTAATAGTAATACTCTCTGTTTCAAATGAGATGGGAGACTCATTTTAGATGAAAGGGGTTTCACCATCATTTTAAGAGTCCCTTATTTATTATCTTGTCCCATTTCTGAAATGGCTGCAGCTTGTGGCCATTTTTTATTTGGCTTTGATTATATACAATAATTAGAAGCTCTTTTCGCCATTCTGTAGCCCCAATGAATAGTTTATAGATATTGATGTATAAAGAAAGTAGCAAGGACAGCGACCCCAAAACAGAATATGGTGGTTGTGGCTGGACTCACACTAGGTTGAAACCCTGACTTAGATGTGCACTACTGCAATGCAGGAAGTCACTAATAACAGAAGCCAAGGGAGCTTTCACATCACAGATACCTGAGTCATTGAAACAGGATCTGATTGCACGTCTTCGATCATTTAGCCAAGAAACTGTACAATTTGGAGGACCTTGATGATAACATGGTATGTGGACATCTGGTCTTTTATTCTATGGATTTTCATTTCTACGAGCTCTTAATTCATTTGGTGACTTGATAATTTCTATTTTATTTGAAAATGTTGCAGCATGTTGACATTTCTTGCTAGCGGGGCTTGATGTGTATAGTCTGTATTACTAATTATTTGTGATGGTGATACTCCCTGGGATGCTAAGTGGGGGTATGTTATATACTGACCTTGAGCTAGTGCTGGAAGACAGCAGCAGAATGTGGAGAATGTTGTCATTTAATCCTTCACCAACAATGACATTGTCATACTTCTAGTTGCCCCATTCATATTAATGTAGAAGTTCAGATTTCAAGTCTTGCCATAAATTTTCTTTCTCTATCGAGGCTGTGCAGCGCTGATGATTGTCGCGGAGAACATGTGAGAGGTTTTTCTATTCATTTTGTACAATATCCTGTTTTAGTTATATTTTAGCTCAAATCCCCCCCTTTTTTTTTTCGTTTTTGAATTGCTTGACAACAAATTTTCCATAAAAAATGAGGCTTTGTATGACTTACAGATACATGCTATTAACAGTATGTCTATACACTTTTTGGTAAGAAGAGAAACCTGTTCTCTATGAAATTTCGCCCAAGTTTTCTGCACACCCCTTCCCCAATCTTGTCATTCTTGTCTTTTCTGAAATATAAATGTTGACTACTCTTTACCGAGGTTAGATCATTGTAACGAAATTTGTTCCTAGCCAAGTAATCTGTATTGGAGCAGCAGGGATTCAGAATCCATACCATGTCATGTGCTCTCCACAGAGTTAGATGTTCTTAATGGAGAACAAAATTGGCACTTGGTATTCGCAGCAGATTGTTGATGAAATTCGTTCCCTTGTAACAAGTCATCTATCAAGCTGCAAGAGGCTATGAAGATCCCTTGATTTCGAAGGAGTTCCTCAATTTTGTTGGACTCAACAGTCAACAGTGTGTTTAAATGACCAAGATTTCCTTTATTACCAACAGTGTGAATTAAGAGGAATCAAAAAAGACTAGTTAAAGGTATATGTTCAAATATGATTTTCTTTCTGCTAAACACAATTCAAATATGATTTATAATTTTATGCCTTTCTATCCAAAAAAAAAAGATGTATACCTTGTGTATATCTGTTCTTTGATTTGTTTATCAATTTTATTCGTTATATATTCTTTTAAAGAACACTACTAGAGATTAAGATAAAGGAAAACATACTCTCTCTCATCAATACGTGGCCGGTTTTATATGGTAGATGTGGCTTTGATTCCCTCCTACGTTGGAGACTTGTGTGAACCTCAGCATCACCAACGCAGAAGAGTTACTTGATAACATGGAGTAATGTTACATATACAGTATTATATTCACAATTACAAACAAGTATACGTGTGGCTTCATTGGAATTTATGTGACGCCACTGAAATTGTTTCTCTCTAGCTAACATCTAAAATAGTTGTTTACTCTTGTAGTTGTGTAAATAACATGGATGTTTGAGACCGGGGAAAATCAAATTGGACTGAGGGGTTTGGTTCGGTTTTTGGTTTTATTTTTAAAAAAAAGTAGAGTTCGGTTTGATTCTTGGTTTTAATGAAGGGAAACTAAAAATATACCAAACCGAGTAGGTTAAAACGACATTGTTTTAGTTATTTTGAAGTTTGTTTGTTTATTTTTTTTTTTTTAAATGACTAAAATCTTTTAGTTTTTAATTTTTTTCTTGTTCAAATTAAAAAAAATGACTTGTACAGATTTTATAGCAAAAACTAATTGAACTGGACTGGTTTGGTTTGATTCCATTTTACTCTAAAATATTTTAAAAACCAAACTAAGCTGAACCAAATTAAAATGATTTAGTCGGTTCAGTGTCGGTTTGAAGTGTAAACTGAACCCATTTTGTTTCTCTTCTGAAAATTTTAGGGCCTACAAGAATATCTATTAAATAATAAAACTAGCATGAAATAACAAAGTACCTGGTTCATTCTAGAATACTAAAGAACAGTGGGACCAATATTAGCAAAATAGTGATAATCACAAACAAGAAAAAAGCGATGTCCAATCCAATACTGGAACATGTACTAGAAAGATTCTCACTAAGAACTGGAAGCACCTAGAAAATTGCATAACCTTCACTCTGTAATACTATAAACAACCTTAACTACCTTTGCTTCTGACGGCAGTGATATCAAATAGAAACAGAAAACCTTAGCAGCTTCAGAAAACAGAGTCTTCTGAAACCCACCTAGCAGAGCTTCGGCTATGGCGGATGAAGTCATTTTACTGGATTTTTGGCCAAGCCCATTTGGTATGAGGGTGAGAATTGCCTTGGCAGAGAAGGGAATCGAATATGAGGGAAGGGAAGAAGATTTGAGCAACAAGAGCCCTCTGCTGCTGAAGATGAACCCTGTTCATAAGCAAATCCCTGTTTTGATCCATAAAGGAAAACCCATCTCAGAATCACTCATAATTGTTCAGTACATTGATGAAGTTTGGAATCACAAATCTCCATTGTTACCCTCTGATCCCTACGAGCGAGCCAATGCCAGGTTTTGGGGTGACTATATTGACGAAAAGGTAAAAAATTTCTCTGAGGTCTCCAAAATTTAATTTATTTGCCAAAATATTTAAATGGGTATGCATCAAAATACAAAAATTTTGACTTTTAATTGATTGAATTGGTGTAAAATGCAGATTTACTCTACTGGGCGATTGGTGTGGGGAACAACAGGTGAAGTTCAAGAAAGAGCAAAGAACGAGCTGAGAGAGTGCTTTAAACTGCTGGAAAAAGAGTTAGGAGACAAGACTTATTTAGGTGGTGAAAATTTTGGGCTTGTAGATGTCGCTCTGATTCCCTTCTATAGCTGGTTCTATACACTTGAGAGCACTGGGAACTTCAGCATCGCAGAAGAGTTTCCAAGGCTTGTGGGTTGGGCCAAGAGGTGCATGCAGAGGGAGAGTGTAGCCAAGTCTGTTCCTAACCAGTACAAAATTTATGACTTTCTTTTGGATCTTAAGAATAAGTTACAGCTTCAGCAGCAGTGATCTAGAGGCTTTTAGGGGAAAGTAATGTGTTTATTTCAATTGTGAATCTTCATCTCTCTGTTTCTCTTTGATTTTGGTTTCATGTGTATCATTTTGGCTTTTACGGGAATGTAGTGTATGTGTTTTCTCTTAGGTATTGTAAAATTTCTCACCATTAAAACCTCCAACCTCAAGTGATGTTAGTTTGGAATTGGGAGTGATACAATTGACATAATGCTTTATTTTGGAGCAGAGAAATTAAAAAAGTAAAAGGAAAAATGTAGAAATAATGAATTTCACTGAATCAAGAGAGGAATGGTGACATGAATCATGCCATGATATGAAATTATGAATTATGGGATGACTCGGATATTATATGTCAAAGAATTAAATATCACAAAAAAAAATTCAATTGCTAGGATGAGACAATTTGATTGAAATAATACATTTAGACAAACTATTTATATAAATAGAATACTTTTCAAACTACTTACGTAAAAAGAACACTTTTAAATATTTTAATAATATTTCAATCTAAGTTTAAACACACTTTTGTCAAAAGCGTTACCTAATTTTGAGAAAAGCGTGACTTATTTTTGACAAAAACGTGTTGAAACTTTGATTAAAAAATTAATAAAATATTTAAAAGTGTTCATTTTATGTAAATAGTTTGAAAAGTACTCTATTTGTATAAATAGTTTGTACAAATGTATTATTTCAATCAAATTGTCCTAGGATGAGGCTTAGATTTTAATTTATACAAGTTTAAAATACAAACACTTGTCCAAAATAATTTCACCTCAATAGAACTGAACCTTTAACCCGTTTGCTTCGCAATTAACATTATAAGAGATATAAATTGAAACCCATGCCTTCTTCTAGCAGTGTATTACTATTAACTAGTTGCAACCCGTGCAAAGCATAGACAACTATTTAAACAAAAAAAATAGACTCGCGAGAAGAGAGAAGAAAAACAGAAAAAATAGCTAAAGGGAGAGAGCAAGTACAATAACTATAGATAACCTTATTAGTAGAGAAAAAACTTTTTTTTAAGATTATATAGTGATATTACATGGATTGAAGGTTGTTTTTTGTTTTTGGTTTAAATATACTACAAGTCTTTGTAGTTTGGATAGATTTTAAATCAAGTTTATATATTTTTTTTTTCTCTTTTGGGGTCTTAAATTTTGTTCAATTGGGTTCCTACTGTCATATCCGGTTATAAATCCGTCAGTTTAGTGCTGACATAGCAAACAACTTGTCTATGTGGCAATAAAAGAAACTGGCATGACGCCAAAATGGCAAAAAAATTATCACATCATCAATTTTTTATGCACTTTTGAGTCAAAATTTAATGAGATAATAATTTTTGTGTCACGTTGGCACCATATCAACTTTTATTGTCACATAGACAAGTCGTTTGCTATGTTATTACTAAACTGACAGAATTATAATCAGGGGATGATAACAGAGACCTAATTAAAAAAAAAAATTAAACTATAAGGATCCCAAAAGAAAAAAAAAATTATATCGACCTAATTCAAAATTTGTCCAAACTATAGGGACATGTAGTATCTTTAAACATTTATTTTTTTGGCATTAGATAGGGGTAAGTTGTATTGTCCTTGAATTGCTTTAGAGGTGGAATTACACTTACTCCCTTTGTGATTTAGTAGTATTTCACTTGTACCTATAATATTATATGGTTAAAATATTTTCATGGATTGAAAACTTTAACTGGTAGTAAATCCCCATTAACATTTTATAGATCTTCAAATAAATTATAAGTCCAATTAACAGCTAAATCCCCATTAGACTATGACAGCATCCTCATCTAATAAGAGAACCGATTTAAATTGGATCAAATCCTTTAAATTTCAATTCAATTTTTGGAAATTAATTCTCAAGATAAATATCTACTCTTGAAACAAATGTAGAATTACATTGAGCCATTGGAAATGATATTGTAATGCGTGTAAAGTTCAACTGTAAAAAACGAAAAAGGAAATCATCGCATAACAATTATGATAGTTTTGTTAAAAAACTTTTTTTTATAAAAGAGATGAGAAACCATAAACAATAGGTGGCTAATTACAAACACAACGAAACTGCTATAATCTCTCTCTTTTTTTTTTTTTTTTTGGTGGCTTTCTTCCTTCTATTTCTGCAACTCACTTTTTGGAATTGAGATAACCATGATTACACGTGAACCATCTTTTTGTTTGGTAGGAGTGATCCAGCAGAAATTATCAAATTAAGGAAACAAACAAACAAGTAGTTTAATACAAGATTGCAGGCGGTGGCAAAAGTGTGTGTTGTTCCTTCACCACCAACGCCGTGTTGTTGCGGCTAAGGCTTCAAACCACAACCAAATGGTCCCTCCATCTAAAAGAAATCTCTCTAATTTCGTAGTCATCCACTTTTAGTATTCAATGCATAGCTTTTGGACAAGTAACGAGTCTAGCACTCTTGTTTCTTCTTCATATTTTGTTTACTCTCTTTTTGAAAGCAAGGGCAGCTCTCCACACAATTCAAGTGGCTAAGAGTGTTCTGTGTTGTTAAAGATAATAATTATTCTTAAGCTTACACTTAAAAGACTAAACTTTAGGATTTTTGGGATTATTAGGTCAAAAAATGATAAATTTTTTGATATGGTATCAGAAAGTTAAAAGATTCAATTGTATTTTAGCTTTACCCCAAAGAAATGCTGCACTTGGTGTCCATATTAAATATTCAATAGAATCAAGCATAGCACAATCCTTAAAATATTAAATAAGTGCATCCTTGTGGTGGGTAATGAGGGAATTTTGTGCTGCCTAAAATATGGGCACTTTTGTCACATGTTACTGCTACTGCCTCTGCCCTTTGGCCACATCCAATGTGTAGGACTTCAAAAAAGGCATGCAACGGAAGAACACTATTCATAGCCCCACACGGTGACCGACCATTGAAAGCTACTTCAGCTCAATCCCCAACCCAGAAACGTTGAGCCACAACCTTCATCTACCTTATAGATGAACGTGTACCAGTGGTTGTTTTTGCAATGTGGTTCATCACTTCAACTTCATCTCCTTCAATAACTCCCCCTTCTCTTGGAAAGCAGTTTTAGCATTTTCTCTGCTTTCCTTTTTTCCATAAAACTTCTCTTCATTTCTCCAATCTGAAATGGTCAAGTTACAATTTGCAAGGGTCATGACAGAGGTGGCTCCACCAAGGTTTATCTCCGTGACGCGGCGCCGGGTGAAGAATATGTTGGATACTATTGCTGAAGAAGAGAATGATTTTAGTGCTGAAAAATGCTTCTCTTCCACAAATTTTGCCTCTTCCTCTTTAGGTCTTCCAAAAAATTGATTTTTTGGTTCTGGTGTACTGAGTAAGAATAAAGTTGGCATGGTTTCGGTTTGTTGAAGTCATGGCTCATTCGGCGGAATCAAATAAAATAGACAGGAGATGAACACCACTTTGTTTTTACGTTAGTTGTTCTTCTCAATGTCTTTTGCATTCTTCCATTTTTTGTTTTTTTTAGCTTGGTGAAATTACCATGGCTTTTCAAGTAGTTTAGTGTTGGCAATCTGATTTCCTTTCTCCAAATAAAAGTTTCTTGTTTAGCTCGTAGGCTTTTTTATAGCAATAGCACAGATGAATCTCAGAAGGATAGGATGATGTGAACAACTTTGCAATGGCCATGTGGGAGCAAGAAGCTCATTATAATTCTTAAGAAGTGTCTAGAATAATGTTATTATGCAAAGCCATTGCTTGTCTATTGACAACATATTCTTGCTGAAGCCTCTGTATTGAAATTTTAATATTAAATCGGTTGATTTTTTTAGCTCTTTACATTACAGTGATGTCCGTTATTCTTAATAATAGTTTTTTCCTTGTAATTGCAGTAAACTATAAAACGATTCTTGCAGCAGCAAGTTATGATACAAATGAAACAGTTATATGAGAGAATCTAATGAACCATAAGAAAAAAGTAACAGTTAAAGATGTGAAATTTCATATAGAAAACAATAGAAGAAACATTTATAATGCATCAGCTAAGTAGCAACTTTTTTTTCCCATTGGAGAAATAAGAAAATACAAGGAGCAAAGTAGGAAAAATTCTAGCTTGATTTTTTTAGTATTGTTTGTTCATTAGCAAGGATCAACTTGTCAAAGAGCCAAATATTTCAAAACCTTGAACAGTTAAGAGAAGCCTTCGGTTTTAATTTAAATATCTAATACAAAATAGAAATCGTGACATCTGTGCAAATATTAGCCAAATGCAACTGAACTACACACCCACAAATATTTGCGTCGCCACAGCAACATGGCGTCGAATAATGAGCTAGATTATCACTGGCTTAATTGGTTCCCCTTTGGCTTTCTACCTCAAGAAGATACTCGTACATGGGTACATCATCAAGAATCTATATTGGCACATATACAAGTATCTTCTGGATTTTGAAAGCCAAATTGGTACATATAAAGCATGTGACAATGTAGCTCATCATTTAATAGAAGCCTTGTTACATTTGTGGGGGGTAGAGTTTAGTTGCATTATTTTGGGTAGATATTTGGATTTCAAACTGTTAGATCATGAGAATTTTCTAAGTACTTTAAGCTAAGAAAATATATTATTTTGTTTATGCAATTATCTCGTTAGTTATAAATGAATGGTAATGCTTGTTTTGTGAGAAAGAAGTTGTCAGGTTTAATATTGACCAAAACCAACTATTTACTGTAGGTTAAACTAACCATGTGCTGATTGTATTTTGTATATATAGCAGCAGAATGAATGAAACTTGTTCAGAACCTTTCTGTTATAGATAAAGACTTCTTTTACTTTGTTTTCTTCTATTTTTCTACATTTTCCTGCTCCTCTGATTATGTAACACAAACCTTCATAAGAGATATAAATTAAAACCTAGGCCTTTTACTAACTTAAGCTTTTGGATAATCGTTGTTAGGCATGGTATTATAGCCTTTGGATAAAATAATCAAGAATTTGATCTTTGCTAATAAACAAATGTTACTCAAAGAATCAAACTGAAAATCATGAACATCAAATGGGGTTAAAGTTTATCTGCACTGAGACACCACACACTCACACACACACACACATATATATATAGATGAACACCATTAATTATTACCTTAACAGAAAAATCCTCCACAAAATGTTACTTCATAAACAATCCCAGAGACAGCACAGAGATTGCTCCACATGCTGAAATTTAGCAGGTGCCTCTGCTATGTGAAGAAGTTGGCAGGAAAAAGAGGATGCTGTAGTGAAGCACCTAGTTCAGGTCTTCTTCAAACGTAAAGTGCACATTTAAAGAAGAGCTAAATTAGCTGCTCAAATACTCCTGCCACCTTACTTACAGAACAAAGGCACCTGTTATGAGAAAAGTAATGAGACCTCAAGGTAGGTTGATAGGGTAAACAACGTTCTATTAAATCGTCGCCCTCTTTGGGTGGTTTCCCCAAGGCATATTTTGATTGGAAAAGAAACGCTATTTTATTGCGCATTAAACATTCATGTAATGACACATTTCAGCTTACATGTCACAATGATCTGAAAGGTTAATGCATTATTCTTCATGGATAAATGTCATATTTATCATTTACAAATGGCATTTTTGGATTGGAAAATATATGTTACTATATCGCACATTAACCATTCATGTAATGACACATTTCAATGTAGACGTTATACGCCTCACAATGAAGCAAAAGGTTAATGCACTTATGCTTCATGACATATTTAGCATTTACAAATTAATGGCAATTTTTGATTGGAAAAGACACGTTATTATATTGTGCATTCACCATTCATGTAATGATATATTTCAACCTAGATGTTCCTTGATTGAGGAAAAAACGTCACACACACTGATGCAAAAGGTTAATGCATTTATCCTTCATTCCACATTTAGCATTTACAGATGGTTGGATTGGGTACAACTTATTGACACATAATGAAAATATATGGAATGGTTGATAGTTGAAAATTAGGCAAGGCATTACGTTGTTGCAAAATTTTCATCCACCTGTTATACATGCATTATGTATTCTCTACAAACGGTAAATTTTGGTTGTATTCCATTCATTATTAAATCACATACGAAAAATGGACATATCCTCTTCCCATTTGTAGCCAACAAAAAGCATCATATTGCATTAAGGTGGAAGAGATAGAGCTTGACGAAAAAATGCACCAAAAGTGAATATCCAAAAGCATCTTACCTGTTGTGTTGTTTGTGTGTCAATTCTCATTGACGTGAATCGTAGGTCATCGTTTTTGATTTCTTTCTTTAGTTTTCAGCTTTGATTGATCTTTTGAACCATTAATATTCCTTATATATATTATTCAACATTTTTTCATGTGGCTTTATAATGAACACAAGGACTTGGGTAGCCATAGATTGACCCAAATACCGAGGAGAAAATGATCGAGCTAGATAACCTACAAAGTAATTGGACATCTAAAAAATATTAACCACGTCTTAAATTGACTAATTACACAACTTTGAACAAATAAACTACTTTTTTTTTCTTCTCAAAGGTGTAATTATGATTTTGGTTAATTCCCACGATTGAGTTGTTATTATAAACTTTTTGCTTCCACCTATTTCTGCAACTCACTTTTTGAAATGGAATAAATCATGAGTTGGCCATGTGAAGCCATCATAGTTTGCTTGGAGTGACCCAGCTGAAATGAAGGAAACAAACAAACAAGTACTTCAATACAAGATTGCAGCTTGTGGAAAGTCTGTGTTGTCCCTTCCCCACCAACGCCGTGTTGTTGCGGCTAAGGCTTCAAACCACACCCAAATGGCCCCTCCATCTAAAAGAAATCTCTAATTTCTTAGTCATCCACTTTTAGTATTCAATAAATTGCGTTTGTACAAACAAAAGACTCTTATCACTTCTGTTTCTTGTTACTATTTTGTTAACCCACCATCTTCAACACAAGGGCAGCTATTTATACAATTCAAGTGGCAATGAGTGCACGTGTTGTTAGAAATAAAAACGAGCATGCATCTAACAGTTTGAATTTTTGGAATAACTTTTTTCTTAATCAAGTATAAAGCCTCTTTGGTCAAGTGGTAAAAAGTTAATAGTTGTTGCCAGTGTCGGAATTAATTGAAAGTGAATTTCAGATCAACCCAAAGGGAATGCTACATTTGGTGTCCACACTCCATAGAAAATATGGGCATTTTCGTCACTTGTCACTGCTACTACCTGTGCCCTTTGGTCACATCCAATTTCCAAGAGCCAAAAGGGCATACAATGGAAGGACACTACATAGTGCATAAGTGCAGCCCCACATAGGCACATAGTGACCGACCATTGAAAGCTACTTCACCCCAATCGTCAACACAGAAACGTTGCGCCACAACCTTCATCAACCTTATAAATGAACGTATACCAGTGATTTTTTTTTGCAGTGTGGCTCATCTCTTCAACTTCTTTATCTCCAGTCTCCACCTATCCTTTCCCTTTTCTTCTTATTAATTCTTTCTTGTTACCTTCAGTTCTCATATCTGAAATGGCCGAATTACAATTTGCAAGGGTCATTACAGAAGTTGCTCCACCAAGGTTTATCTCCGTGACCCGTCGCCGCTTGAAGAAAACGCTGGATACTATTGCTGAGGAAGAGAATAATTTTGGTGCTGAAAAAAGCTTCTCTTCAACCATTTTTGATCCTCTTCTCTGGGTCTTCCAGAGAGACCTATTTTGTTGAACAATTTCTAGTTGTTCCACAAAACCTTACTTTGTTGTTCTGGTGTAGTAAGAAGAATAAAAGAGGCATGGTTAGGGTTTGGTGAAGTCATGGCTCATCAGCGGCATCAAATAAAATAGGCAGGGGATGAACACACCACTTGGGTTTTATGACAATGGGCTGTTTTTCTCAATGTCTTTTGCATTTTTTTATTGTTTTTCTGCTTTTTGCACTGAGAAAGTTTTTTGGAGGTTCAACTGGTTTAGTGTCAGCAATGTGATTTCCTTTATCCAAATAAAAGTTTCTTATTTAGCTCTTAGGCTTTTGTATAGCAGTAGCACATAGGATGATGTGAATCACTTCCTATGCAATGGCCAATGGGTGCAAGAAGCTCATTATAAGTCTTAGTAATTGCTTGCAATGTTGTCATTTTGCCGAGCCATTGCTTGTATATTGACAATTAATGTACTGTAACTAAGGCCTTTCTATTGAAATTCTAATATCAAAGCACTTTATTTGTGGACTCTCTACCTTACAGAAAGCAATCATTAAAGTGATTCTTTTTTCTTAGTAATTGTTGTAAACTGTGAAACGATTTTTACAGTGGCTACATATGATAATGCTACAAAATTAAACACGTTGAGGAAAATCTATTGAAAGACAAGGAAAAGTAAAAATGTAGTACAGTTATCAGAAAAATGTGTCAAATAATTTGATATTCGGACAACTACACGATGAAAAGGCTTTTAGAGCAGTAGGTGAGGGCTATGCTATGTTAGCCCTCTTTTAGAGCTAGGTAGTACTATTCTTATTTTAGTTGAATATGTTTAGGTGGGATTCATTCAGTGATTTTAGTATTATTGCAAATATCTCAAAAAATTAAGTTATTCAGTATGTGTTAAAATATACAGTTTTTTATAAAATGCAAAAATAATATGATATAACAAAACGTATTAAGAAACAAATTTTTCAAGATTATTTTTTGGTATGTTTTTTTATATCATGTCATTTTTATATTTTATAAAGAACTGTGTGTTTTTGCACAACTAGGTGACTTATTTTTTCGAAATCTTCACAATGACACCCAAATCACACACTAAGTCCCATTGAGTCTCTTTTAAGAAGGGGGGAGGGGGGGGGGGGTACCATAGCCTTCACCATTATTATAATATTAACATTAAGTGATGAGTAGTGAAGTGGATGAAAATAAGTTGGTAAGAAACTGCAGTAGTTAAAAGATGAGCAACAAATATCTTAAGCTATTGACGGGAGAAAGCCTGCTGAAATTAAGTGTTGCTATATGTGCTCAATGTGAGAGGATAATTAATGTGTAACTAATATTTACTTTATTAACATTGTAAATATGAATATTGTAGGTTTTGGATAACTTTATTTGTATTTGAGAATTGGTTGTTGCCCTATTGGTCATGTAACATGGTATTATGCGAATATGAATCTTTCCCTTATGTTTTGTAGTGTCATTTTGGAGTGTTCCTCTTCGGCCACCAAATAATGCTATTTATACTAGTTATTGCGATACTTGATCCAAGCTCAACTTAAATACTACGTTTTACATTACACAAAGCTTATTTAAATTGGATCAAATCCATTAGATTTAAACTTTTTTTTTTTTGGTTGAAATGCTCATGGAAGCCGAATATCTATTCTTGAAACAAATGTTGAATCACATTGAGCCATTGAAAACGATATTGTAATGCATGTACATGCAACTGTAGAGAATTGTTTTTGTATAAGAGTTTCGAGAATTTGTTTATAAACTTATTTATAACCCAATAAAATATTTCCTGATGAATCATAAAAGAGATGAGAAAGAGAAACCATAAAATAAAATAAAAAAAGCCAGGTATCTAATTGCATACCCAATGTAGGCTTTGGTGGCTACCAAGGCACCACCCAAGTAGGTTGTTTGGAGTAGGATCCTTTAATGGTACTTGTAGGAAGGATCTTACTATCCTTGAGTTGTACGTGTTTCAATTCTCATTTGTTCTTCTCTTCATCAATTGGATTATTACATCATGCCAATTAAATAATTTCCACTCATAAGGTTATTAACTTGGAACAAATATGCAATTAGAAAGCAGTAATTTGTCACATCCCAATGGGGATATTCTTGTGATTGAGATATTCCATCAATCATTATCAAGGAATTCTTTAGTTCAATTCCCATTAGGAACCTATAAGGTGGGTTTACGGAGCGCTATACAACCTACAAGTTTTTGTGTAAGAAAAGAACAACAACTTTAATATCACAAATGAGTAGATTTTTGTTGGCTCTTTTTTGTTACAAAGCAGCACCTCCAGGAATGAGGAGAGTTATGGGCCTGTTTGAAATCAAACATCTTGATTTCTATAATCAAGAGAAGTGTTATTAGATCCACACGAGTCTTAGCAGACTTTTTTAGTTTAAAAACATACATCAAATTAAAAAGACATCCATATCATCTGGTCTTGTAGCTCTAGAACACTTGATTCACTGCTGCTGAAGCTGTAGCTTCTTCTTCAACTCCATAAGGAAGTCATGAACTTTGTATTGATCAGGCACAGACTTGGCCACACTCTCCCTTTGCATGCACCTCTTGCCCCAACCCACAAGCTTTGGAAACTCTTGAGTGATGCTGAAGTTTCCAACAGTCTCAAGCGTATAGAACCAGCTATAAAAGGGAATGAGAGCCACATCTACAAGTCCAAACTTGTCACCACCAAAATAAGACTTGTCTCCTAACTCTCCTTCCAACACTTCAAAGCACTCTTTCAGCTCATCCTTTGCTCTTTCTTGAACCTCCCCTGTTTTTTCCCATACCGCCCTCGCAGTAGAGTAAATCTGCATTTTACACAAAATCAATCATGACAAAGAGAGCCCCTTCAAGTGTTGAACATGAAAATTATCAGATTTTTCTGAAAACCCATTTAAAAATTTGGAAAATCGTATCAAGTTGAAAGACATTTCAGACTCAAGTTACCTTCTTTTCGATATAGTCAGCCCAAAACCTGGCGTTGGCACGCTCATAGGGATCAGAGGGAAACAATGATGGAGATTTGTGATTCCAGTTTTCATCAATGTAGTGAACAATTATGAGTGATTCGGAGATGGGTTTTCCCTTATGAATCAGAACAGGGATTTTTTTATGAACAGGGTTCATCTCCAGCAGCTGAGAGCTTTTGTTGCTTAAATTTTCTTCTTTTACCTCGTACTCGATTCCCTTCTCCTCCAAGGCAATTCTGACCCTATTACCGAATGGGCTTATCCAAGTATGCAGTAAAACTACTTTGTCTGCCATTGTTGAATCTCTACTACGTTGGTGTCCTCTGTTTTTGTGTTTCTATTTCTAGCTTTTCGCTGATGTTGGAAGGAAAACTAGGTAGGATATTTATAGTAATCGCCAACTGAATGTGGTGTACTTGTGTCCTTCTGTTGGTGCTTCCGGGTCTGAGTTCATCGTCATTACTTACGTCACATATCAAAAAGTATAGAGCGCTCAACGTTCCTAGTTCCTAGTCAAATAATTTATTCAGCTTTGATTTTATTATTTTTTTCTTTTCTGGAAGAAAAGATTGGACTTTAGTCTTTACTACTATAATTCTCATACAGAAATTAGACAGAGTTGATTGTCATTACTTACGTCAGATATCATAAAGACATAAAGTACAGAGGGAAAAGGCACTGAACGTTTCTAGTCAAATAATTTATTCACCTTTCATTTTTCTTTCTTACTTTTTTTTTGCCCTTTGGTTTAAATGTAATTCAAGGCTTTGGACGAATTTTAAATTATATTTTTCTTTTTTTGACCTTATAATTTATATTTTTTTTAATTAAGTCTATATTGTCATTCTCAATTATAATTCTTTCAATTTAGTGCTAATATAGTAAATAACATATTTATGTGACAATAAAAGAAGTTGATGTGGTGTCAATGTAGCACAAAAATTGTCATGTCATCAAATTTTGACTAAAAAAAGTGCATAAAAAAGTTAATAAAGTGATAATTTTTGTGTCATGTTAATTTTTTTATTGTTATATAAACAAATTATTTGTCATATTAGCATTAAATTGACGGATTATAACTAGGGGTGACGACAAGGACCAAATTAAAAAGAAATTTAAACCATAATGACCTCAAAAAAAAAAAAAAAAATTATAAGGATCTGATTCAAAATTCATCCAAACTATAAAGACTTGCAATACATTTAAACATTTATTTTCTTGCTTAAAAAGATTCGACTTTATTACTCTAATTCTCATGTTAGAGTTGAAAATAAGAATCAAAATTTGTTCTTTGTGAATGATTTATGAGTTTAATAACATATTCTTTAGAAATAAAATTTAAAAAATTTAATGTTATAAATTTTATTTTTTTATCAAATATTTTCTTTTCTTTTTTCAAAACATTTTGCTTTGATATGACTAATTTTATTTTATTTTATTTTGATAGGAAAGATTAAGGATAAATTTTGATCTCTATTTAGTAAAAAGCAATTTTTTATAAAAAAAATAAAATAAAATTGGAAGACTACCATTTAATTGTTCCTTTATAAATTTCATTTTTTATTTAGTTAAAAAGTGTTACTTGCAGCACTTGCATGTCGTAGGACCCAAATAATAAACTAGTTTTAGTGATAGTGCTTAGTGTCAAATAGAATAAAGTGTCCTTTTCAAATACGATGTGAGCACTTGCGTATCAACTTATATTGCACCCCAAGTCATGCACATAAAATCTAGGAGATTTCTTAGATATTTTTAGTATTTATGTAGTATATCATATTACATAAAAATAACCAATAAATGAATGACACGTATACAAGTTAACTATTTTTAAGTTTGTTTAAAAAATTAAATAAATTATATTTTATATCTAATAAAATATAAAAATTATGTATGTTTGACACGTCAGTGTAGTATGATATACTTATGTAATATCATAGAATCTCCGTAAAATCTATCATTCACATTTACTTAATATTACTTTAAACATACCTTCAACCTTAACTGCTCATGATAATAAACTTTCATACATGTTAACATTATAGATAGATATAAGTGTTTAGGAATAGCACACATACACACAATTTAAATCTTCTTTCCACCAAAAAAACAATTTAATAATTTTTCTTAAATTTAAGGTCTCGTGTCTGATTGTCAGGATCTTTTAATATCTTCAAATAAAAAATATAATTCTCTCTATTTAATAAAAAAATGTGAAGTTATATATTTTCATTCTCTTATTTGGTACACATATTTTCTTTTAAAAATATAATAATTTATTATGATTATTTTTCTAGATTATAATTTTTTAATTTATATTATGATATAAAGATTTTAACATTGATTTGTCAATTTTAATATTATTTGTAAATTGGGATTTATTATTTTTCTAGTAAAAAAAAATGGAAATTTAGACTGATTGTCTCAATTTCAAATGAGGGCCTCATTTGGTAATTGGCTAATGTGATGAGAAATCGTCAAAAGTCAAACAAATCCTCTTAATTTGGAAATAGAAAAAAGGAAGTTGCCAGGAATAAAAATAAAGGAAAATAACGACAAACGAGATTCGATGACCAACGCAATGACATAGGGTTCCTCTGTACCTTTTTTGTTCCGAAGGTCCCAGAATATTTCGAACTAAAGAAAGACTATTACCAAAATAAAAAATAAATAAAAAAAGACCGACAACGTAAGTGAATAAAATGTTCCAATTTTCTCTATAAATTGACGCACCCATTCCTCAGCAACTACTTACTTCTACGTTTCCAGAAGGTCAAAAACCCTTCATTTCTTGTGCTTTCTCTCGCCCTTTTGAGCCCTTAGCTCTGTTTGTATATCAATGACGGATGAGGTGGTTCTGTTGGATTTCTGGCCAAGCCCTTTTGGGATGAGGCTCAGAATAGCACTTGCAGAAAAGGGTGTCAAGTATGAGTATAAAGATGAGGACTTGAGGAACAAGAGCCCTCTTCTCCTTCAAATGAACCCGGTTCACAAGAAGATTCCGGTTCTCATTCACAACGGCAAACCCATCTGTGAATCCCTCATTGCTGTTCAGTACATTGATGAGGTTTGGAACCACAAATCTCCGTTGCTGCCTTCTGATCCTTACCAGAGAGCCCAAGCTAGATTCTGGGCTGACTATGTTGACAAGAAGGTACCTTTTTGTGTGCTTGACTACTATGTTCTCTTACTTATGTTTAGTTTATCATTAGTTTTGAAATTTAATATTATTTCTTTTAGCTTACGTCTGTTTCTAAGGAAAAAGAAGAAGAAAATATTTCTCTGATCTGAACATGAGATAGAATATTGTACTTTTGTTGTTTCTGTCTCCTGTCTAATGTTGAATTTGACCCTTTTGATCGATTGGAAATTGAGAAACTAAAATTGTGATTTATTCATCTATTTGATTGGCGGTTTAACAGTGCCCAAATATTCCTTTGTAGTTTAGTGGTCACTTTTTCCATTGGATAAACTTACTTTACAGGACACCCTTTTCCCAAGATTCTCTACATCATCATATCTTTGGTGTTTTGTGTTTGAACGTTGAACAGAAACCATCCTTTCTGGCCAAGTAGTAGAGTCAACTTGCAAATTTGAAAACTTTATTCTTTCACTTTTGTTTTGTATATTTCTTAGCCTCCTTTAGCAAAATGAAGCAAAAAAGTGATTTTTGATGATGATAGAATAGGAAAATAAATAATCACTGTCATACATAGAAAAATAGAGTTAAATAAAGGGGTCATCTTTGTTTTTCTTTTCATCATACATACTAATTCATCATTGAAGATGTTTGTTCTGATTTCTCCATATCACCTGCAGAATAATCAAATAGTCCTTGTGTTTATTTTTGTCATGGTAGCAAGAAGCATAAGAAATTTTCCATTTTTGGGTTGGCTGTTTATGGGAAAAATGTTGAATGATTTTTCACCTCGTGTTGTCTAACTTTTCATCATACATACTAATTCATCATTGAAGATGTTTGTTCTGACTTCTCCATATCACCTGCAGAATAATCAAATAGTCCTTGTGTTTATTTTTGTCATGGTAGCAAGAAGCATAAGAAATTTTCCAGTTTTGGGTTGGCTGTTTATGGGGAAAATGTTGAATGATTTTTCACCTCGTGTTGTCTACTATTGTGATAGTCAGCACTAGACCTTAATGGTTCTTCTCCTTTCTCATTCTGAAATTGTATGATCTAATTTGATGAGCATTGGTGTTCATGATTTGAAATAGATCTATGATGCTGGAAGGAAAGTGTGGACAACCAAAGGAGAAGAGCAAGAAGCTGCAAAGAAGGAATTCATTGATTCACTTAAATTGTTGGAGGAGCAGCTAGGAGACAAGCCTTATTTTGGTGGAGACAACCTTGGCTTTGTGGATGTTGCACTTGTCCCCTTCTACAGTTGGTTTGAAGCCTATGAGACATTTGGGAACCTCAATATAGAAGCTGAGTGCCCCAAGTTCATTGCTTGGGCCAAAAGGTGCCTGCAGAAAGAGAGTGTCTCCAAGTCCATTCCTGACCAGCACAAGGTCTATGCCTTCGTTTCCGAGATCAGAAAGAAGTTTGGCCTTGAGTAGGAATATAATGTCAAATTGCTTCTCAGTGATTGCATGCTTCATCTTTTGAATAATTGTGTAATAAAAAGGTCACTTAGAAGTCCCTTTGGAAATTTGTAGGTTTTGGATGACTTTTTTTGCATTTGGCCAAGTGGTTGTTGCCGTGTTGGTTATTTGATACAGTAATTGAGTGTTACGAGAATATGAATCTTCTTCTCTTTCTCACTTTTAGTTTCGGATTGGAGCTTTTCTATTTGCACAACAAGTACTGCTATATACACTAGTTATTACCATACCTAGTCTGCTGGGATTTTTTGAACAAAAAATGATGCTACTTGAGAGCATCACAAGTAGGTTTTCTCTTGAACAATAACTTTTGAATCAAAACCCATTATTTAGATTCCACCTAAAAGGTTTAAGCTTTTAGAATTGACATGGACTAGGCACCAAATGTACCTTCTTATTAACAAAGCTAACTCATAAATGGGTTTCAGATAAGAGGATTTTCTTGTGAATTGGTTTCATTTGCAGAAACAAACGGTTCTTGTTCTGCATATCCTGTTAGTTGCACTCCTATTTCATTCCTTGCTGAGCCAACCAAACCCTAGCACTCATCCTAACAAAACCACCTCGTCAACATTGAGCTGAGAGAGTGGGAAAATGGTTGAAGAGTACAGTCCACAGAAAACACAGATAATTTGGGGAAGAGAACTGAATTTATGTCACTGTCTTCTGTTTAGAACCGGTAGTTAAAGCAACATGCACATCATTGGAAACTGCTTTGTCTGTAGAATTATTTGACAAACTCAGCTTACTATACTAATTGATTACAATACTAGTGAATTAAATGGGTTACCCAGAATTAAGCAGTTGAACATGAACAGGATTTTTTAATTTGATTCTTCTGCATAATAGGAATTGAGAAATCATGAAGACAGAAGAAATATTCTGCTTATTAAAGAGTTTATGACACACTTACATTCTTACACACCCATGTCTCCAGCATTCAACACAAAAAACTTACCTAGTCTCCAGTTAACCCAATCCAAGAACCAAGTATCCCACGGACATTGATCATAAATTGACATTATATCCTTTATGTGTCCCTTTAGTCCAATTCAAGCATCTTCCTGTAGCCAACAACAAACTCGTATACCACCTTCTCATCAGCAAGAGATTTGGAAACACTTTCTCTCTGCTTGCATCTCTTTGCCCAAGCAATAAGTTTAGGACACTCTGCCTCCACTTTGAAGTTGCCTAATGCTTCATAAGTATAAAACCAGCTGTAGAAAGGAATAAGAGCAATATCCACAAGCCCAAATGTGTCACCCCCAAAATAAGTCTTCTCCCCAAGAGCTTCCTCCAATTGCTTTAAATTCTCTATCAAATCCTTCTTTGCCACCTCAAGCTCATCCCTCTTTCCAGCCCATATCTTCCCTCCAACATCACCCACCTGTATTCTTTAACACATAAATGATTGGTGTTTATTATCCTTAATGGAAATCCCAATAGATGAATCATAGATATCTAAAAAAGAAAATTTTTTGAAGAAAAGAGAGAAAGCAGATGTTCAAGTTATTGAATTGGGAGAAAAATTGGCAAGTACCTTTTTATTGACAAAATCAGCCCAGAACCTGGCTTGAGCTCTCTGATAAGGGTCAGTGGGTAGCAAAGGAGCTTTTTCCTTCCAAATTTCATCAATATACTCAACAATGATGAGGGATTCACAAATGGGATTCCCATCATGGATGAGAACTGGGATCTTCTTGTGAATTGGGTTCATTTGCAGAAGTAGGGGGCTCTTGTTCATGAGATCCTCTTCCTTGTACTCATATTTGATTTCTTTCTCTGCAAGTGCTATCCTGGCCCTCATTCCAAACATGCTGAGCCACTCGTCCAACAGAACAACCTCGTCTGACATTGTCAAGGACAACCTCTGAGCTGGGAGAGTGAACTGGTGAGCAAGACTTCAAAAGAGAACAACAAAAATGCTTCTGACAAGAGAAGGAGCAGCTCTCAATTTATTGGCAAGTTTTGGACAGAGAGAACCGCACCAATTTCAATTCTCAAATAAAATATTCAGCTCACTTTTTGCAACAACTCTCTGGAGGAATCTTCAGGCTATTATATCATCAACGATGGCAACTTTTATTCTAAATTCTGAGGAACCAGCTCATATTGTGATTACCATGGCCACAAAAAAACAAAGCTCATATTGATTCGCCATATATTTTTTCTCAAGATATAAAACAGATGAGGATAATTGAGTACACGTGTGGATGTCAACTTTTGAATTTTTTCGTTAGTTAGAATAATTTTTTGATGGGGGAATACTAGAAGAATTAGAAATCAAACCTCAACCTTAGAGAAATCATCTAGATCAGTTTTTATAAATTATCGATGCTTTCTTTTCTTTTTTGGCTACAAGCTAGATTTTTCAACCTTCGGTTACTTACTTGGATAAAGTCTGCCACATGCTTTAACTCTAGTTACTCTACCAACCACCGATTAACAAAATCTATAATTTCCCTTGGGATCTCATGTCAATTTGTCTCCATCAGCCTAACCATTTCTATGCTGTTTGGTTTTTGCTCTCCAATCTCCATCCATCAACGATTCTACAGTCTTTCTTTCATATATGAACCTCTGCTTCCCTTTCCCCCAAATGATTTTTGTTCTTTTTCTCAGCAATTCCCTAAGTGAGTGTCAACTTGTACCTCCTTCTCAGCACCTCTAGCCAACCCTTCGACATAAGCCAGAGTTTTAGCGACATGCATGGAATCTCCAATGGTGACACAGACCTAAAGGAAAGAGAAGAGCAAAGAAGAAAGGGTAGGCTTATTTTTTTTAATACATTGAAAAATATGGAATAAGATAAATGGGCTCTCATCCATTCTCTTATCTGTAGAATTCCCTTATTCTAATTTTCTGAAAGCCATACATACATATAGTTCTATCTATGCTATGTTACATGCATCCACCTTGGGCTAAAGTGTAGAGATATGGAGTATATGGACGTGTCTCTACTCTCTAGTTCAAACCAACAATCTTCTTGTATTCCAAAACAGATTCATAGAGCTTCTTCCCATCAGGAAGCGTTTTGGATACGCTCTCCCTCTGCATGCATCTCTTTGCCCAAGCAATGAGTTTGGGACACTCTGCCTCAATTTCAAAGTTGCCAAACTTCTCGTAAGTATAAAACCAGGCATAGAAAGTGATTAGAGCAACATCAACAAACCCAAATTTGTCACCCCCAAAATATTCCTTGTTTCCTAGACCCTCTTCCAATTGCTTTAAGCTCTCTATAAAGTTCTTCTTTGCCACCTCTTGCTCATCTCCTTTTGAACCCCATATCCTAGTCGAAGGAACATAGACCTGCATTTTTTTGGGGAGCAAGAGAAAGCAGATACAGTAAATTCAACAACACCAACAAACATGTATTGACAAAAGCAAACAGATTTAGGGGACATGCGGAACATCTTTTTTCAGAAAGATTCTTGGGAAATCTATCATGAAAATTTATAATTATTATTTGGCATTAGATTTCAAATTCTAAGGATACAAAATCTAAACTTAGAAATTAAAAAAGTGATTCCCTTTGACAACCATCAGAATTTTAGTAGTTGACAAACTTGTTTGCATAGAAAGTATGCAAAGTCCTGAAATAGGAACCAAAAAATTTGGCACCTACCTTGTGATCAACAAAATCAGCCCAGAACTTGGCTTGAGCTCTGTGATAAGGATCAAAAGGTAGCAAAGGAGCTTTGTCCTTCCAAATTTCATCAATATACTGAACAATAATGAGGGACTCACAAATGGGTTTCCCATTATGGATGAGAACTGGGATTTTCTTGTGAATTGGGTTCATTTGCAGAAGCAGTGGGCTCTTGTTCATGAGATCCTCTTCCTTGTACTCATATTTGATTTCTTTCTCTGCAAGTGCTATCCTTGCCCTCATTCCAAACATACTGAATCCAGCACTCAACAAAACCACCTCGTCTTCAGCAGCAGCCATTGTCAAAGGTAGCAACCAGTGGTCTGAGACTTTTGAGACTATAGAATGCAACTAAGAAGATATTTTTGAGACTAAAGTTGCGGTACGCAAGTTCAATAAGTCAGCATAGGCGGCTTCGCCTCATATGTGACTTTTGCTTGCGCAATATAGTATGTAAACGAGAGAAAAAGAAAAATATAAAGTATGCAGGACTACCCAAGGGTTGTGGCTCAGGTGGCAAAACAGGCTGAGTAAGCGAGAAAAGTCGTTCGATCCCCACAAAACACATTTTTAGTGTGGGGTGAGGAGCCTTAACTGTGAGTAAACTCGAATAGGATTAGTCCAATTCCGGTAATAAGATGGGATACCTGAATTCATACCAAAAAAAAAAAGAAAAGTATGCAAAACTTGTTTGAATCATGACCAAAGTGTGTGCACTGCAGACTTTTCCATTTGAAAATACACTGTGATAAATAAAGCGTTGCATTTATTAAGAAACTTTTTGGTGCCAATGAATATGGTGTAACTATAAATAATATGGCAAAATAAATTTATATTAATAGTCAAAGAACAATATATAAATAAAAAATTTAATTATAATTGCTTCTTGACTCATTTGTAAAGATTTTATATGTGAAGAAAATATTTAATTAAAAATTATAGTAAGTGGATTAGTGGAGACACTAAAAAAAATAGTAAAACAATAGAGAACAAAATAAGATCGAGAGAGAAAAAATACATATAATTTTAATATTTGTTTGCTTAATTGAAAAAATACATTATAAGAAAAAAAAAGTAATTAAGGATTTAACTTTTTTTTCTCTCTTTTAACTCTTCTCTTTCTTTCTCTTTCTCTTCTCTTATTCCCTTCTTCTCTCTCTTTCTCTTCAACGTGCCCTTTCTTTCTCTCTTTGAATCATTTAGCGTGTTTTTAAGAGACACACAGACAACAATCTATTGTGGCAACCTTTTTTTTATTTTTCCTCATAGGAATCCGCTACTTTAATATAGTGGATCTTTAAAAAAAAATATTACATCTAAAATAACATGTCATATTTTATTCATTAATACTCAATTAAAATACTCAAAACATGCTTACTTTTGTAAATAATTTTAATAGTAATACATTTAAGTATTTATTTTTTTTTTGACATTATTTAAGTCATTTTGCATGAAATATTTAACATGTTTTAAGGTTAGGTTGGTTTGGCATGACTGTGTCAAAGTGTTAGGTTAATTTATTTTAGGCATCAAAAAGCACAAATGTTAAAACTAAAAAGGTTTAGTAATTGTATTAAAAACAACATCTTTCAACAACCAGTTTATGCTTATTAGAGTGCTTATTCTAGACGGAAATTCACCAGCTGCTGGGTCACTGGTCCCTCTCTGTCACACAGTGAAGTTGCATAGTGTTTTGCACAGCAATGTGGTCCTTCTATTTCTTTTCCTTCATTTTTACAGGATTCTGTTTGTGGACTAAAAATGTATATACTATGAGTCACACTTACAAACATATGATTTCCTGTTTACTAGACAAACGCAAATGTTCAATGCTGTTCATTAATAAGGAGAACGAACAGCCAAGTGTACACTAGCTAGTGTGTGCACCAAACACACATTAACAAGCTCAACTTAAGTACAACGTTAATTGCATAGCACAAATTATTAATTGTCTCTATATGATAGGCAGTTGTTATCTTTTAATACTTACTAATGAACTGTGTCTCTCTTAGTCCAATCCAAAGACCTTTTTATACACCAATGCAGACTCATAGACCTTCTTCTCATCAGGAAGAGATTTGGACACACTCTCTCTCTTCATGCATCTCTTAGCCCATGCAATGAGTTTAGGACACTCTGTCTCTATTTTGAAGTTGCCAAATGTTTCATAAGTATAAAACCAGCTATAGAATGGGATCAGGGCAACATCAACAAATCCAAATGCATCTCCCCCAAAACATGCCTTGTTTCCAAGAGCCTCCTCCAATTGCTTTAAGATCTCTATGAAATCCTTCTTTGCCGCCTCTTGTTCATCTCCCTTTGAAGTCCATATAGTCCTCCCAACATCATACACCTGCACTTTTAGGCACATCAATTGGTATCAATAGCTTCTTAATAGAACATAGAAAGTAGATTTTAGGCATTTTGTGAACTGACATATTCATATAAGTACATAGCATTCTAGTATCCCATGTTCTGATATTGAATATCAGGAATTTAAGATTCTCATATTTGGTTTGACAGAAAATTAGTTTAGAATACCAAAAAATGAAGGTATCTTAAATTCCTAGGTATAACGCCTAAATTTCAAATATTCGTACTATTTTACACATGTGAAAATGATAGTGTACCAATCACTAGTCTAAATATTGAGTTGGGTACTAAAGATTACCACCTACCTTCTGATCAACAAAATCAGCCCAAAACCTGGCTTGAGCTCTCTGATAAGGGTCAAAGGGTAGCAATGGAGCTTCGTCCTTCCAAACTTCATCAATATACTTAACAATAATGAGAGACCCACAAATGGGTTTCCCATTATGGATGAGAACTGGGATATACTTGTAAATTGGGTTCATTTGCAGAAGTAAAGGGCTCTTGTTGATAAGATCCTCTTCCTTGTATTCATATTTGATCCCTTTCTCAGCTAATGCTATCCTAACCCTCATTCCAAACATACTGAACCAGGTATCCAACAAAACCACCTTGTCCGCCATTAATTGTTTGAGACAACCACTACAATAAGAGAGAGAGTGAAGTACTGAAGAAGAACATAGAGAACAATAAGATATCTTTCAGATGAGAATGAACCAGTCTCAAATTTATAGGCAAGTTCAAAAGCACGTGCTTATGTTACAAGATCTAAGGGAGATTCTTAACTGCACTATAATACAAATCGAAGAGAAACAAAATATTTTAATTCTTATAAGATACAATATTTGTTTATTTGGTCCCTCAATTTTAATGAAGTTTTGAGTTATTGCTAACAATTATTTGACCCGTGAGTCACTAGTGGAGAAAATATGGGTTTAAGTAGAATGAAGTCTGCATATACATCATTTACATTCTGCATATTCTATTCTAATCAGTTTTCTAATTGGTTGGCCTCAAGTTAATGCAGAGCCCATGGTGATGGTGCTGTCTTTTGGAAGGACCCACCAAGCTCAGACAGGAGCTGACCTTTGATGCTGCATGCTGCATTCTGCAAATCTCATATGCAATTTGCGCTCATTATTAGTGTTTGTTGATAGTTGGCACCTATGGAACTGGAAAGTGGAAACATTGTATCAGACAAGGAGATCCTAAAGATTCTCAAGGGGAGAACTGGAATAATTGTCATTAATTAATTTGGATCTTCATAAGTGGGAGAAGCCCCAAGATTATAAGGTTGTTTACAAATATGAAACATAGTATGCAAGCAGCAGTGTTATTTTTCTCCCCCTTTCTCCTTCTTTTTCTCTCCCATCTCTTATGTTTCCATATCAAAAAAGATGGATAAATAATTCAAAGATTGAGTACTGAATACTTTATTAAAAAAAAAAAAAGAAGTTTGTATTGATTTGTTATTAAGAATAATTTTAATTGAATTTATAAACAACTAATAAACTGCTCATGTACTCTTTATTGGACTCAAAAAATGCATAGAATTGAGTCTAAAAGAGCGAAAAAAACAACAATTTTTATTATTTCTCAGCACTATGTAGTAACTATGTGCTATATGAGTGTTTACAACAAGTTTATAACCATGTGTTGTTTTGAAGTTTAGAAGCTTGCTCGAATATTGAATTAGTCAAATGAATTATAATCGCTTGGAACCACTAGCGGAAGTGACACCCACATTCTTTTTCGGAAATTTATATGGTGCCATGAGGGCACCTGTGCTGGAATTTTCCAGCCGTTGAATAATTTTGTGCCAGAAAATCTCAAATTATTAGATGCTTTCCCAGCAAAGTAACTTCTATTTGAGAAATTAACAGAGAAATGAAAACAAATGACTCCTAATAAATATAACTCGCAGTGAAAAATCAACAACTAATCTTCAGACACACACAAGTGTTCAATGCTTATTAGAAGAACAAACAAGCATAACTTAAAAAAGTTACATAATGTACTCATAGTTCATACTCATATATAGACATATCCACAAGTGTCCAGAGTCCTAATTAATAATAAAATACAAGAACTAACCATTTCAAGCTCACTTATTTAACCAAACATGCTATAATTTTAGTGGTGGTTTTGTTGTGAGTGTTTCTTTAGTCCACCCCAAGCTTCTTCCTCGAGCCCAAAACAAACTCATAGACCTCCTTCTCATCAGCAAGAGATTTGGAAACACTCTCCCTCTGCATGCATCTTTTAGCCCATGCAATAATTTTAGGACAATCTGCCTCAATTTTGAAGTTGCCAAATGTTTCATACACATAAAACCAGCTGTAGAACCCTATCAGAGAAACATCAACAAACCCAAATGTGTCACCCCCAAAATACGGCTTCTCTCCTAGCACCTCTTCCAATTGCTTAAAGGTTTCAAAGAACTCCTTCTTTGCCACCTCAAGCTCATCTCCCTTTGTGGTCCATATCTTCTTTTGAACATCACTCACCTGCATTTTTTACCACATGTACTAGTATTAACATCTTCCATGGGCATAAAGACAAATTACCCAAAAGAAAAAATTTGCCAAAAATAAAGTCATTCTAAAAAGCAGGAAACTTCAATTGTGGACATAAAAATTGGCACCTACCTTGCTATCAATAAAATTAGCCCAGAACCTGGCTTGAGCTCTCTCATAAGGGTCAGAGGGAAGCAATGGAGCTCTATCATTCCAGAACTCGTCAACATACTCAACAATGATAAGTGACTCACTGATGGATCTCCGATTATGGATGAGAACTGGGATCTTCTTATGAATTGGATTGTACTGCAGAAGTAGAGGGCTCTTGTTTGTCAGATCCTCTTCCTTGTACTCAAATTTGACCCCTTTCTCAGCCAATGCAACACTGGCCCTCATCCCAAACATACTCACCTTTGCGTTCAACAAGATAACCTCGTCTGCCATTGTCAGAGACAAGACAACCACTGAGCTGAGAGTGTAAACGAGTGAACAACACGAGCAGAAAACAAAAAGATATTCCTGAGAAGGGAACAACTTTGCTGCATTATTTATGGGCCATTTGTGTTTAGAGACATCGTTTTCAGGACTTTGGTTGTTTGTTCAGATTTTTTAGAAGACAATGTTGATATTTTTTTCTGTGGTTCTGGAGCTGGTATCTTTTCTGGAAGATGCCATTGCTTAGTCAGCTGATGACTTTTATTTCTCCCTTTGGTGGATTGTCTTTATCTTGACCCCAATTGTCTTATCCCGATAAAGAGGTGGCTTCTATTGCAATTGATCTTAATGACTCTTGCATAGACACACAATAACTGCATTAATATTCGTAGCCTTACAATTAAAATCCAGTCTAATCAGCAGTGTTGATTCCATCTGATTGTCTTGGGATAAAAAAAGATTACCTTAACTGTGTTTACTTAAGAGACTTAAAAAGATTTTCAATTAGCCAAGGTTCATCTGGTTGTGTGATGAATTATTGGCCTTCCCAATTCAGTACAAGTGTGGTTTTCAAAGAATCTTATCAGATTGTTGAAGCACATACATGTTCTCCAGGTGAGAGAATGATCAACTCTCAAATGGAAGCATACAAGTTAGAATCGAGATTGAAGCTCTTTTTTTTCCTCCTTCTTTCTTGAATGAAATTGAGCAGTTCTTCCATCCTTATTTCAACAAGCTCTAGACACACCCAAGTGTCTAGCAAATTCAAAACCCAAGTCTAACAAGCACAGTACAAAATAGATAATTAAGTGAAATTGAAAATAAAAAATAAGAAAGTGAAAAACAGAAAATTAAAAAAAAAAAAAAATGTAAGAAACCAAAATAGTGGCTGAAAAAAGAAAGATAGAATATTATAAGCCAAAAGGCATAAGGTTTCCACTAGTTTTGAGTAAACAACATTTATTCCTCCTGAGCTACGGGAACTAGTAGAGACAGCAAAGTCTCTAGCAAGCACAATAGAAGAGACTTGTAACCCAATAACAAACCCACAACAAAACAAACAAGACTCAGTTACTGCGTAAGAGCATACAAAATACACAAGGTTCAGCAAGTCCCCTTACTCCCACCCATATATTTTCCTCATCTCCAAAATAAGAGCATAAACTTTGTTCTCATCTACAAGAGTTTTGGCCACAGCCTCCTTCTGCATGCATCTTTTGACCCATGCCATCAGTTTAGGACACTCTGCCTCCATTTTGAAGTTGCCAAACGTCTCCCAAGTATAAAACCAGCTATAGAAAGTGATCAGACAAAGATCAAGGAACCCAAATGTGTCACCCCCATAAAAGGGCTTGTCTCCCAGTGTGCCCTCCAATAACTTAAAGATCTCTATGAGCTCTTTCTTCCCTGCCTCATATTCTTCTCCTTTTGTAGAATAGAGTTTCTTCCCAGTTTCATACACCTAAAGTCACCATCAAATAACAGGCTCAAAAATGTACTTAGAAAAGTTAATTATTTTTTTAATCATTTTCAGAGACAAATAGGAGAAATTCCAGATCAATACTATAAAACTTTTAATTGCTGGTTCCTAACTGAAAATATTACAGAAAGACTTTGAAAACCAAAGTGAAAGCCTTTTCGTTAACTAGCAATGAAGAAGAATTTTCTCATAGCAAATTTTCACCTCTTCACTCCCCCAATATGAAATTGGGAAATAGAAAAGTTCTATTCCCAAGTAACTTTGTTTTCTGAACAGAGATATATAAATTACCAAGAAGATAAACCGGAGTTTTTTCCCTTCGGTTCAGGAACTTAGAGAGTGAGAGAGAGAGAAAAAATAACAAAACAAAACAAAAGGTACCAAAAGCCTGTCACGTGGTGCAAAATAATCAAAATACCCAATGGTTATCCATTTATAGTTATGTGGGTACTTAAAAACACTTTATCTTAGCACCCCACATAAACTAAAACATATCTTCAAATTTGGAATTATACCCACCAAAACTGAGAAAACAAAAACTAGAGAAATAGAGACTTCGACAACCAAAGTGATAGGCTTTTTGGAAACTTGCAATAAACTAGAATTTCCCCATTTAAAATCGAAAAGCTTTGTCCCTACTAACTCTTTCTCTAAACAGATAGGCACAAATTAATAAGAAGATAAAGCATATACTCAAATTTGGAACCAGACCCACCAAAATTGAGAAGACAACTGAGTAGAAATGACATCAAAGCACGTACCTTTCTGTCAATGAAATCGACCCAGAATCTGGCTTGAGCTCTCTCGTAAGGATCAGAGGGTAAGAATGGAGTTTTATCCTTCCAAACCTCATCTATATACTCCACAATAATAGCGGATTCACAAATGGGCTTGCCGTTGTGAACGAGAACAGGGATCCTCTTATGAACTGGGTTCATCTGCAGAAGCAGAGGGCTCTTGTTGGCGAGATCCTCTTCCTTGTACTCATACTTGATACCCTTTTCAGCTAATGCCAGTCTAACCCTCATTCCAAACATGCTGCACAGGGTATCCAACAGAACAACCTCGTCTGCCATTGCCACAGCACAGAGGATTGCAGAGATTGATGAGAGTGAAAATGAGATTTATCTAAAGATTAATATGGTTTAGTATTTATAAGGGAATGAATGTTCGAGAGGCGGCTCGGTGGATACGGTCAATATTGTGGTTCGTCGGTGGTTTAGTATTTATAAGGGAATGAATGTTCGAGAGGCGGCTCGGCGGTGGATATGGGCAATATTGTAGTTCGTCGGTCAATATGGTTTAGGTTTAGTACTTGTATTTGTGCTTCCGGGGTCTGAGTTCATTGTCATTACTTAATCCAGATATTATAAAGTACAGAGGGAAAAAGCACTCAACGTTCCTAGTTCCTAGTTCCTAGTCAAATAATTTATTCCAGCTTTGATTTTATTTATTTTTTCTTTTCTTGGAAGAAAAGATTGGACTTTACTACTCTAATTCTCATCTAAAATTGGGACAGAGTTCATTGTCATTACTTACCTCAGATATCAAAAAGACATAAAGTACATTCTGAAAATATATTTAAAAAAATTGAAAGTGTCGTCACCAAGAAAATAGTTGAAAACTTGAAAATTGCCGATAAAATTAATATAAAAAAGTATAATATTAAAATATTTGATCCAAATAATTTATTGAGTTTTATTTTTTTTTCTTTTCTTTTCTTGGAAAAAAAATTCGNTGGAAAAAATATTCGACTTTATTATTTTAAAATTGTTGAAAACAAGAATCAAATTATGTTTTTTTTTAATGATTTATGAGTTTAGTAACATATTTTTTAATAATAAAATTTTAAAAATTTGATGTTATAAATTTTATTTTTGTCATATACTTTTTTCTTTTCTTTAGCACATTGTGCTTTCATACAATTAATTTTTTTTTATAGAAAGGATTAAGGATAAATTTTGATCTTTATTTAGTAAAAAGTAATTTTTTTTATAAAAAATAAAAATTGGAAGACTACAATTTAATTGTTCCTTTATAAATTTCATTTTTTTATTTAGTCAAAAAGTGTCACTTGCAGCACATGCATGTCGTAGGACCCAAATAATAAACTAGTTTTAGTGATAGTGCTTAGTGTCAAATAGAATAGTTGTTCTACTTTCAAATACGACGTGAGCACTTGCGTATCAACTTATATTGCACCCCAAGTCATGTACATAAAATCTATCAGAAAACAATAAGATATTCCCGATAAGGGAAACAGTGTGCTGCATCATTTATGGGCCATTTGTGTTTCGAGACATCGTTTTCAGTACTTTGGTTGTTTGTTCAGATTTTTGAGGAGACAATAATGTTGCTGTTTTTTGGGTGGTTCTGGAGCTGGTATCTTTCCTGGAAGATGCCATTGCTTAGTCAGCTGATGACTTTTTATTTATCCCTTTGATGGATTGTCTTATCTTGTTCCCAACTGTCTTCTTCCACTCAAGAGGTGGCTTCTATTGCATTGCAATTGATCTTAATGACTCTTGCATAGACACACAACAACTGCATTAATATTCGTTGCCTTACAATCAAAATCCAGTGTAATGAACACTGTTGATTCCATCTGATAATCTTGGAATACAAAATAGATTACCTTAAGGTGACATTTAGTATAGGAATTTTTATTTTTAGGAAACATATAATCTTATTCATAGAAATTTTATTTTTAAAAATATTATAATTTATATTTTGTTGGCAGTAAATATTCTTAAAAAAATTGAATATTCATTTTTAAGAATATTACATCTTCATATTTAATTTAAATGCTACTTTTTTGATAATCTATGTTATTTTTTAAAAAATATCTTTATCTAAATTTGAATGAAAAAAAAAATTATTATATATCATTTTTATTGTAAGATCCACATATAACATATATATATATATATATATATACAAAGTAAAAAAAATGAAAAAAATTCAAACACATTTTTTCCGCACATAATTTTTTATTTTTTTTGTTGACTAAAATTAAAATATAAAAATTATACTAAATCTGATATTTTTATTCTTCTCCACAAAAATAAAATTTATGAGTTATAGTACTAACTAATGAAATTATTCCTAAAAAAAATAAACTTAGGTGATGGATAAGAGTAGATAAAATAATTTTTTTATATAAAAAAAAGTTTCTCTTATCATAAGAATCTAAGATTCCCAACCCCCCATGAAAATATTTTTGTAAAAATTTTATCTCAAAATCATTCTTAAAATCTTACTTTTTTAAAAATATTTTTTAAAAAACTTGTACTAGACATATAAATTATACTTTCTTAAGTTGATATTCTTAAAAAACTAAAAATAATCTCTATACTAAACGCCTCTAATTGTATTTACTTAAAAGACTTTAAAAAAAATTCAATTAGCCAAGGTTCATCTGGTTTTATGATGAATTATTGGCCTTCTCAATTCAGTACAAGTGTGGTTTTCAGAGAATCTTATCAAATTGTTGAAGCACATAAATGTTCTCCAGGTGAGAGAATGATCAACTCTCAAATGGAAGCATACAAGTTGAATCGAGATTGAAGCTCTTTTATTTTCTCTGACTCTTATTTCAACAAGCTCTAGACACACCCAAGTGTCTAGCAAATTCAAAACCCAAGTCTAACAAGCACAGTACAAAAGGACAGTCAAGTGTCTAGCAATCACAATGGAACAGACTTATAACCCAATAACAAATACACAAGACTCAGTTACATAAATAAGCACACATAAGTCAGAAATCATGCTAGAGTTTGACAGCAGCATACAAAATACACAAGGTTCAGCAAGTCCCCTTATTCCCACCCATATTTTTTCCTCATGTTCAAAATAAGAGCATAAACTTTGTTCTCATCCACAAGAGTTTTGGCCACAGCCTCCCTCAGCATGCATCTTTTAACCCATGCCATCAGTTTAGGGCACTCTGCCTCCATTTTGAAGTTGCCAAACGTCTCCCAAGCATAAAACCAGCTATAGAAAGTGATCAGACAAAGATCAAGGAATCCAAATGTGTCACCCCCATAAAAGGGCTTGTCTCCCAGTGTCCCCTCCAATAACTTAAAGATCTCTATGAACTCTTTCTTCCCTGCCTCATATTCTTCTCCTTTTGTAGAATAGAGTTTCTTCCCAGTTTCATACACCTAAAGTCACCATCAAATAACAGGCTTAAAAATGTACTTAAAAAAATTAATTATTTTTTTAACCATTTTCAGAGACAAATAGGGAAAATTCCAGATCAATACTATAAAACTTTTACATGTTGCTTCCTAACTGAAAATATTACAGAGAGACTTTGAAAACCAAAGTGAAAGTCTTTTTGTTAACTAGCAATGAAGCAGAATTTTCTCACAGCAATTTTCACCTCAAAATGACTTAAAAAATATAATTTAACAAAGTATTATAAAAATGAGATACTCAGCAAACTCATTAAAAAAATGAGACCCTTTTAATTAAATTACTCATTCACATGCGAATAAAAAAGTTATGTTACTTTGCAAACTAGTGCTACTCCAAGAGTCTGATTACTTCAAACTAGGGTGAGAGAAGAGAGGAGATAAAGAGAGGGAAAAGGGAGGAGAGATAAAAGAGGAAATTATGCTACTAAGAGAACTCCTATTTTCAAAGTAGCCGATTTGTTTGCATATTTAATTAATTTAATCAAAATTACTTTAAATTGATAAAAAATTAATAAACTACTTTATTTATGTAAATATTTTGTAAAATTATATATATATATATATTTTTTTTCAGTCAAGAGGCTAATTTTCACCTCTTCACTCCCTCAATATGAAATTGAGAAATAGAAAAGTTCTATTTCCAAGTGACTTTATTTTTTAAATGAAGATATATAAATTAGATGAGAGCTAAGTTACTACTTTCTTTATGTTATTTTTTTTATATTACATCCTATTACTTACACATGGGACTGAATGAGAGTTACAATGTAATTTTTTATGTAATTTTTTATGTCATTGAGAAAATCTCAAAAAATTAAATCACTTCATGACACATCATTTTTTATAAAATGCAAGAACAACACGATATAAAAAAAACATATCAAGAAATAATTTTTTAAAATTTATTTTTTGACACGCTTTCTTATATTATATCGTTCTTACATTTTATAAGAATTTGTATGTTATGACATGTATTGAGTAACTTAATTTTTCAATATCTTCACAATGACACTAAAATTACATTATAAGTTTCATCGAGTCCCACCCAACTGAAGATAAATGTAACATAAAGAAGTGATAGCTTAGCTTGCACTTATAAATTAACATGAAGATAAACCAAGGTTTTTTCCTTTCGGTTTAGGAACTTAGAGAATAAGAGAGAGAGAAAAAAAATAACAAAACAAAACAAAAGGTACCAAAAGCTTGTCTCATGGTGCAAAATAATCAAAATACCTATACTATGTGATTATCTATTTTATGAGTAAAATATATTTTTCATCTTTAAATTATTTTTTAAATATTACTTTAATTTTTGATTTATTTTTGTATCATTTTAATCATTGAATAATTACATTGTTCGGTAAATTAATCATTCATAACACTAAAAATAATCATTTAAATGACTAATTTAACATAAAGAGTAATTATTTGAAGATTAAAATAAAGCTAAAAATAAATTAAAGATTAAAATGATATTTAAAAAATAATTGAAGGACAAAAATATATTTAACTCATTCATTTATAGTTATGTGGGTAGTTAAAACACTTTATCTTAGCACCATACCTAAACTAAAACATATCTTCAAATTTGGAATTATACCCACCAAAACTGAGGAAAAAAAAACTAGAGAAATAGAGACTTCGACAACCAAAGTGAAGAGCCTTTTGCTAACTTGCAAAGAACCAGAATTTCCCCCATTTAAAATCGAAAATTTTTATCCCTACTAACTCTTTCTCTGAACAGATAGGCACAAATTAATAAGAAGATAAAACATATATTCAAATTTGGAACCAGACCCACCAAAATTGAGAATACAACTGAGTAGAAATGACATCAAAGCACGTACCTTTTTGTCAATGAAATCGACCCAGAATCTGGCTTGAGCTCTCTCGTAAGGATCAGAGGGCAAGAATGGAGTTTTATCCTTCCAAACCTCATCTATATACTGCACAATAATAGCGGATTCACAAATGGGCTTGCCGTTGTGAATGAGAACAGGGATCATCTTATGAACTGGGTTCATCTGCAGAAGCAGAGGGCTCTTGTTGGCGAGATCCTCTTCCTTGTACTCATACTTGATACCCTTTTCAGCTAATGCCAGTCTAACCCTCATACCAAACATGCTGCACAAGGTATCCAACAGAACAACCTCGTCTGCCATTGCCACAGCACAGAGGATTGCAGCGATTGATGAGAGTGAAAATGAGATTTATCTAAAGATTAATATGGTTTAGTATTTATAAGGGAATGAATGTTCGAGAAGCGGCTCGCTGGGTCAGTGTTGGGTACGGTCAATATTAGACTAAAATATTATTTTGTTTACCTACTTAACGAGACGTTATCAATGTGGTTCGTCGGTGAAAAGTCTTATCAATTTAATCCTCCAACTTAACAGTTTGGTTTCAATTAAATTTTTGTCGTTAACTAGTCTAACAGAAATTCGTTTATTTGTGGTTAACTAGTCTAATAAAAAAGTTAAATTATGTGACACTGTTAAATATCACTTTACAAATTTAACTAGACATATCACTTAAGGGCTGTCCCAAATGGTGACGTTTTGAATTTTAAGAAGAAAACAAAGAGCATCTTGTGGCAAATTAGAAGCAAGCAAAGGACATTCAAATGAAATTGAAATAAAAAATAATTCAACAACTAAAGCAGAAACATATTTGAACAAATCCAAGACCAAAATTTCAAGATGGAGAACCTTAAGCAAAGGCAAATCCACAGGTGAAAAAGCATGGTATTTTCAATTTTAGAACATTAAAGATGTAGTGGGTGTGATATATATTGGGGAACTTTTCTTTGTTGCGTACGAGTTGTGACAATGCTTGAGCTGAAGGTCAAAAGATAGAGAATGTCGGTTGGGAGTGTGAATTGCACAATAACAAGTGAGCTAAAAGTCGGTGTTGATACCTGAACTCTGAAGTTTAAGTTAGTACAATCCGAGTTAAAAAATGTAATCAATGTTCAGAGAAGCAAAAAATTTTTATATCTGTGATAAGAAACTATTTATAGGTGATGACTAAAGGATATGATGGACATATATAAATTTGGTGATGTGAGTCTTTGACCAAATGGGCTTGAGTGCAATGAGCTGAAAAATGAGTATCTACAAGTTGATTTTTCTTTCAATTTCTGAAATTTGTAGTAGGAGAATCAAAGTTGAATTTTTTATAAGTGGGTTCGCTTTCTTTTTGCCTTTTGCCCCCTATGTTGTGTTTATTCCCTTTTCTTTTCTCTCCTTTGGAGCAGTAATAAGATGGGGAATGTGAATGCTAGAAATATGGGAATGGCAGTCCATCAAGGGCAAAAGAAGGTGGTGGCAGTTTGATGTTCACTCCTCAAGTGAGTTCCTTTCTCTTTCTATCACTTCCACCCATGCTTCTATCGCCCTCAAAATCACCAATTTCAGCAGTTGTTCATACTTGAGAGAGTAGCTATGGAGAAACCCTTCCTCCCCCTTAGAAATGGGCAACTGTCGTGGGAGAGAATGATTGCTTCTCTTTAACCCAAAACCGCGTTATTTTGAGTAACACTTAAGCGTTGTGTCTACTTAGGCATTCCATGTACATCACTTTGAATAGGTCACAACACCTCTTTCATTAGACTAATTAGCCGTAAATAAATAAACAAATGTAGTTGAAGCAAAATTATTAATTAAATAACTAAATTAATCAAACTTTACAATAAAAATCATATTAATAATGCTTAAATAAGTAAGAAATCAAAATAAGATTTTAATTGTCAATATCATGAAGATAGATGTTGAGACGTGGCCGATTGCCTCATATTAAAACATTTATATTATATTGATTTTTGGATTTTTCAAAATTATTTTATAACCATAAATGTGGTCACCACGCCATAAAGTCTTGTGATTGTGTAATATTATTATTATTAGTGGTTACAAACATCATTACTTTTCTTCTAATTTATGAAATTTTCTTTTTAAAATAAATTTAGGGGTGGAATAAAACTCAGTGTGTCACGCATAATATGAAATAACCATAAATATATGCATATGAGAATCAATTAAATGACTTAAAAAATACAATTTGAAAAACAAAACTTCACAAATATCTTTGTTTTAAAATAATTTCCGCCAATATTACAAAAATTTAAATATTTTAATGAGGCAAATTGAATGAGTCAATAACACCATATGTTATATTGCGTTACTATGATGATGACGCCATATAGCATTTGCATGCATATACTAAAAAGAGTGTCGACATATAACATATGTTGACATCACTTTTACGAGTTTCCTTCCATCTCTTTTTTTTTTTTTTTTTCAAAATGTAATAATATTAAAACATTTAAAAACAAGGTAACGATAAAAAAAAAAAAAAAAAAAACTATATTTGTGGATTAAGTTTCACAAAATATATTATTGAAGTCCTTTTTCCCATGAGAACCATGCATTGACAAGGTCATGATGATAAAGTGTAATTATTTTCTTTTTGATATCAGACAAAGTGTAATTATTATGTGATCATTATGGTTGATATGTTATCCGAAACCTAATTTTCCATGAAAAGTGAATTTGATAGCAATTGTTTATAATGACCAATTTTTTGACACTTTAACCAATCACTGAGGGTTTAATTATCATGATAATGGATGTGATTATTATCGATAGGAGTGGTAATTTTAGAGTGCAATGGTGAAATTGGAGAAGGATTAATGAAATTAAGTCATTATTCATTTCATTAACTTTTTTTTATTTATAAAATCTTTTAAACAATGATTTTTCTTTTTTTTTTTCTTGTTATTACAGCTGCTCAGTTCTAACCATCCAAACATAACATTAATGGTCTTTTCCCTCTAATGAACTAACCTGGAATTTTTTTCGGCTAAGTTGGATTCATTTTTTAGCCTCTCTTGCAGCTGGTGTTTGTTGATAGGTAGGATAAGCATTTATATTGGATAAGTGATTATTTCACGATTTCTAGATACTAAAGCAAGAATAAGAAGGGAGAGCTGAAAGATTATCTGAATTTCATTAGGAAGAAGCATGAATAAGAAAGTTCCTTGAACAACTCAAGAGATAAGAGTGTAGTGAAATCACACTGAAGATATGTAATTTGGAAATAGCCTGTTTTACTCAATAGTCTAATATAGATGATATAAAATTGATTACATAAATCTGACACTAGAATTTTATCTTCCATCAACTGTTAAGGCTCAGATTACAACAAGAGACAGAAACCCAAACTAAGAATCAAAGATGTAGGGCCTGTTTGATTTCTGTTTTTAAACATTATTTTTTTTTAAAACAAAAAAACTTGTTTGATAGGGTTATTTTCAAAAACATGTTTTAAAAACTTCTTTTCACATAATTGTTCTAGAAATAAGAANATTTTTTTTAAAAACAAAAAAACTTGTTTGATAGGGTTATTTTCAAAAACATGTTTTAAAAACTTCTTTTCACATAATTGTTCTAGAAATAAGAAAACAAAAACAAGAGAGAGCGTTTTCAAAAACTGTTTTTAAAAATAAAAACAAAAACAAAAACAATTTTAAACACACCCGTAGTTTCCTTTTTTATTTGTCCTTACAACAACAACTCACAAGTCACAAGCATAGCACTTACACTTGATTCCAAAAAGGTGAGTGCTATGCTACCCTCTCTTAAAGAGGTAGCGTTACTTCCTCCCTCAATTAGGTGGGATTCAATGAAACTTACAGTGTAATTTTGATGTTATTACAAAGATATCGAAAAACTGAGTTACCTAGTATGCGCTAGAGCACACAATTCCTTATAAAATACAAAAACTGCACGATATAAGAAAATGTATAAAAAAATAACTGAAAAAAGTTATTTCCTAGCATTTTTTTTATATCATATCATTCTTGCATTTTATAAGAAATTGTATATTCTGGCCCATACTAAGTGACTTAATTTTTTAATATCTTCATAATATACCCAAATATACCTAACTAAAAAGGAAAGTAGCGCTACCCCTCTAGGAAGGGATAGCATAATACTCACCTTCCAAAAATCCTACTTACTCAATTCGAAACCTTCTCTTGATGTCCAACACAAAGTCAAACACTTTACTTGGGTCAGGGAGTGTCTTGGAAACACTTTCCCTTTGATTACACCTTTTGATCCATTCCATGAGCCTTGGGCATTCTTTCTCTACTCTAAATTTGCAGAACTTCTCATATGTGTAAAACGTGCATGTAAATGGCATCAAGGCAATATCCAAAAGGCCAAAATGATCACCTTCAAAATAAAGCTTGTCTCCTAGTTCATTTTCCAAGAGTTTCAAGCACTCTATGAAGTCATGTTTAGCAGCCTTCTGATCTTCTCCCTTGCCAGCCCACATCCTCCTCCCAACATCAGCTATCTGAACAAATCTAATTTGACGTCAATAATAAACCTATTTGAATGGAACACATGGTTTAGGGTCGGTTTTTTCTATGGAAAATCACTTCTAGGAAAATATTTCTGTTTTTGGATGTTTGGGGTCTGGAAAATAAAATAAGTTAAGGAAAATATGAATGTTATCGCAGAAAATAAGTTAAAGGAAATGAAGTCGTTCAAAGTTACCTTGTTGTCAAAGAAATCAATCCAAAACCTGGCTTTGGCACGGTTATAAGGATGATGAGAGAGCAATTGTGGCTCTTGCTTCCAAACCTCATCAATATATTGAATGATGATGAGGGACTCACAGATGGGCTTGCCATTGTGAATGAAGACTGGAACTTTCTTGTGAATGGGATTTGATTTCAGCAGCAACTCACTTTTGGTTTCATTTTGAAATATGTCTTGCTCTTCCTTGTACTGGAATTGAATTCCCTTCTCTAACAGGGCAATCTGCACTCTCATAACATAAGGACTAGTCCAGAACCCCACAAGTACCACTTCTTGTTCCATTTTGGCACCAACTCAAAATCTCTCTATTCAATCTTGTTTTCTTTGTGTTCAACTGAGCCAATTCTTCTGATATTTATAATACTAATACAAATCATAAAGATCAGGATTAATTTCTTTTTTTTATTATTTTTATTTTTACTTTAGAAAATGTACATAAATTATGATGAGTCTTTGACAAGAAACTGAAGTAGACTTTTACCAACGTAGCAAAAAATATTTAAAAAAAAAAAAGTTAGACTTTGACCATCTTAGCATCTGTAACGTGGCCATAACAAATGAATGAAAAAACGTTGCACTCTCTTATAATAAATAAAAAAACCCTTTACTGTCACATCGTCTGAAATTGGAAATGATATGCTTGCTTTAAATAATAGTTTCCCTAGGTTTGTGTCGACAACTTCCTCAGTTTTTTCTCCCTCTGAAACCCGGTTTTGCTTTGTTGGGAAAAATTAGCCAAATAATTGAATTTTACGTCTTATTTTTTGGATTGGATTCTGGTGCTGTAGGTGATTTGATTTTTGTGCTTTTACCCTCGATCACTGCAAATAAGGCACGATTAAAAATGGCATAAATTATGTAAATTAGAATAGAATCATCATGCTTATTATACATCAAAAACAAACTCTAGTAGATTAGAGTTGCTTACTATTGTTAGGATAAAAAGGTTCCCAGACAAAAACTTGGGAAAGGAACTCACACATGTTAAAGAACTAGAGTTGCATCTCTGAAACTGACCATGACATTCTTCGTAGCTGCACCACTTGATCCAATTGAGCCAGGGCGCAAGAGACGCCATGATCGAATAATCTAGAATTTATTCCTTGAGAACTCCAAACACTCTCCTCAGAGGATAGAGCAGAGTTTATCAAGTTATAATTCCATGCCATCTGCACAATTTGTCAAAAGGCCAATTAGCTTTATGAACTATCTATAAAATACTCATAAGAAATTCACAACAGAAGTTTGAACATGTACAAGAACGGAATGCAAGGACAGATATGTTATAACATGAAGTGGGCACTGCTTGTTTAAACTAGCATCTTCATATTATGTGTGTGGGATTTTAATAGAGGCCATGGTTTTAATTTTACTAGAAGAATGAGTGATTCATAAATACTATATTTGCCATTTCTAGTGGCAATAATACAACATGAAAGTTCAGTGAAGCATTGGAAAAAGGTGATTTAGATCATCATATTGAAGGATTCATAAATTAATATTTCTAACCTTTTGATGAAGTATCTTCATCTAGAGGGGATTCTGATGTAGGTGACGATGGAGAATTGCTAACTACATATTCCCTAGCATCAACCAACATTGCAATGACCTCTCTCATTGTTGGCCTATTAAGTGGAGATGTGCTGGTGCAAAACAAAGCAATTTTGAGAACAAGAGACATCTCTTCGATTGTTCTCTGTACACTCAGATTCAGTCGCTTGTCAAAAAGTTCTATTGTCGGTACTGCAGCTTGAATTCCTCTTCTCACCCAAGTTACTAGATCTCCACCCTGTTCCAAAGGTTGAACAGGTAACCGCCCAGTAACTAGTTCCAGCAAAACTACCCCAAAGCTATAGATGTCACATTTCTCAGTCACCTTCATGGTGTAAGCATATTCTGAAAAGATAACCCAACAACTATGAAAAAAACAGAAGGATCGCTATGACTATAAACTTGCTGATAAACATCTGGGATTCAGTTTTTTTAATAAAAGCAGCTCTTAATATGCTTTATTATTATCTTTTATTATTTCCCAAAAGTGTAATCTCGGCTGAAGTAAGGCATAAGAATTGATGGAAATTTGGACTCATTTAGGCTAATCATTAATGCATGTAGTACGAATTGCACATACAAGTAAATAACATATAGCATGTCAGGCAAGCACCATAAGATGACCTAAATCATTTTTCACTAGCATCTTCTCTGAATATGCCTGACTGAGACAATACTAAACAAAACAATAGTAGAATTGCATCAATCTAAGAGAAGAATCATCTAAAGATGAAAATGTAACTTCCATATAGAAGTAAACTTTACCATGGAATTAAAGCAGACTGAGGAGTAAAACCAACAATGACGAAAGCACAACTAAAAGTAATTATGTAAATCAATGCAGTGTGCTAGAAGTATATTCATGAAGAATGACTTTGTAAACAGAATTCTAGACATAGCACATAGTTTCCACTTAATTAGTAATACTCTGAGGTTTCATTAAGAAAATTTTGGGAAAACGGTAAAGACAAAACTAGTTTTATTTTATGAAATGGCAAAGATCTAAAGAGAATTAGAATCGGTGTGACACAAAAAGCGGAAAACGTGGATTGTTGTTAGAACCATTTGATAGTGAGAATTAGATGAATGATCAATACAAACAAATAAATCTCAGATGTTTTATCAAAAAAAAAATGAAATATCAGATGAGTTGTGAAGAAAATCTTTTGCATCATAGAAAACTAAAATCAGAACAAATAAATAGCATTTCCCAGTCAGTTACTCTTACCTGGAGCAATGTAGCCATACGAACCTGCCACAGCAGACATGGATTTTGAGAAGGAAAAGTCAATCAATTTTGCCAAGCCAAAGTCTCCAACATGAGCCTGCAACACTTCATCTAGTAATATGTTGTTAGACTTTATATCGCGGTGGATGATTTGGGGTTTACAATCATAATGAAGATAGCTCAATCCTTCCGCAGCTCCAAGAGCAATTTTGTATCGACTACTCCAATCCAGTGAACATGTGTTTGGATTTGCATGAAGTTGTTCCCCAAGGCTGCCATTTTCCATGTATTCATATAAGAGAAGATTAGAATCCTCATGATAACAAAAGCCATACAGCTTCACGATATTTCTGTGCCTGATCTTTCCAAGGGTTGAAATCTCTGCAATGAAGCTTCTGTCAACATTAACTCCTTCTCCACGAGAATTCAGCTTTTTGACAGCAATCACATCCCCATCAGCCATAACAGCCTTGTAGACAGTACCACATGCTCCTCTTCCTATAACTGCAGCTCCTGAAAAATTGCCAGTGGCTTCCAACAGATCATGGTATGCAAAGCCTTCTTTAGGAAAGTAATAGTTATCTAAGACATGAGGTTGTGTTTGCTCTTCGAGTGAGACTGAAGCAGGGCTACGGCGTTTCATGGCCCAGCATATACAGATTATGAAGAAAAGAGAAACTAATCCAACTACCCCAGAAACAATGCTCACTATCTTTTCCCTTGTTGAACCATCTCTGATCCAGCTTGGTCTTTGAGTACGAGATGAAGATACAGATGGATGACAATGATCTGAATCTACTCTGCACAACCCATTGTTGCCAGCAAAATTTGTGAAGTCCATCTTTCGAAATGTAGGGGTGCTCGGAACAGTTCCTACCAGGTTATTGTTAGACACATTGCACACTATAAGGCTGGGAAGGTCACCAATTGATGCAGGAATTTCCCCAACTAGTTGATTGTCGTTTAAATAAAGGGATTCCAGCATTAGTAAGTTCCCCAGGCTGTCAGGAATTGTACCAGAAAGTTTGTTATGGCTCATGTTCAGGGCAATCTGAAGAGCAGCAAGTCGGCCCAAATGATTAGGGATGCTTCCTGAAAATAAGTTACCACCTAGTTCCAAATCTGTGAGACGAGTAAGATCCCCTAATGCACTTGGTATTGCTCCTGAGAATCTATTATCAGAAAGCTTCAACAACTCAAGATTCACCAGCTTGCCAATTTCATCTGGAAGGACACCAGTGAACCAATTCCTACTAAGGTCAAGCCTCTGTAGTTTTAAACAGTTTCCCAACTCATCAGGAATACTTCCACTGAGACGATTAGAGGAAACATTGAAGGAGACAAGCTGTGTCAGATTTCCAAGCTCAGGAGGGAGATAACCAACAAAATAATTATCTGACAAGAGAAGCCTCTCTAAATTCTGAAGTCGACCTACCTCTGGGTTTATAAGCCCAGAGAAATGATTCTGATAAAGTTCAAGTGCAGTAAGATTATGAAGTTGATATAATTCAATGGGAAGACTTCCTGTCAGCTGGTTGTTCCCCAGCATTAGCTGCACAAGAGAGTTGCATGTTTTCAGGCCATATGGAATATTTCCAAACAGCCTATTTGACCCAAGGCTCAAAAATTGCAGTTTCTGATATTTGCAAAGATGGGCAGGTATCATACCAACAAGATCATTCGAAGATATATCAAGAATAGTAAGGTTGCTATTCTCTCCAAGATGAGGAGGAATCGTACCCTCAAGTTGATTATCAAACAGCTGCAAATCCACCATCTGAGTAAGATTTTGAAACTCTAGTGGAATTGTACCTGTTAAATTATTCAATGACAGGTCCAATTTCGCTAGCATCTTTAACTGCCCCAGTTCACGAGGGATCTGTCCCTGCAGAAGATTTTCAAATAGATGAAGCAGGCTCAGATTAGAGATCTTAGCCAACTCCTTGGGAATAATTCCACTCAAACGGTTTTCAGATAGATCTATCTCAGTAGCACTTTTACAGTTCCCTAGCTCCAGCGGAATTGTTCCATTCAACCGGTTGGTGTATATGTACAACCGTTGTAGCTGGGATAACTTTCCCAGCTCCTTGGGAAGGGCTCCACTAAATGAATTTTGATGCATGGCAAGCAATTCCAGGCTACTGATATTTCCAATCTCAGGAGGAATCTCACCAGATAAACTGTTTTGCCATAGAATCAATTGGGTAAGGTTCTGAAGCTTTTGAAGCTCCCTTGGAAGGGAACCTTCTAGCTGATTCTGTGCCAATCCTAATATCTCCAAGCTCTGACACTCGCTAATTTCAGCAGGTATTGCACCTGATAGAGTATTCAGGCCAGCCCTGATAATTCTAAGCCGCTTCAACTTACTGATTGAAGTGGGAATTCTTCCAGTTAAATTATTGCTATAAATGACTAGCTCTTCAAGCAAAGTCAATTTCTCGATCTCTTCTGGCACTTCTCCATACATGTAATTTTCACACAGGTAAAGATTTCTAAGTGTGGTGATTTTGTACACAGGGTTCAGAAGTTCTCCATGGAACCTATTTGTACAAAGGTCTAGTATCTCTAAACTATGACATTGAACGAAATCAACAGGAATGGGACCAGAAATGAAGTTTTTTGACACGTTGAACTCAACTAGTCCAGAAAGATTACAGATGCTCGAAGATAAAGTGCCAGACAGATTAAGGCCTTTAAGATTTACAGAAGTGACCATTGAATCAATGCAATACACACCAGTCCAATTGCAAGGAGTGAAATCAGAAGAATTCCAGTTATGAAGATTGTTTTGGGGGTCAGAAAGGGAACTCTTAAACTCTAAAAGAGATGCACCCTCTTCGTTAATTGAACTTACAAGGACGATGCCATAAAAAAATATTAGCATCAAGTAAAACCATTGTTGGAAGAGGGAACTGCACTCTAATGCCATTTTGCATGGACAAAGCAAAAAAAGCATCAAGGGCTGCGGCCTGATTAAGATGTGAATAATAGCAATTGAATATTTACCAACTAGCTATATTGCTTAAGATAGCTCAGAACAGAAAACAGCATATCCTCTATGTTTTAGTTCTCGAGGAGAAAACAAAGAATCATCAAGGCAGAGCTTTGAATAGCTCATCTCTCTATAATACCAAACTTACTGATCAGAAAGCATATGTGAAATGGAAGAATTGCCGTAAGAGATGCCACTGACAGAATGGTTAGGGGTAACAATAGAAAGTTTCACAGAAAGCAAAAAAATTCAATGAAATTGAAGTTAATCCAGGGCAAAAACAGAAAGCTCAGAGCTTAAAACAAAGAAGAAGATGGTGAAAAGAAACCAGAAAATACCAGAATATGGAAGAAAAGAGTAACCTTGGCGGTGGGAACTGAGAACAACTGAACTGAATTAACCAAGACCCAATTGAGCTATAACCCCTTTAATTTCAGAGGAAAATAAATAGACCCACCTAGCAAGCAATCAATACGAAACGCAGGGATAAAGGATAAGGGATAGAGAGAGAGAGACAACACACAGTGACAGAAACCTATCTTTACAGGGAGAAGTAGAGGCAGATAACGAGGAGAGAGAAGGGTAAAAGGCACCAAATTGATTGATGAAAGCATGAAAGTGGAGCTGGACCGTGAGAGTCACGATCTTGAAGGGGTTGAAATACTTGGTCAACGCTAAATTCGCACTTTACAGCGAAGTGGCGAAACAAGTAGCTGTTTGCTCTTCTTCTTCTTCGTCCTTTGCTTCCCCTTCTGGCAATCCACCATTTTGTGCTCTCTGGAACTGTTGCTAGAATCATTGGGTTTGACAGGTTGAGTTGACGGGTTAACAATAAACGGTGTAGATTGACAGAGACGATACGTGGAAAATTGCTGGACGAGAATCTCCGCCATTGTAAATGGGAAATTTTGCAACGTTCTCTTGTTGAGTCTGAAGTGCAATCATTTCGCTTAGAAATGGTGTAGTCAGTGCCATAGTGCCAACCAGTTCAATTTCCAACCCTCCTTTCTTTGTCGACTGGGACACTTCACACTTGGGTTGGGTTTCAGCTATTTTTACCTGCTGGTGAACGTAAATTTCTTGGTTATTTATGCCACCAGAACGAGAACGATCAACAGTTGAGCCAAGTAAAAGCAATAGAACCCTCGGTTTTGTCTTTTGTGTAGAAAAAATCAGCCAACTATGTTAGATTAAAAATTAGGTACCTTTAATGGAATTTCCAATAAAAATGTTAAGGAATTCAACAATTTTAACTGTCTAAATTATAATATTAGGTAAAATCCAATATATTAAGTTATTAACAATCAACCATACCATGACAGCTAGAACCATTATTGTCGTTAACACTGTTGTTGTTGATAATAGCATAGTCTAAATGTCATCTTCAATTGTACCAGAAAAGAATGCCGCCCCCTTGCCTACCCCTAGTAGAAAACACTTGTAAATGCCAATTCCTCATTGGACAAGCTTTGTATTATTTCCCACAAAGTTCTATTGCTTTTTGTCATATCACAATTGACAATTTAACATCATCTCCTACGTAATTATGCTTTATTCTTGTAGTCATGTCTACCGTCATCTACTATGCCAATCACATTTTTTTTTTTTTTGAGTAAAACTCATGTTTGGTTCTCGAAAGATAGATTTGGTGACAGTTTAGTCCTCCAAAGATTTTCACCAACAATTTAATCTTTAGAAGATTGTTCCGTCAGTCATTTTCGTCATCCGCTTATGTCAGTTAATTAGACTTAACAGAAAAGGCCACGTGGCACGTTAAGTGTTGACGTGATCGTTAAATGCTAACGTAGCACCTTAAAAAAAAAAAAAAAATTTCTCTCTCATCACAACAAGTCTCGGCTGTGGAAATGTCTTCAACTCCATATTTGTCATTTGTTGAGGAACTCAAAAAGCTGTTAAAGAAATATTGAATGATGTATTTAGGACATAGTGCAATTATTATAATTCATAATTTTGTAAAGAGCTATGTATTTAAATGAAAGCTCCATTATGACTCTTAGAAATTTTGTATCCAGTTCACTTTAATGAGAGGAATGAAGTTGTTTTCAAGGCTATTTTGCTTGTTGTGTATAATGTTTTTCATGAGGAGTTGAATACTTTCATGAAATTCATTAGTGTTAATCTATTTTTTGGCACTTTGATGAATGCTTGTGCGAAGGCGGGGAATTTTTTTTGTAACCATAGTTGCAAAAGCAATGCTAACAATTCATCAATCAATGAACTCCTTTTTAGTATTTTTCTTCTTATTATCTTATTGCTGTTTTCCTTGCATACTCAAGGGGAAGAGATAATTCATAATTGGTCGTTCAAATAAACTTAAGTTCAATCAAAAAAGTTCAATCAAAAGGTCAATCGCATTAAGATCCATAACCATTACAATCATGAAAGGGACTCAAGATCAGAGCAGAGATTTTGAGGCTGAGCTAGACGGAATGAATGGTTGGATGGATGACATATTGAAATTGCTTACTGAAAGTCTGAAGCTGAAAGGGGTGTCTGAAGGCCCAAGTAACACTGCAATTTCTCTAATTTCTCAAATAGCTCCATTTTGACCATTTCCCTCAAATGAGCTAATTTCTTCAACCTCCTAATTTACTTTAATATAAGGTATGCCTCTACATGTGATGGCTCATGCATCTACTCATATGCATGGATTCGATCCAAATGTTGCAATTCCACCTATCACACAATCATCGGACACCCAATACACCATGTTGCCACCATCTTCGATTTCAGCTGTGTACCCAATTGAAGTTGCCTTCAATCCAAACGAGAACCAAGGTGGTGTTTTCACCTATACACACCTAATTACTTACCACGTTTCTAATTCTACAGCCCTGAATCCACCATTGACCATGCATTTTGAGAAAAGAAATGAGGGGCATGAGAAGGAGAAACAAATGTCCAAGCAAAAGATATGTTGTTAACCCTTGAAAAAAGGATATGAGCTATGGAAGGGTCTAGCTCTTTTGGTGCTTTAGGAATCAAGCAGTTACAACTTACTCCAAATGTGTTAATCCCCAGAAACTTTAAGCTTCCTGAGTTTTAAAAGTATGATGATACTGGTAACTTAAAGTTTTACTTAGTATCATACATTACTGAAATGACTGCTATAAAGGAGGATGAGATGGTGATGATTCATTTTTTCCCTAAAAGTCTAGCTGGTGCTCCTTATAATTGGTTCATGAATATGGACCGTACCATGATACGAAGTTGGCCAGATTTGACAAATGCCTTCTTAAATCAGTACAAGTTTAACTATGATATTGCTTCTACAAGAGAGCAATTGAAGAATGTGAAAAAAAAAAAAAAGGATGAGTCATTTCGAGAGTATGCACAAAAATGGAGGACCTTAGCCTCAAAAGTTCAGCCTTCATTTCTTGATTCTAAATTATGCCCTATCTTTCTTGACACTTTAAAATCTCTATACCTTGAGCTGATGACTGGTTACCCGTTTCATGATTTCACTAATGTAATTAAAGTTGGAGACAGGATAGAAGGACTAGTCAGGTTAGGAAAGTTGCAAGTGGCAAATACTGAGAGTAATGGTTATAGCCAAAAGAAAAGGACTTTTCAAAAGAAGAAAGAAGAACAAGTAAACTGGGTGCAGACGCCTAGGACACCTCAATACTTTCAACCTAGAGGCCCACATTATTCTCCAAACCCTGCTTTTTCACCTTTGTATCAAGTTAATGCAATTCCCCCACCTTATATGCAATATACACCAAATTCTCTACCATCCTCAACACCATTTGTCCCAATTTACCAAGCTCCTTAACAGAATTATCCCCAAAACTATCCATCAACATGTCCAACCACTAGGCCAAATTACCAAGGTTACAGGAACCAACCTCATCCCCCTTTTAGATATGAACATTTTTCCCAAATTTCCATAACCAAAGTTGAATTGTTCAGGCAATTGTGTGAGGCCCATGTAATAGCTCATCGACCTACAAATCCCCTTCAACCACCTTTCCCTCATTGGTATAACCCAAACCTCAAGTGTGAATATCATAGAGGCACAATCGGCCACTTAATTGAAGATTGCCCTGATTTCAAGCATAGTGTGTTGTATTTGATTAAACAATGAGTGATTAAGCTTAAGGAGATCAAAGCCAGACCTAATGTGGAGTCTAACCCTTTGCCAAATCATGGGGCAAGGGCTGGTGTGAATGCCATTAGTGGAGAATTGGTGAGTGTTAAGAAAATCACCGATGTTAAGATTCCTATGAGAAAGGTATGGGAGAGCTTGAAAACTATTGGTTATAAACTAAGTATCCATTGTAAAGGGATGAATGAAGAAGATAAATATGGCAGCGAGTCATTCTGCAAGCATCATCAGGTTTGGGCCATGACATAGAGAATTGTTGGAACTTCAAACACGAGGCATAAAAATTGATTTTGTTAGGTATTTTAAGGCTTGAAAAGAAGAACATTGTTTTTAATGGAGAGATAAATGTTATAGGGGATGAGCCACTAGTTTTCAAACATTTCATTCTCAAGGTATTACCGAGTCCACAACTTAGTCAAGCATAACCATATGTCATCATACAAATGCCAACTATCTTTTCTTATGAGAGTAATCATACAGTGATATGGAACTATGGGATAAAGGTGGTATCTACCAAGGATAAAGCTCTGAATGAGAGTTTTGATGAGTTGAATTTGAAAAATGAAGGAGAGTCGAGCGCAATTGCTAACGTAGTAGGAATCGGGGGAATAACCAAAAGTGGGAGATGTTATATTCCGGAAGAGTTAAACTGCCAAAGGAAAGAAAAGAGGAAGGTTGTAAATGAAGGAAGATAACATATCCTAGTCAAAGAAGGAGACAATCAAGAGGGATATAATGAGGAAGAGAAATTTCTGAAAATAATGAGATAGAGTGAGTGTGGTCGAGCAAATGAAGAAAACTTCAACTCATATTTCTCTATTGTCTCTTATTATGAGTTCAAAATTCTATAGAAAAACCCTGCAGAAATTCTTAGATCAAGCTTATGTCCATCCGGACATCACTCTAGAGAAGTTTGGAAATATGATGAACTTTATCCAGAATGTCAGCATGATCTCGTTCTCTTATGAGGAACTTATGCCGAGTACGAGCAACCACACTAAAGCACTTCACATTACTCTGAAATGTGAAAGATATATGGTGGCAAAGGTTCTAATTGATAACGGGTCGGCCCTAAATGTACTTCCTTATTCGACTTTGATGCAGTTGCTAGTAAACTCTTCTCTTATCCAAGCTAGCAGCATGGTGGTGAAAACTTTTGATGGAACTAGAAGGGAGGTACTCAGGGATATCTCACTTCAGCTTGAAATTAGGCTTAGCAAGTTTGATATCTCTTTTCAAGTAATGGACACAGAACATGCTTACATAATGCTATTGGGATGGCTATGGATACACGCTACTAGAGTAGTACCATCTGCTTTGCACAAGAGGCTGAAGTATGTTAATGATGGAAGGGTGATAATCGTTAAAGGGGAAGAGAAGATGCTTGTGAGCAAGCTTAGTTCTTTACCATACGTGGAATCAAACGAGCAAACACTAGAATCTTCTTTTTAATCTTTGGAATTAGACCAGTACAATGTGAAGAAGTCATAAGGGAGAGAGGATGTCAACCAGCTGGTAGTCAGAATTATGGAGAAGAACGGTTTTCAGATTGGGAAATACTTAGGGGTCAATTTGCAAGGCATTAACATGCCTATTTTGCTCCTCTAGAATGTTGGCAAACAAGGGTTAGGATATGAGCCTTCCAATGATGAGTTGTTGGAGTATCCACATTTACAAGAAGAATGCCAAAAAGGAGAAGCAATGAGGATCTCTTATATTCGAGAGACTTTCACTGCACTAGCCACACCTAATATTACTCATGGGTCTATGCATATTGTGAATACCCTAGAAGGTCATTATGACAGAAGTTGTTGGGTCTGGCCCTGCGGTGATAAGGAATAATTAAATAACTGGGACATGGAGCTAGTCCTAGAAGTGGTTCATTTTGAGTAATAATTGTCTATCTTATTTTATTTTCATATGATTGAAGTCCAAAGTAACTTAATCTTTAGAGTAAAACTCTTGTTTGATCCTCGAAAGATAGGTTCGATGACAGTTTAGTCCTCCAAAGATTTTCACTGACACTTTAGTCCTTGGAAGATTGTTCCGTCGATCATTTTCGTCCTCCGCTTATGTCTGTTAATTGGACTTAACAGAAAAGGCCACGTGGCACGTTAAGTGCTGACGTGGCCGTTAAATGCTGATGTGGCACCTTAAAAAAATTTTAAAAAATTTCTCTCTCTCTCTCTCTCTCTCTCTCACACACACACACACACACACACTTTCATTTTTCTCTTCCCCAATCTCTCTCTCTGTCATCTCTCTCTCTCTGCCATCTCTCTTTCACTGAAGATAGGGAACTCTAGTGAGCTTTATATAGCTCTCAAATTCTTGGAGACCAAGATTACTACAAAACGTAAACGCTAGAAAAGGAAAATCTATGAAATTGGTATTTGATCAAATATTTTAAACACGTGACTGATATAGTCGATATATTTAATACAATTCACTAAGATCACGGAGATTTATCAGAATATTTTTCAAAAACAAGAATGAGAACAAGTATGGAAGCTGTAAAAGGAGATACTTAAGCAATCTATACAAGTGAGAAAAATTAAAACAGAGAAAGAATTAGTTATGAATAATAGAAGAGTAATAAAAACTGGCAGTGAGTATCACAACAGGGAAACTTTAATGCTCACGAATTCCTTGGTTGCAACTTGCAAGTATGGCAATGGGAAGCTTGGCTATGTGAGTATATATAGATGACAACTCAAACTGTTACGTTGCAAAATTCAATTAAAAATAGAATCCAGATAAGGAGGGCGGCAACGACAACTCGAACTGTTGCGTTGCAAAATTCAATTAAAAATAGAATTCAGATAAGGAGGGCGGCACTTTTTGGTCCTTTCAAAAGCTTTTATGGAATTTTATGTTTTTGTATCCTCTTTTGATGCCTGTGGAACATCCTAGTTGAATGAAAAAATAGTTGCTTCAGACCTTTGTAGAGAGAGAGAGATGAGCGTGAGAGAGAGATGTCAGAGAGAGAAAGAGATTGGCGGAGAGAGAGATTGGGGAAGAGAAAGATGAGAGTGTGTGAGAGAGAGTGAGAGAGAGAAGAGAGAGAAATTTTTTAAAATTTTTTTAAGGTGTCACGTCAGCATTTAACGGTTACGTCAGTACTTAACGTGTCACGTGGCCTTTTCTGTTAAGTCCAATTAACGGATATAAGCGGAGGACGAAAATGACTGACAGAATAATCTTCTAAGGACTAAAGTGTCGGTGAAAATCTTTGGAGGACTAAACTATCACCGAACCTATCTTTCGAGGACCAAACAGGGGTTTTACTTTTTTTTTTTTCCTCAACACATAAATCAGATTATTAGTGAGGGTGTTCATTAAACAACATTTACCTTATCCTACTCTTTTTTGTTACTCCTCTACTTACGCATAGAATCAGTAAGAGTTATAGTATGATTTTGGTGTCATTACGAACATATCAAAAAATTGAATCATCCAGTATATGTCAGGATACACAATTTCTTATAAAATGTAAAAATAGTGCAATATAAGAAAACGTACTAACCCAAAAACTTATACTTACAAAAAAAAAAAAATAACAGAATCATGCATGTTTTCCTATGTCGTTTTTGCATTTTATAAAAAACTGTGTGTCTTGGCACATATTAGATGATTCAATTTTTTGAAATCTTTGCAATAACACTAAAATCACATTGTAACTCTCACTAGGTTCCATACATAAGTAGGGGGTAACATAAAGAAATAGAATAAGATGAATGTAACTTAGCCTTCATCGTGAGTAATATATAGATACAAGCAAAAACCGTGTAGACCACATATTATATGCAAAAGGAACTCATACAAAAAGAAGGCAAAAAGGAAACTTAACCAAGATTCTGGTATCACCTAGTAACTATGCAAATTAAACTCTCATACTTTTCACAACACCAATCAGGAAAGATCAAAGACTAGCATCCCAATTCAATTAGAATACTTGATAGGAACCCAGCTATCCTTCATAGGCACCAAAATAGCTACTATTTGTTCTCTCTTGGTATACAATATGATTATGCATATTATAGTCTATCTTTGTTTAACTACATGTAAAAACAATGTGTATAAATACTGAATTCGAAGGGCAACGGGGAAATGAAGTTCCAAAAGGACAAGCGGAAAATATTGAGTTAGGATTAATTTTGGGTTTAAGTACATAGGTATTTTTGTCATTACACATTTTTATAAGTAGGAGAAATTAGAGGTATGCGAAAAAACAAGAAAATATTGAATATGTTGGAATAATCACTCTTTTTATTATATTCTAAATCTTTGAGTTTGTGTATTTCTAATGGTTTTAGACCAAGGTCCTGCAATTGGATGGCTCATGAGTCATGAAGCTGCAAGAAAAGCCTCATAATTCTAGAGGGGCAGTGAACATGTATGTTTCCTTTGAGGTGGAAAGCCTCCACCCTCCATTTCACTTTTGGCTCTAAAAATTATACACATTAGCTTTGTATTTTGGGTAGGGGCATAGGGCAACCCAGCATACATTGATTCTTAGCTTTAGTCAAGATTAACTGTCTATCTTGAGGTGTGATTTTCTCCTATAGGCATGAAATTTCTGTTTTATTTGCTTGAGTAAAAATTAAAAAAATACAACATATACTTCAACGTTAATTCATTTATAAAGACAACATTTTCAATTTTAATTGTTGTAATATTACCTTTTATAGTTTAGAAAATAGACCCTTTTAGATGCAGTTTTTGTCCAAGTCGATATCCAATATATGAGTAATTTATGAAAGGTTCAACCCTATCCAATCTAGCTAACACTTTATAATGATAAAAAAACTATGACTTGAAATGTTTATTAAAATTATAGAACACTGGTGTTTGAGTCAGCTTACATACTTTTTTTGGTATTTTTGGTTACGATTTTGGGTTCGAACACGAAACCTACAAACCTCAAAGATGATCTTAATATTACTTAACTATAAGTCGTTTGGTGAGTCAACTTACATATGTTTCAACTAGTTAACCTCTTTTCAGTTGAGCTAAATTTATAAACACTCTTATGTAAAAGGGATAAATTTAGATAATTACTAAACCAAAAGAGATGTAGTTATAACAATTAAAACTTGAGAATTTGAGAAGTATCTTTGCCAATTGAATTGGGACTTTTTCTTTTGGCAAGCCGTGGGAATAGTAGGAAGAACAAAACAAAGGGGGCTGGGTCTAAGAGGTGTGATTACTGTTCATGGAACATCGCTTTCCATGTCTACATTCTTCACTCAGTTGCCCAAAAAACAAAACAAAAAAAACCAGACACACACAGAGGTTTCAGCCCAAGCTAATGCCACTATTAAGAACTGGTCTAGCTTTTTAAGACCAAAAGGTTTTGATACCACTGATGACATATTTGGTTTGGCATTAGAAAAACCAAACATGGTTCTAAAAATTGCATTGCTTGATTTAACTGCAAGCTGTGATTTGGATTTGGAGTACACTATTGAAGTCTTTCTGTCACTATATTTATTTTTTCACTGACCATAAAAACTACTAGTTGCAAACTGAACAAAATGTCAAAATATAAAATTAAACAAAAATATATCCTAGTAAGAGAAAAGCATAGGACAAAAAAAAAAGTATAATCTATATGTGTATCATTTTAATTCATATACAGCAGTCCATCTGTATCATTCAAAATTACACACCAAAATATTGTCACCTCCTACATCTCAATGTCTACAAACTCCATGCTCACTTTCAAGGGAAACTCTCATAAACCAAAAATTGAAAACTCAAGCATATTTCGTAGCCTTAGTATTACTATTATTAACATAATGATAGTAATTGGTATTACTATAGTTGGAAATTAAACTATATTTATTTCCCTTATTTCCCTTAAGATAATCAAGCCCTTTCTTCCACCACCATCGCATTCTCTTATGGGAAGCTCCATTGCTCACGTGACTCACGTGCGATCTTCCTCTCCTCAAAAGCCCGCGAACCTCCGGTGGCCTATAGGTCCGAATCAACGGCCACTTGATCCCGTCGAAAAACGGGTGCCGTTTAATATCCGTCGCACCCCTGGCGCACCCTAGCCTCCTCCTTGGATCCTTCACTAACAGCTTCTCTATTAAATCCCTTGCCTCCACTATTCCTTCTTCCTCCCTCTCCGCCACGTGGAACCTCACATCCCTGGTCGATGCTATATTGCGCAGGGTGCTCTCTTTGCTCACTCCCTTAAACGGCGTCGTCCCGTATAGTAACTCGTAAATAAACACCCCGAACGCCCACCAATCCACGCCGTTTCCGTGTCCGTTACCGGAGACAAGCTCCGGCGCCAAGTACTCGTGGGTCCCAACACACGACATCGAAAACGCCGCCGTGGGCTCCGCCACGAACTCCGCCTCAACAACCTCCTGCAGAGATTTCTCTCCCCTCCGGTTAACCCCACCGAAACAGCTGCACCGACGCGGTTTCTTAAGTGACCCCACTTTTTTGTGGAGCCGACACTCGAATGTGGGGACCACATCGGCCTTGAAGCACAAATCGAAGTCGGACAGCATGATATGACCATCTTCACGTAACAAAATGTTCTCCGGTTTCAGATCCCGGTAAACGATGCCGTGTGCATGCAAATACTCCAACGCTACCAACACCTCAGCCGCGAAGAACCGAACAGCCTGAACTGGTAGCCGGTTCCCGACCTGTTTACGGAGGAGGGAGTGGAGGTCGCCACCTGGACAGTAATCAATCAAGAGACACGTGTAATGCGAGACCTCGATGTGGGCATAAAGCGTAGGGAGAAAGGGATGGTCCAGCATGGAGAGGATCTCAGCCTCCATTTGCACATGTGACATTTTCTTGCTGCTAAGCAAGTCCTTGTCAACCACCTTGAGCGCGAAATTCGCATGGTCGTTATCTCGGAGGCGGCAGAGGAAAACACGTCCAAGGTTGCCGGTGCCGAGGTGGCGGAGGAGTTTAAGGTGTCGGAGGTGGAGCGTACCGTCAGAGGAGAGAGTAGTGGCTGCTTTGATGGCGGACCAATGCGGGTCTGAGCTCCGGTGAGGGCGGAGGTAGAGAGGAGCAAGAGTGGTGGTGGTGGCGGCGGCGGTGGTGGAAGTGGTGGAGAGACGGTCGTTGAAGCTGAGAGTTAAGCTGCTTCGAGCTAAACTACTACGAGCACTAGAAGAAGCAAAGGTACGATCAGTTGCGGCGGAGGTGCAGCTGGTAAAGCTGAGGTCTAGATCTGTATCGGGAGGGAAAATGGTGTCTTCGTCCATTGTCTTCACAAGCTCCTAAGATTTTTGATAGTGAAAGCTTTTGGAGGGTTCCTTTTCTATATAGAGAGAAAAGGAAAGCGTGAGTCTGAGTAAGGTCAGGGTTTGATCTCTGTATGATTATATATAAAAATATATATATATATTTTTACTCTAAAAAAAAAAAGGTGTATGAAATTTAATTGGTTGACCCAACTGGTAGGGACAGATGGAGGGAGCTGTTAGGTTGACCAAACTCAGGGTTTGCATGTTATTTAAATGAATGAATTATGAACACGCAGATTATAGAAGAGAGAGAAGGTTCATTGGGGGCTGCGAAAACTTTAAGAGCAGTTAGTAAGTAAAGATGAAGAGGAAGAGGAAGAATTTTAGGAACGGCGATGAAAGAAACAACGGCTAAGTCGGCTGTATTAATTTGGAGGTTAGCACATGCATTATATTTTTAGTTGTGCTCATGACTTTGTGTCTACGCTTCTTAAATGAATGAGTCCCACGTTGTACAGTGTTAACATGTTCTGTTCTGGGTGGTTCAGTAATTAAAAAAGTGCATGTTTTTCTTAACCAAAGAAAATAAAAAAAGTTCATGTTTTGCATGATTTTGATGGCTTTTGTTAGCTTAGATAGCTAGGTGCAGGCCATTTGGTAATCGAGACTATGTATCTGAACGTGAACACTGAGCAGAAAACAGGGAATTAAGATGTTAGTTCCTATTGCATCGGCGATTAATCTAGATATATATATAGTATTGAGGAAGATAATTACTAGAACACATAAGAAGGGAGAGTAGGTATCTTGTTGGAGGTGTTTTTAACTAGGAAACTATTTTAATTTGGAACTTATCATATTCAAGTCATTTTTCTTTACTTACTAGAACTTATCATGTTGGAGGTGATTCTCGAAGCAATTCATTATAAAAATGGTGGTTTATCTTTTTTGGGATTGTTGCCTACAATAGTAGAACTTTGTTCTTCAGCTATCTAGAAGAATGAATCAACTAAAAGCACGTAATACTTAATTAAGGTGATAATTGAGGATAATGCACTAAGCTCGGATTATTTTACACTAATGACTTATTGCTTAAGCTTTAATGTTTCGTGCTAATAACTAATATATGGATTATAGATCCTTATGTCACACTCTCTTTTACTTTTTGAAAGTTCTTAAGCTCCATTCATTCTTGACTGTGTTAATTAACAAGAGAAACTACTATAGATTTAGTTACTATTTTAGGGAAAAAGGTTATTTTTTTGTTAAGAACTATGCTCTTTCTTATGCGATGTATAAGAACTCACCAAAGTAAAATGCTAAAGAGCTTAAGAATAACTTTACAAAAATAGTGCCATGTGGTAGAATCTTTATCACTTCTATAAACATGCATTAGACAGCTATAATATGTCTTGTGCATCTACACATTTCTAAAATTTATGTGGCATATATAACATTCTTCTTTTTTTTTGGTTAAATTACGACAAAGAGTTTCAAACTCCTGACCACATTTAGTAATTTATATAGTATTTTTATTTAACGGATCTCCAATAAAGACACATAATAATATAAGTAGTCAATTTTAAGCTAAGTAATTAGTGTAAATTTTTCATTTATAAAAAGAGAGAAAAGATGAATGAAACTTTAAATCAACTAGCAAAATAAGTGTTATTGTTTTGCACTAGGGTAAGGGCATCAAATTAATGAGGAAAATGGGTAAGATGGAAGGCGATGGCCCCATGTGATGGGCCAATATAAGAGGTTAAGCTCTTAANATAATATGTCTTGTGTATCTACACATTTCTAAAATTTATGTGACATATATAGCATTCTTCTTTTTTTTTGGGTTAAATTACAGCAATGAGTTTCGAATTCCTGACCACATCTAGTAATTTATATAGCATTTTTTTTAATGGATCTCCAATAAAGACACATAAGAATATACGTAGTCAATTTTAAGCTAAGTAATTAGTGTAAATTTTTCATTTATAAAAAGAGAGAAAAGATGAATGAAACTTTAAATCAACTAGCAAAATAAGTGTTATTGTTTTGCACTAGGGTAAGGGCATCAAATTAATGAGGAAAATGGGTAAGATGGAAGGCGATGGCCCCATGTGATGGGCCAATATAAGAGGTTAAGCTCTTAAAAGGCTGGGACCCACGTGATAGTGAAGGGGTAGAGGATGCTGTCTGCCACGTGGTCAACACTGGCCCTACATTGTCGCTTACACAAGTTAATAATTTCAATTTCTTATATCTATGACTTTTCCAATTATGAATATAAAACCACTTTAGCCAGTTAAAATCATGAGTAATGATTTTTGCAAATTTCTTCAATTTACATATTTGTACAAACTTTATAGATATGAAGTTGAGTATTTTTTTTGTAATAAAAATGATAGTAATGATAAGTTATTCTAATATTATCGAACAATGAGTCATTGGTATGACTAGGATCCACGAGGGGACAGACAAAGGCCCCCCAGAGAATTATCTCCAAGACACTATTTTAGCCTATAGAAGAGGCTATTCAACTAGTTCCTAGGTGCTAGGAGATATATCTTATGAGGGTTGCCCATCAAGCGAGCTTGTTGGTTGTAGGGGGCTCGAACTTGACATTTGGAACCGGATCCCTTTGACTAACTGAGCTCCTTGCATAATTTTACATTTACGAATTAGAATAGATAGTATACCTAATTAAATTTAAATAAACTCATTTATACAGTTTATTGAGATCGAGACTTGTTAAGTATATTCACATTTAAAACAAAAAAATATTCAAACAGAACGAGCTAGATAAATTATCTTACACAGCTTGTATATATTTATTAGTGAAAAGATTGCGCAAGTATTATCACTCCAATTTTATATGTGATATATACAGTATGCATAATTAATTTATTAATAGGCTTCACCTTCCGAGCTAGCATTTGGTGCTTCTAATAATAATGCAGGCAAGAATAAATTTATGAACCTGTTTCCGTTGGGGACAGAGAGATGGAACTGCTCTTTTTTAATCAGGAAATGATTTATTATGAAAGTATATATTAATAATAAATTGAAAACAATAATGAAAAAGATAAGGATATGCTATTGCCCTTGCTATGGTCATTTAGTCAACTCCAAGTTAGACAGAGAATCCAGTCACCTGATCTCAAAAAAAATAAAAAATAAAAAATTGACAAGATGAAGAAGAAAGAAGTTTAGTTTCTAGGATCCCTCTTCTGAAACAATTTCTTAATCACTGTTTCTAAATTATTTTTTCAAACTTTCAATTAAACAATTAATTACTCGGTCAATCGTTCTCTGATATATCCTGCAAATATGAGTATATTCGAATACCTCTGAAGCAAACCATAATGATTTTGTATTTTTTATACTTTTGTTGAAATGGCATTAATTGAGTTTACTATTCTTACAGATTAGATAATTGAAGATACTTACAGAAACACCTAGAAGGTAGCTTGATGTTGTTCTGCTAGATACTAAAAATTAGTTGCAACCCGTGTAACACATGGACAACTATTTAAACAGAGAAATCAGACTTATGAAGAGAGAAAAGATAAACAAAAAAACAAGTTCAATGACTATAAAAAATTTTTTTCTTAAGTTTATATAGTGATAAATACAACATTGGAAACTTGTTCCTTGCCCATTCTTAAACACTTTGTTAATTTTATGTATTATAACATATGATTCTTCGTCTGCAAATGTAGTCTTTCGAGTAGTAATATAGTGCATATGCTACTTACAGGTGCTTAACCATGTGCATGGCATGCCCACGCATATATATATTTATAGATTTTTCTGATGCCTCCCATATACATAAGATGCAATTGGTGCATATCGTGATGTCTAGATTTATTGTTCAATTTTTGTGTGTCACATGAAGATATATAGTCAAAGTTTATGATGAAATCAAAACAATAATGTTCTATAATCAAAGTGACATATTTTCTTATTTTTACTAGGACATAAGAAAACTAACTCTTTCAAAAACTTAGACTATTATGACATAACTTTTATATCTAACACAAATGACAACGATAGATTAGGCATAAGTAAATCAAATCTGTTGACTGAAACGAAAACTCTGAAGTGATGTGATTGTTGTCGGATGATAGTGCAATGACCACTCCAAATCTCACAGATCACTACCTGAGCTTATCATGTGTAACAGAAGCACGTGCCATGCACCATCGTCCTAGGGTGCAAATAAACCCTAAGGTTCTGGCTTCACACGGCTGAGCTGACCTTCTCTAATGGACGCATTTAACTCATCTTCGACATGGCACATTATGTGTCCACAGGGCTCATATGAGAGCTTAGGCTAATGTTTTTTGAAATCTTAGAAATCTTGTGACCCATTAGGAGAAATGAATATCAATAAATAGCTAGAAACAATGGCAAAATGGCATGGTATTAATATCTCAAACCAATTCAATTCAGACAATTGGCTACCCTACAGCAGTATTATTATTTTTATTACGTTTGGTGGTTCTCATAATTATTTACATGCTACATTTAATGGGGCATTTTACTACTTAAAGTCAGAAATCTTCAAGTGTTCTCATCTACACTTTCTACACTATATGAAAATCATTGTTATATCATAGCATGTATTATTAAATGATAAGAGAGTGATAGTTGCAAACTCATATTATGCACGGACAATTAATCAAACAAAGAAAGAGAAGAGAAACAGAAAAAAGTAATAGAAAAGAGAGCGCAAGTACAATGCCTTAGATAGTCTTACTCGCAAAAAAATGACTCTCTTTTAATTAAGTATATTAATAGATATGCTCAATTAAAAAGATTTAGTTTCCCCCATCTAATGGCAACGAAAAGAAAAAAAAGAATGTGTGTTTCTCTTGTTGTCGTGAGTTTGAATTTTTTGAAAAGTTTTGAAACGAAATTCTCATGAATTCACTAAGTCCAGCATCGACAAACCTGCTTAAAGTAACCAAACTACACAACAATAACAAAAGACAACAACTTAAAGATGAAGCAGAAAGATAAACAAAAAGAGAAGCTCAATTTTTTGTTGTTGATTATGAAGAAATATATATGTGGAGTTATGCTTTGTTTTCACGTTGAGTTTAACTACATAAGATTGCATGTTAATTACACCCAATAGTGTGCAAATACTTTCTCGTCATAGCTAATGGTTTATAAAGTTGAGAGACATCAGTTTCGATATGGTGGTGTAATGATCATTTTATCATACTTACAAAATCTTAATCTATATACGATTCATCAGAAAGAATGTGCATTAATATATATTTTATATGGGTTCATTGATTCTAACATTTTTATGTTCCGATTGGCCTAGACTTCTATAATAAGCTTTACACCATTTTATATGATCTGAGAATTTAATTCCAATAATTAACATAGAAAAAGGCTATGGCCAAAAGAAAAAGAAAAAAACAGAGAATAAAAGTAAAAAATTAACAACAATATTAATTTGTAAATGAATAAGTTTTTTACATAAGGTGTATATAGTCAAGGAAAAGTACAACCTAAGACAGACATGCTTCCTGGCTTCTATAGCTTTAGTATTGGTACAATGTATTCAACCATTCTTATAATCATGATTGTAAACACAACTATATATAATACTTAAATTAAAGAATTTCAAACATTTTTTAAATCTTCTCAATGTCTTCTTCTCTCCACACACTCACATGCCATCAACTTCCATTGTCTCTAAGTCTCTTAGAAGCTCTCAATCATTAACTTAGATCCCTTTTTATTATTTAACATGCTTATTATTATTATTTTTTTATATAAATAAAGGAAGATGAGAGAGGAAGAGAGATAGAAGCAAACTGTTCAATCATGGCCCTCAACTAAAAAGATACCCATTTGAAACTCATTTAAGAATTGCATTCATCAAAAAAATTGTTCCAATCACAGTTGGCTAAATGCTCCTCTTTTGTCTGTTGAAATGGTCTCTATACCCATTTTGTGTTATCATTATACAGAGGGGCGAAAGAAAAATCATGAGCAGGAGAAGATGCTCAATTGTGTCAAAAGTTAGACAAGTCCAATGATTCTTTAAAACCTGATATTTCAAGTTGCGTTTGTAGTTATTTCAGTTAGAAACTACCTTTTTCAGGCGCGGACAAATTCCAATCACACTATGCTAGACCCACTTTAGAGGGGTGTAGCATTATACCTCTCCTTAGTTAAGTAAGTTCAAGTGGGACTTACCAGTGATTTTGGTATCATTGTAAATATTTTAAAAAATTTGAGTTATTCAGTATGTATTAAAATATATATATATTTTTCTATAAAATGTAAGAACGTCATGATATAGGAAAACGTGTAAGAAATAACTTTTTTAAGTTTATCTTTTGACACGTTTTCTTATATTATGCCGTTATTACATTTTATAAAAAATTGTGTGTTCTGACATATATGAAGTGACTCAATTTTTCAAAATCTTCGCAATGACAATAAAATTACACTATAAATCTAATTGAATCCCACTTAACTGAGAGGCACGTAGCACTACACCCTCTTAGTAAATAACTTTTATGTAGGCATAACTTTATTCGAGTGAATAAATTCTATGAAAATGAACCAAAAAAAAAAAATAATGAATGATATATAAGAGACATAATTGGCTTGGAACTGATAGGGGATGGTTGTTATAACTTGTAAGTACTTGAGAATACAAAGACACATACCCAAGTTGCTTATATTATTATCTGTTCATGTTTGTTATCATAGATAATTTTGGATATGCTGATAATTAATGAAAGGAAAATTCTATAGTGCCTAGTTTAATTATTTTTAAAATAATCTAATACCAACTAGATTATCATAAAAAAAAATTATGAAATATTTATAATTAAGAAAATATAAATCAAGCTAATTTGTATAAAAATTTAAATTTCATTAACAGTGGATTGGATTAAAGATCCTAAAATTAAATGTTAAACTTATATCAATTTGTTTGTAAAACTAAAAAGAATATGAAGGAACATAAGAGGATAAAATTGGACTCATGTAGGTTAATACTCTGGACCTGACCTAGCCTTAAGGCCCAAACATTTTCCATAATATAAAAATGCCCATTTTAGAAAATGAAAACCTGGGGGTGGGAGGGACCCATGACCATGGGTCCAATGTCCATGCCATGGTTGGCCAAGGTTATGAAGTTAATTATTCCAGCCAAGAAAAAAAAAAGAGGCTACAAAGTTAATTTTGTTGGCAATTAAGGAGAGTAAGGGTTTGTTTGCTTTAGTTATTTTCTGTTTTTATTTTCAATGAAAACAAAAATAATATACAAAAATGTGCTTGGTTTAATAAATAAGAAATATTTCTATTGAAAACACTTAGAAACATTTTCTTAAATGCAAAAATGTGTTTGGTTTAATAAATAAGAAATATTTCCATTGAAAACACTTGGAAACATTTTCTAAAATACATTGTAAACTGAAAACAAAAAAAAAAAATATTTTCAGCATTTTCACTAATGATCGGTGGCAATTTTGTAATTATATTCACTTTTTTTTTTTTCAACGAGATTCACCTCCCTCTTTCTCACTCTCTCTGTTTCTCACCTTCTCTGCTCCTCTCTACTTTCTCTAACACCAGCACAAATGAAACCATGCCTTCTTTCTCTTTATGTTTCTCACTCTCTACTCTTCCCTACTTTCTCTAACACCAGCACAAATGAAACTATGCCCTCTTTGTATTTATCTTTTTGTTTTTCACTCTCTATGCTTCTCTCTGCTTTCTCTAACACCAACACAAATGAATCAATGGCGGTGGCCATAATAACAAAAAGAAATCGCAGCGATTGGTCGGTCAAGTGAAGCACGGAGATGGAGGCAAGCTCCGGCAGAGCGCCAGTCAAGGAATTCAAGACCCACATGCACGCCAGCGGCGAGAACAACTTGAAGGTTCAAAGGGAATGGAAATTCGAACTCAGCCTCTACACTACAAATCCAGCATCACAGAGACCATGTTGAACTTGTATGCTTGAGTTATGGAGGTGGGTTATGAACTTATTAGCTAGACAAGAGAATGAGACAAGACCATTACGTACAGGAAAGGAGGACGCGGTGCTGGAAGGAGCAGATGCCGCTTAGGTTGACAGATGCCGGAGTCTGGCTTTGTGAACTAGTTTAGACCGGTTATTGTGGTGATTGCATTGTGGCAAGGAGAATATGTTTGTAAGAGATAAGATTGATGTGGAGAAGATAAGCCGCAAAGATGTGGTTTGAGAATGAAAATAGAAAAAATTTCAGCAAACATGTTTTTTAAAAATGAAAATGTGAAAATGAAAACATATTTTAAGAAATAGAAAATAAAAACATGAAAATATTTCCTAAACCAAACAGACCCTAATTTTGTTAACGAAGACTTATATCTGGGTCAAAATCTAATTTTTTTTTTCTATGAATGCACCAAGTTAATATGAGGGATCTGCCCTTAAATTCGCATAAGGAAGAACTTCGTCTCAATACGCAAAAGCTAATTTAAAAATATTCTTACAATTAAAACCTAAAAAATAAAGTGTCATTCTAATATTATCCTCATTTTGATATGAAAACATACATCTTATTCCTTTTTAATTTTTTTTAAAGCTATAATACAATATCTGAGAAATGGGCTAGTGGCAAGACGAAATGAGCTTTTTAAAGGAAAATTTCGTCTCGTCTAATTTATCTTTCAAAATCATCAGGTGTCATATGAGTTGTGGCTCATTGATTTAATTCCTTTATTTATGTCTACATATTTTGATATGAAATTCAGACACATTGACACAATTAATATAATTCAAGTTTCACTAAATTTACTTAAAAAATTTATCTTACAAGTCACTCTGCTACCTTAAATATGACATTCTCCTTCGAAAATTTTGTGGCAGGTCGGGTTGCTGAAAGCAGTTAGCAGTTGGCCTCAACATTAATGCCTGCCACGAGTCCTCTTCCTATTGGCCACAACACATCACCAAACCAAACAATTCAACTGTCCCAAATTAAATATTCACATCGTCACAGTACATTTACATGTTTCATCCATCTTCACCTCAAAACACACAAGCTCAGTCAGAGCTCCACCTGACAAATTCTTGAACCGTGATTGGTCTGTGCTTTACCTGCCAGTGATGTCAGCATTTTCACCCTTCCCCTAACCGTTTAAACGAAGGCGCGTAGGTTGTGGTCTGGTCCTCCAATGTGGCTGCCGTTGTCAGATGTTGAACGTTCCATGTCTTCAAAGACCAAAACCACCATTTTTATATAGTAACGTCCAAATGTATATAATATAGGGATTTCTTGTATCCTAAATTATTTTTACCCTGTTTGAGATTTTCTCGTTTTTCTCTTTATGGGTTTTGGAAATTGGAGATGGTGAAGGCAGAGATTTATGAGAAAGAGAAAGAAAATAGATGGCTGAGGAGGAAATGCGCAATAGTGGGAGCTCTAATCACTCTGTTTATAGCTACAGCTCTCACCTCCAGAAGAGGTGCTTCTGAAATTTCTCTCTTCTTTCAGAACCCCAATTCTTGTCACTGTCAGGTAAATTCTTTCCCTCTCTCTCTACGTCAGTTTTTGCATTAATCCTGTTACGTGAAACCATTACTGCAAGACCATCTTTTTATTATTTTTAAGAAACCCAGTATTTTATTTGAATGCATATGTTAGCTATGCCAATACTATGAGGATGTAGGATGTTTAGGAATCAAAAGTCTCCTTTTTTTCTTTTTCAGTATCTCGGATATAATCTGAATGAATTTTTGTTTGGCATATCAATCATGGAAAATTTAAATTCTGAGTATTTAGAATCAGAATATTTGATACTAGGGCATTGTGAAAATGCCTGACAAATCATAAAAATTCCATCTTTCTGTTGCCTAGTGTTGCAAAGAACAGGCCATGTATTGTGAGAATTTCTTTTACATGAGATGTGAAATTTGCATTATTCTGTTTTCGGGGTAGGTTCTACAATTTTGAAGCTTTTTAATAAGGTTAGTCTTACAAGAAAGGCTAATCATAAAAGCTGTGATATTTAAGTTTATACTTCTTTGATCCTTTGATATGTGTTTTATGATCGGATTGGTTGTTCCTTTGTATTATTGGTATGAATAGGGACTGAATAATTTGCAGTAAAGGAAGGATATTCATTTTCCATGTGTTTTCTTAGCAGGTATCACAAAAATATACAGGAATTGTAGAGGACTGTTGTTGTGATTATGAGACTGTAAATACTATCAATGGTGAAGTGCTGTATCCTTCGCTACAAGAGCTTGTTACAACCCCCTTTTTCAGATATTTTAAGGTTTGATCCTACTGCCAAAACATGCTTTACATGTTTTTTTTCAGGATTTTTGTTCCAAAATTTTACCTTGATACATGCTTCTGTCAACAGTTAGTACAACTATAAAATGTGTTTATAGCCGAAGTCTCGAATCCTTTTTTATCTTATCCTTTGATTGCTTTCACATATGTCCATTTTGCATTCTAATGTACTTGCTCCTTCAGGTCAAGCTGTGGTGTGACTGCCCTTTTTGGCCTGATGATGGTATGTGTCGCTTGCGGGATTGCAGTGTTTGTGAATGTCCAGAAAATGAATTTCCAGAACCATTTAAGAAGAAATTTCAACCTGGTCTTCTATCAAATAATTTGATGTGTCAAGAAGAAAAGCCACAGGCTAGCGTTGATCGCACTGTAGATAATAGAGCTTTTAGAGGCTGGATTGAAACAGATAACCCATGGACAAATGATGATGAGATTGACAACGGTAACTGTTTCTATGCTTGTGCATTTTGCCTGCATATTTGAAAATATTCAACTAGTCTGAAAGGTTCAGCTGGAAGCTGATTCTTGTAGTTTTTAAGATAGCTAGAAGAAATATCTGAGTGATTGGTAGACGAAAGATTTGGAATGTTAGTGCCAGATTCCTGAGTATCCCATCACGCCTTCTCTCCCGTCACTAATAAGAAGATCTACATATAAATTATTATGCGTGGACTGACTGAGGACTTTTGAACTGCAGATGAGATGACATATGTAAATCTTCAACTAAATCCTGAACGTTATTCTGGCTATTCTGGTCCATCAGCTAGAAGGATATGGGATGCCATCTATTCAGAAAATTGTCCAAAATGTGAGTATAACCCTTTGGTTCAACTTTCTAAGTGCATCTTTAGTTTATAAAAATAGTGTGTAGTCTGATTCACTGCAAGGCATGCTACAGAGTATGCAGAATCAGATGCTTAACATGATCTGAGATTGGACAATTTTAGCTCTCATTGAGAGAATATTTGGTTGCACAGACATTTGCCTTGTGGAACAATTAAATGCATTACACTGGCTTTGCTAGAGTCTACTCACTTTACATTTTCCCATCACTTCTATTATTGATTGATTGAAGAAAAATAATGATACTGGATCCTCTTTCATTTTTTATATGTTACTTTTCCTAATCATTCCTTTATTCTTCAATTTTTTTAATATTGATCATATCACTTCAGGGTATTGAGTTATATTACTAGTTGCATCTATATTTGCTGTTTCTATGGTATTGTCTTTTCCTTCTCATCAATACTGAGATTTCTTTTTCTTTCCTTTTCCTTTATGTCCAGATTCAGTAGGAGAAATTTGCCAGGAGAAAAAAGTTCTGTACAAATTAATATCTGGTGTTCACTCATCAATCTCTATCCACATTGCTGCTGATTATCTTCTTGATGAACTTACCAATCAGGTTCTCCTTCCGCATCTTCCACACATTTTCCTTTCTGTTTATTTGATTTCTGTCTATATACTACACCTGTATGAACAGTAAGAAGAAAGGATATGCTTTAGTTATCCATGCCGCCGCATGCTCCCCTTCTAGATTGCAAAATGAACAGGATTTAACACTTCTATTCTTACCATTTCAGTGGGGTCAAAATCCAGAATTGATGTATGATCGCGTATTAAGATATCCTGATCGTGTCCAAAACTTGTACTTCACATATCTCTTTGTCCTACGAGCAGTCATGAAAGTGAGTACTTTCAAGCTTTTATCATGTGTTAGTGCTAGCATTCTTCAAACTGTGTAACCATTTCTCAACAAATTTGTTCTAGGCAGCAAATTATTTGGAGCAGGCTGAATACAACACCGGTAATAATGAGGAAGACCTGAAATCACAGTCTCTAATAAGGCAGCTAGTACACAATCGTAAACTTCAAGCTGCATGCCCTCTTCCATTTGATGAAGCTAAGCTATGGCAGGGTCAAAGTGGTCCTGAACTAAAGCAAAATATCCAGAAGCAATTTAAAAATATTAGGTTTCTTTCAGAACCTTTCCTTCATTACAGAAAGATGCAAAAAAAATCCAATCTTTATGTCCACAAGGAACATATGGTTTCTGCATGCTAAACATATAAACAGACAATTGTTTGTTTTGCTATATTTTTTCTAGACATTTTTGTGTTATCTTTAACATTGTTGTGTCCAATTTAGAATTGTGGTATTCATTATGTCTGCACATTGCAGTGCTTTGATGGATTGTGTAGGCTGTGAGAAGTGCAGGCTTTGGGGAAAGCTTCAGATTCTTGGTCTAGGTACTGCATTAAAGATCCTCTTTTCTGTTGATGATAACTACTACCAAGGTCTACCTGTGAGTTCCTCTTCATTATCCTCTTCAAAATGTTTCTGCCATAGTTTTATGCATAGAAACTTGTTCATACATATGAGTGCTTTCTGTATTCTCTGTGTCTGTCTCAAACATGTTTCTCTGGGTTTGCAGTTGCAGCTGCAACGAAATGAAGTAATAGCATTGCTAAATCTTCTCAATCGCCTCTCTGAATCGATCAAAGTTGTCCATGAAAGGGGAGATATGTTAGTGAACAGTGTGGATAGACAGATTGTTGATCTTGCTTCTCATGAGATCAGTAAATGGCAAACACTATGGAAGTTAATAACTAGGCTTAGGTAATTTCTCCTCTTCCCTATATTTGCTCTATCTTGAATATGCTTATTTCTTCTCTGGTAAAAGGAATTTGCCACTAAGAATCACTTTGTTAAATGTTATTTGCAGGTTAAGAAAATCTTGAATATGAAACTCCATCTCCAAATTTTCATATGCCAATAATGGGAAGCTATGTAAGGTTTTAGTACATAGAAACCAATGAACATATTGGCCTAGCTTTATGAGAAAACAATTTTGAAGATTTATTGAGTTCATATATATAATTCAAGTCCACTTCTTTGTGCACGTAAATATACAATTTGTATCAAAGGCATTAAACATGTTTCATCATTTGAAAATAAGATTTTCCAAGTAAATTGATTTAAAATCTTTGCATATGAAATATGAATTAGTAAACCTTGGTACCTTTTTTAACAATCATAATAAACTTCTATGTAGTTTCATAACAAAATTTCTTGTAAAGGCTTTAGAATCCAACAACTTTGATAAAAGTCTTTCTTATAAAGCCATATTTGCTTCACATGGAGAAGAAATAGATTCCTTCACCCTCGTTGCCAAAGGTGAAAACTAAATCATAATAGAAGTAAGGCGATAATGAACAAGATCAATCTGGGTTATGAAATATTATTTCAGGCAATGTCAATGCTTAACAAAAACTAAAAAAAGCACTCTCTCTTTAAGTCTATAACATAGCAGCTGCAGAACTTGAATTCTTTGGTCAGTACTGTCACTGAAATCAACATTCAGAAGACACAAGACACATAATACTAACACTATAACATAAATTCAGAAACGTAAAAAACACAATGCCATATAGCCATATAGGCATATATATTACAAAATAATGTAAATACGTAAATATTAATTTACACAAGTATGAAACTGTTAAAAATATTAGAAAAAAAATTAAACCTTTTTTGTGAATCAAATTTAAACTTTTACCTAATAAGAAAGAATCTCAAAATTATTAAAGCTTAAAATTAGTGCTTAGTGCTTAATATCATGGTGAGTAATGAGTATCGGTGTCCAATACATGCAGTTGTCACACATGGCACATATGATCTCTTGAAATATTAGTGATTCATAGATGGAAATGGAAAATGATTTTGTTATGGCTCCCAGCATGGGAAAAATTATTTGTAGACAATTTTTTATTCATTCACTTTTTTTTTCAAAAGAAAATTGGTAATAGGTAATTCTGTATTGAATCTGCTTGGTTTGTTAATGTGTATGGGGAAAAAAGGAAAATATAAATTAAAGATAATCCAAGAGGCTTGAAGGTGTCACCTCCAGCATTAGCGACGAAGATTCTATACATTCACAAACTCTTCTAAATAAATACAAGCATTCAAACGGATGATAGAATCATCCAAAAGAATCCACACACACACACACTGTTTCTCAAATCAGTGCAGTTTACCAAAAAACAACCTATGTTGAAAGCATCAAGTCAGCTTTCAGATAACTGTTTTCACTACTGTTCCTGCATTCCATCCCCTTTCCTTTTCCTTACGACAATTCTTTTGCTGGATTTCTTTTGTTCCAGCTCTTTTAGCATTTCCCAGCAACACCCTGTGTGCCATTTTCCCTCGACTTCCGATGGATACTCTAACTTTTTCCATCCCTACATTTACACCAACTCTTCTCATGTGTTGCTGCAGTGGTGATTTCACCTGAACTTTCTTTTGGAGACTTCGTCTTAGTATGCTGCTTATCTTCTTACCTCCACTTCTTATTCCCTTCGGACTCTCACAATGTGTCTGTGTAGGCAAGCAGTTGGTTTCAGATTCTCCATTGCCTTCTTTCTGATCAGCTCGATTTGTTTGCAGTGGTAATAATGGTGATGGGAGATGAGTTAAGCTAGGCAAACTTGGGAGTGGGATCAGAGAGTTGCGCCTTGAAGCTGCGGCTGCAGGAATTCGCGGTGCCACTGTGCAGATAGAAGCTCTTCCAGTCCTTTTTGGGAGTAGGATTTTTTCAGCCATCTCAGGGTTGTTTTCTTTTTCATTAGGATCAATGTACTTGATAGAGTTGTCCATTGTGGGAAAGGTAAAAGAGGGTTTGAAGCTATTGTTCTCCATAAGTGGTCGAGCTGAAATTACTTGGTCTTTGCCCCATATACCACTTACTGGATCATTAAAATTCTTGTGACTTCCTAATGGTCGTTTTTCAAGTACTGGTCTCGTTTGTGCATTATTTAGCTCTTCTTGGTGTTTCACTAAATGTTGCTCAGCTATCTTTGAGTCTACATGTTGACGTGCTAGCTTTCTTTCAATCATAAGTTGTGATTCCAGTTCCTTAACCTTCAGGATGAACACAAATAATGGCAAAAGGCATTTAGAGGAATAAATTCAGGAAGACTCCATTTTTTTTTTGGGGGGGAACTGTCTATTAGGATGAAATTCTAAACTATATGTTCCAATAGGATACCTTGTCTTGCAGACTTTTGCTTTTACTGTCTTTTTCCTTTATCTTCAAGTCTAATCCATAGATTGTTTCCTCCATCTTCTTGATCTGCAAATCCTTACTCTTTACCTCCTGCTTGGTTTTCTCAGACTGTCAGCAAAGGAGAGTCTAAAATTATTGAAAACGCGAGGACACAGGCACTGTTGCAATTAAGCAGTGAAATGGACAATAACTAGGTCAAATTAGATATCATTAAAAAAATTCGATGAAGCAAACAGCAATAGTACCATCTGCTTGTATTTCAGAAGTTCAGTGGAGTCCAATTGCCTTCTTGCAGGTCCCAATTCTATTCCTCTTACTCTACTAGCAAAGTTCAGAGAGCAAATTGTCTCACCCAAATCGTGTTCATTAGGACTGATCTGTACAAACATGAGTGTCTTTGAATCTCCTCCTAAAGAAACAAGTTTGTTCAGTGAGAATATTTCATTAGGGAACAGAAGTCTAAATAAAATTTCTTCAGGGAAACTGGAGAAAGAAGTACCTAAAGAGTCTTGCAGCAAGTGTGTAAGCTTGGAGTTTCTACACCATGAAGAACAAAAGAAACTTCAATACTCACAGTAGACAAAAGGTAGTTCACTTTAGCTTGTGTATGATAACAAAGGATAATCTATATTAAAATCACCTGAAAGGGACGTGTGGGCATTTTGTTGCAAGGGCTGATATGACATCTCCTAGTGCAGACAGAGACCTATTAATATTTTGTGTCTCCTTAAGCCGTTCTCCTTGTACTTCTGTCTTTGCCACTCGCTCACTGCCTGCCAAGTCCACCAACCATAACTTACTTCTTGTGCATTCCCCATTCAACAAATTCTCCCCCTTAACCATAACACAGTGAATGCTGTATAGAGACAAAACGACAATCCATCAAAAGCTGTGCTCCTTCAAACATCCTAACTCAAATATAAATCAGATAGCAATATGAAAGATGAAGCTCACCAGTGGGATCGACTGCTGTGCTCATTAGCATTGGTTGAGCCAACAGCCCTTGCATTGCTACCAGTTTGTAGGACTTCCCAGACTTCAGTCATGTTGTTCACATGTGCCTCAACCAACCCGGGAACATGATGCATTCCCTCACCTGCTTGCTTTATTTCAAGCCTACAATTAACCCCATTTTAGTGAACATATCAGTTATAATTATCAAAATCCATCAGAATAAGATAAAGTATTATAGACTAGAGAAAAATATGGATAATGAATCAGTATTCATGCAGAAAAGACCAAACAAAACTTCAAAAATGTAAAAAATCTCTATGAGAAAAGAACAAAATATTTTCTGCCTATCAGAATATATAGCTCATCTTCTACAGTATCCATTCGCAAAATACCAACAACATCGCCTATGTTCTTAAGAAAAGAATATTATGATAAAGTATTATAGACTAGAGAAAAATATGGATAATGAATCAGTATTCATGCAGAAAAGACCAAACAAAACTTCAAAAATGTAAAAAATCTCTCTGAGAAAAGAACAAAATATTTTCTGCCTATCAGAATATATAGCTCATCTTCTACAGTATCCATTCGCAAAATACCAACAACATGATGCCTATGTTCTTAAGAAAAGAATATTATGATACATACAACCCAGATAGTTTTCACTTCAATTTCCCTGTTCAATTCTAAATTTAAAAGTGATGTTGAGATTCAAAAAATGGCTAACTGTTCCTTTGTCTACCTTCTTGCAGTCATTCCTGGCTGATTTCCTGAAATTAGCAAATCTCGTATTTGTTCATTGTAGACTTCTAAGACGCTTACAGATACATCATAACGATAGAGCTTCTGTCTCTCCTTGATTATGTCAAACAGTTTCTGAAGAGTCCTGAAATTAACTCCCCGAGCCTCTTCTGTACCCTCCATCGTAAAGGTTTTTCCTGTTCCGGTCTGCCCATAAGCAAAGATGCATACATTGTACCCGTCTAAAACCGAGGCAGCAAATGGTGCTGTATCTTCAAAAATATCGCCTATGTGTACATGCAAAGAAAAGAATAAACACTTTTGTCTACAATATTAGATCATATAAAGAGAATTCTTGGCATTGATTCATAATTACCTTGTTCTGCTTGAGGACCAAAAACAGCATCAAACTTAAAAGTCCTTCTAGGAGCCCCATTTGACATTACAGTAAGCTCACCATCTTTAGCAGATTCAAAATCTATTGCCATTGTAGCTCCAGATGTTACCTCTTCGGCATTGAGAGGTCTACACCGGCAAAAAACCCTTATGTTTCCTGTAAGGCAGTATAGTTGGTGATCCATTCTAAATGTTCTATCCCATCCGAGTCTCAGCAAACAAGGTCAAGCGCACTGTTTACCTTTCAACTCCAAAACCTTATTGTAAAGCTCTTTTCGTTCCTTAGCCCCTTCAACATATTTGCACTTGAGATCTTCATGTGACTCCAGTTGCTCATTTACTATCAAGAGAGGAATAAGCATTATGTAAATGAAAAAGGCTACTCAGTTAACATCTGAGGTTGGAAACTAATATTTCTCAAGTCTACTTACACTTGGACTTAATAGTCAACCCCATTTCGCTCATATCTGTAAGATACTTCTTATACGTCTCTGCTTCCTCTGCTAGCTTGATGTGTTCCATTTTCATAATCTATTGAAATGAAATTGCTCAACTCATTGTAAATATGCCTTTTTGACCTTTTAAGTTGTCAATTAACATAGTTAGAGTATCAGTACCTTCACTTTCCTCATCAAGTCTCTCAATGATGAAAACCACCTGCTTTTCTCTTTCACTTGCCCCTCAATGGCAAATGCTGAAGAGATGAAAGTATTAGTATATCAGGATAAATGAAATGTTGGATGCTTATTTTTTGAACTTCTGACAGGTTTATGCGTACCCAAAGATCCTACATGCATGGACTTGCGCATGAGCTCATTCTGGAGCTCCTTCAATGACTTCCAAGCTTCTTGGCATTCTCTGCTCTTCTGTTGTTTCTCCCTCTTAACTTCGTCCAACACCGTCTTTGTTTCAGCCAGATCCTTCTTCTGACACTCAAATTTCCTTTTCAGTTTCTGATATCTCTCTTCCATCCCAATATCTCCATCATCCTACAATTATATCATTGATAAATAGTGAATTATTCAGATTTTTTTTCCCTAAAAAAATTTATCACAGTTTGGAAAGAAGTATACTTCTGACGGCTCACATTCTGCCCCTTCAGATACTTCCATAACTTCTGGCAATTTATTTTCTGCTAAATTTAAAGTAAAAAAGTATGTTAACAAGAGAAATGTGTACTAAAACCAGCTAATTTTGACATATAGGACTACATTCTGATTTAAGTGTAGAAAGAGAAAATGAACAATTAAACTCACTAGGAAGGTAATCTTTGGGTGACTCGTCCTTGATTTCTGGGGGTGGAAAAAGTTCAAATGAAGCTTCAGGAGATAGTTCCTTTTCAAAAGTTTGGCAAAAATTAGAGAATTTAACAGTTGGGGTCTTAATTGTATTATCATTTTCAGGCCCATTGATTCCATTCTCTAAAGAAAGCTCTATAGAAGAGTGCACGTTCACACATGATTTGCTTTCCAACAACTCAGGGGAGTCCACATAGCTGTTAGTGGCAATATCTGGTGAGCCAGCGCAGATGACCAAATCAGGAGACGTTAAAGAATACCCCAATTTCGATCGGCCTGAAAATTATTCCCAAATTTTATCAGATTCTTCAGAAATTATAGTCGAAAAATCTAGTATCTTTTTCAAATGAAATTGTGCAGAAAAGTGCAAAAATTGGGCTCAATTACCATCAAATACATTATCCGCAACTGGGTCATCCAATTGCATACTATGTTTCTCAAAACTTTGTCTTTTCCAAGAAAATTCTACATCCAGAAAGGAAAACCTTGATAAATCATGAAAAACCAAAAATGGGGTTCACTGAATATAAGAAAAGATTCGATTTTTGGCATAAGATTCCAAAGTCTTACCGTCACTTGGGCTGTCATGAGATTCAAGATCCGCCATTGTCGAAGTTCGAGAGCTCAGTGATATCTGTGAAATACCTGCCAAATTAAGAAGAAAACCACTGGTAAATTAACAGGGTCCATCAAAAATTGAAAGGGAAGAAGGGAAGTAGTAGTAGAGGTCTTACAATTGGAGTGAATAGACGAGCTTTCTTGTTGCGAAGATGCGTCGGTGAGAAGAAGTGGGTCATGGTCATAGAAATGCCATTGATTATCCTCCATAGATAAAATAACAACTGTTTGAAACTTTGAATTTCAGTAATAATAATCAAAGCAAAAGGCAGAGCAAAAAGGGGTTATCACTTTAGCCTCGTCATGAAGAGAGAGATGAAAGAAAAAAAGGGGAAGTTTTCGCTAAAATGGCGTTAATTTCGTTATGGAATCCACAGATTGAATTTTCCTTAATCGACGATTTTGACCGTTGGATTTTGAAATTTGAAAATTTCTTTGCGGGTAAAGGAGCTATAGCTCTATACCAAATGCTTGCATGCAGTGCACCAAGAGGGGTCTCTCACGGCTTCTTTTTTAAACACAACAAAAGTGAAGTGACCATCTGACCCTCACTGGAGTTTCTAACTTTTGGTTCTGAAAATGGAAACACCAAACATAGAAAAGTACAAAACGTCAAATTTCCTTCATAATTCTGTGGAGTTGACATTCTCTTTGAGAGAAACAAAATGAAATGTATACAAATACGTGAATTTAAGCTGTACAGAAAAAATTAACTGCGATTGAATTTAAATGTTATCATATATGCAAATGTAGAAGGATGTGATATATAAATCAGAGTAATATAGCTACCAAAAACAATTTAAGAGTAATATATTAGCTAGTTTGGAAAATTAGGTTATGTTTGACTAGATGAATTTAGAAAGAAAGGAAGGAAAATATTGGAGGGAGTGCATATTCTTATATTTCATTTTAAAATAGAAGAGTGAATCAAAGAGACTTCCCATTTTATGTGAAATGACTTATTGTGACAAAATATTTCTANTATACCTACCAAAAACAATTTAAGAGTAATATATTAGCTAGTTTGGAAAATTAGGTTATGTTTGATTAGATGAATTTAGAAAGAAAGGAAGGAAAATATTGGAGGGAGTGCATATTCTTATATTTCATTTTAAAATAGAAGAGTGAATCAAAGAGACTTCCCATTTTATGTGAAATGACTTATTGTGACAAAATATTTCTAGCAAAAAATGACTTTTCAAAAAAAAAAANNTTTTCAAAAAAAAAAATTCAAATAATGATATTTTCTTATCAAATCTTTTCAATTTAGAAACATTTTTATATAAAAAGAATTGATTTTTTTAATATTGTATTTGTTTAGAGATATATTTTTTAAAAAGAAAATCCTTGAATGGGTTACAACTTGCAAAGCAAATGGATAATGCCATTTATTGAGAAAGACTTAACAAGAAAATGTTTGAATACACATTTCTTACGATGCATTCATAGAATCAAGACTTGACAAAATAAAAATAACAAAACTTAAAGCATGTCAACGTGCTGCTATATTTCAATCAAATTGTGTGTATTTCAAATCACACATTTTCTATTCCTCTTTCAAATCCAAAAATCTAAGAAGCTATAGTTCCATGCAGGATCACATGGATTTGTTCAAGATCAACCATCCTTTACTTTTTTGATGTCATTTAATCAAATTACCAGAAAAAGAGAAACTTTTAACCAAATATTTACATCAAAATACAACCAACCTTCCAACACCAAACTATTGAAAACATAAAGAAGAAATACAATTTTCCAGACCTCAGCATAAGATGATGCATCCATAATTAGAGCATCATAAAAAATTGAACAAAAAATTGGAATTCTTTCCTCTGCTTATATGTGGTTGTTACAAGTATTAGGAGTCCAGGCACTGAAACCTTTGACTTTAAGATATGTTCCCTCTTTACAAGAAGCTGAATCTAATGTATTTTGCTATATACACTGTTATAGCTTACAACAATGGAACAAATCACTTTGAACTCAGATCGTCAGCAGCCCACACCAACATAAATATTTTGATGTGTGAATTGTTGCCTGCTGGCCAATGTCAGACCGTTGATCGGAGAGCGGCGCGTGACTTTCTCAAATAGAACGTAGAATGCATTTGAACTCCATAAAAAAAACACTACATGAGCCAGTCTCATGATTGCAAGTCATTCTACAGTCCTTCCACTGCAGCTGCCATTGATGCTGATGCCTCTTCAAGGGTCCGCTTCTTCTGAACTGTGTTGAAGGCCTCAAGAATATCTCCCTCCTCCCAATCGTCATAGTCTTCTAATCCAAGTCCACACTCCAGACCAGCACTTACCTGTTCAGAAGGACAGAAAAGAGCACATGTCAAGGCAGAATTCAGGTGATGGCCACAACAATAAGGAGAATACTCCTGTCTATCAACTCATTATAATAATCACCTAACAAACTAAAGATTCAGTTAGGCAACATCAATTCCCAGTTAGAAAATAGAATATGTTAGTTCCCTCAATTGTGCTAAAAAACAGAAAAAATATATAACAGGTTCAGAAGGGCAGCATCTAACAATAAGCAGGAGAAGAACATTCCTCATAATGCTGTCATGTGACAGAAAACATCTTCAAAGTAACAAGTATAAGCAAATTTACTAAAGCTTCAGATTGTATACATCTCAGGCACAACCATTCGGCATTCAACCAGAGTCCAAAATGACTGTATCAGAGAACAAGAAGGGTGAACATATGTGAGAAAACATGGAAATATGAGGTAAATGTGTTATTCATCTTTGACCATCAAAGTCGCAAATAACACCATTTTGACCACAACTGGGTAAACCAAAAGTTTTTTCTTTCATATCAACATTTTCCGAGTCATTTATAGTAGTTAATGGAAAATCCTCTAATGTTGCATGGGTGTTGACATCATGCATACAAAGTACAAGCCATATAAGGCACACTCACTGTATAACATCAAATGATCATATACAATCATAGATTCATAATTAAACACATTAAAGAGACTAAGCCCATCTTTGTACAGATATATAAATTGATGTCTATCACATTTCTGAAAATCGCACCATATGAACCGAAGCTTCATTAAGAAATGATCAAGGGGTGGGGGTGGGAAGAAAAGAGCTCCTCAATCTTGTAGGATATAAAAAAAGAAAAAACCTAAAATGAACGAGTGTCAAAATAGACAATTAAACTGCAACTCTAGCATCCTTATTAATTTATCATCATCACTTCGCACTACATCGTGGTAAAGTTAGTTTCAGAATACAAAATGGGTAAAGGTTTATAGGTATGAATAATTTTATTTCTCCTAGAAAAGAAAGCATAGAGCATGTAATAAAATCTGAAATCGAGTGCAGATGGATTGAGGATAATTGGCTTTTTATTTCAAAACTGCTAATAAATTAGGAGGAACAGCCGTCCAAATTTTTCCAGAAGTATGTTCAAGATTGGAAACAGAAAATTTCCATGGTAAATTTGTGTATCTCACAAGAGGCTTTCCTAATGTTAACTGAGTTTCTATAAATAAGCCAGTTTACAAATGAACTGGTCAAGCTTAGCTCATAAGAAGAATATTTGCTCCATCAGCTGTGATGCTCTTACATTTGAATCACAAAAATGCTGGATAGAGAGTCATACCTCTTTCACAATCTCCTTCACCCGTCTCAAAGAATCGAGAATACCAACATGAACTACTTTTCCCTTCCGAATGACCCTAATGCCACAGCCTTTCAGTACCTTTCCCTCTGTAACCATGCATCCAGCAACACGACCACTACCACTGCTGAAAGTAGCCCGTACTTCTGCTGAGCCAATTGTTACTTGTTCCTACCAAAAATCAGCAGTTAGTCCTGATGCTGAACCTTTGATAACTTTGAATTTCACAAAGTGGAGAAATTTTATGAAACAAAACATCCCCTAGCATATATAATCTCTAATCCAAAAAAACTCCCACCCATAAATGTGGGGAAAGGCACTAAGATTATCTTAATGTCACTGATATTTTTTCTTCACAAGTTTCATGGTATATAAACGTCAGAAAATAATTGAACTGTACACTCAAAAAAAAGTATGCAGATGCATCATCTACTTTATACAGTTGAAAACTAAAATACGTTGATTTACCTCAACAGACTCTAGGAGTCCTTCCATTGCTTTTCGCACATCATCAATTAGTTCGTAAATAACTTTGTATAATCTAATCTCCACACCTTTATTCTCTGCATAACTTTTCACAGAACCTGGTGCTCTGACATTAAATCCCAAAATAATAGCTTTGCTTGCAACTGCAAGGTCAATATCACTGGTGCTTACATCACCTGTTGCTTCTAACAGGAACTTCAATGTGACATTATCCTGTGGGAGCACCTGTAGTGCTTGTCTGACAGCTTCAATGGATCCCTAGCCATGATCAAGAAAATAACATTTAATTGCAAGTGAAGTAATATAAACAGAGTGAAAGTGATGATCCACGAAACATATCCAAGTAGTAACATTTTATTACAACATTATAACAACATTTTTGTGATGGATGATGAAGAATTTGATACATTATTGACCAGTTATTGTGTTCAGAAGTGAAACTCTCCTCAAAAAAATTTGTGTGTGTGCATGTGTCAAACATCTAAACTAACATATATAAACAAGCGTTGTCATGTGCTTATGGATAGAAATCTTGGCATGTCTGTGGTGAAGCAATTCCAGACACTAGTTATTTGGAGCTACATTAGAGTAGTCTAGTATCTATTGCCAAACACATTTTTCTCCACACCAAGAAGTGCTTACAGCCTTTCGTGGTTGTATGAACACATACAACAAATTTATACAAGAAACATTCAAGGTAATTTCATAAGGAGAAATGCTATTTGTAACAAACAATGCCACCAAATTCCTAAACTGAATTAAGTGGGGACTGTAGGATTAAATTTCAAAAGTGATAATTGCATGGTTTTGTCTGTAGAGATAAGTAACACGTATTTTGTGGTGCTGATTTTTGTAGCAAATATCGTTACAAATAGGATGCCTCTTTCATAAGATATGTAATAATGCTTTTATTCCAAAAGTTCAATAATGATATAAAATCACTGCATTATATCAATGAGGAGGTCATCTATAAGTTCATTGAGGTAGATGCTTCCATACATGCAACATAATTAAGATGCTCTCCTCCAAGTTCTGTTTAACTACATTTAGCAGTAATACATACCTGAAGATCAACCTTCAAGATAACATTTAGTTGGTGCAAGTCTAGCCCAGAAAGCTTTCCTGCTGAAACTGCAGAAGCTAAAGAAGAAAGGGTGACTTTGCCATCCCCTGCCTTGGCCGAAATACGCTCGTTTCTCAATGACCCAGCACGGACCTCTGCCTTTTCTCGTGCAGCATCAAGGGAGTCAACAACCTCAAATTCATCACCAGCAATTGGAACATTATTCAATCCCATAACCTGTAGATATACAGAAAAAGGCATATATCAGCAGAAGTTCAACTAGGCTTACTTTTGGCATCCATTTAGAACTTCAAAATGAACATGGCTCTAAGAAAGTGATTGAAGATGGTAACAAGAATGATTCAAAGGCTATATAAAACTATATTATATACTCCAGCACTGTAAATCTTTTGTATATTGCTAACTTTAAAAACTAATTCCACCATAAGAGCTTTCTGCTTTTCATTCTTTAAGACTGCCTTTCTCCAAAATCACTAATTTCATATACATGGCAGTCAAGCTTTGAAGAAATGAAGTCTACGTTAAAGAATGAGAAACAGACAATCAGACAAGTTTCAGAGGAAGTACCTTTCAGCAAAGAAGAAGAAAAGAAGGAAATTTAAGTTTCAGATACAATTACAAAAAATTTGGTTTGTTTAAGTTTCATGCAGAATTCTTTACAAGGATGAAAAAGAAAAAGAAAAAGAAAATAGATATATATATATATATATACACACACACACACCATACAGAATACTTTATCTAGTAACGACTACTGCCACAGCTGTGTTGCTCTATGTATTCTCCTTCCATTCCCTCTTTTGCCAATGGAGGAGCAGAGGATCAACACTAAGTGAAACAACATGGTTATAGAAACATGCTGTTAAAAGTAGCATTAGACGTGAAAAACACTTCAAGAAAACTTCCAAGAATCTAACCACAATCTTTTACATGAATGATTCAACAAAATCTTAACCAGACAAAAAGCAGGGACAAACTTGCAAGAGCTGCTGGAATTGAAGAGAAGAATTAATTCTTGAATTTCTTTTTTTATCAGGGAAAAAACAAAAGAATTCACATCAAATAGTGAATGAATTTATTGATAAACTTATCGCCCTTTATCATTTGAATTTATTGATAAACTTATATTAGATATGTACAGTGATAACTTCATGGGAAAAGCAGGGCAAACCACAAACCAATTGATCTGAACAACATAATATAATGAACTAGTTGAGCTTAAGTTGTACAGTTTCTTAATAGGGTAACTTTCTCAGCAAGAACTGATTTTTTTGAAAAATGTACTAACATTATAATGAAACAACATGCATCAACGCTCAAAAGTTTTTAGATATATAAACTTTATGGTAACTTTTCTGTGAGCAAGCCATAGCCAAAAACAATCAAAGATAATGTACTCCTCCAGACGGTAAGAAGAATAGGAAAAAACATGTTGATTTGACAAACCTGTACGGGTATAGAGGGTGTAGCTGCATCAACACGTTTTCCACCATCATCAAATAAAGCCCTCACCTGCTCAATAACTCAGAAATAAATAAAATGTGTTTACCAATGTGGAGGCAAGCAAAGCAAATTTCCCAGAATTAAACGGATTAAAAAGTTAAGGTCATAAAAACATTGAAATTTAAGTTTAGAAGTCTACCAACCTTTCCAAACGCTTCTCCACAAACTACTATATCTCCTCTTTTAAGGGTGCCATTGTGCACAATAAATGTAGCAAATGGCCCTTTTGATTTATCAAGACCTGCCTCAATGACTGTCCCCTTTGCACTTCTATTGGGATTAGCTTTCAGCTCTTGCAACTAACCCAATGATGCTTAGGTCAGAATAGATCCCAGGCAGATATAAGAAAGCCAACAGATGTGCACATTTTAACAAAATGCTGTTTAAATCAGTCGATAGGCTTCTCACTCCCATGAAAGCACCAAAATTGATGAGATGTCTAGAACATGGAGGAGTCTTAAGAAGCCTAGGGCACCTTTTAACATAATAAATCTATTTCCTATTGCCTTTTCTAAAACAATATGCAAGGAGGGTATTTTAACTATAAATATTGTAAGAGATTCAAATGTGTAAAATTACTAGGAATCTATGAGGATGTGAGGGTCAAAGTCCATGTATCTTTATGAAAATTTGTCTTGGGTACTCGTTGAATCAGATGTGCCCATTAGAATACTGCTACAAATTGCAATGCAACTGTGCAAGGAACATATTGATTCTAATCTGTGCAAACCATTGTATTCAACAGGTATGAAATGATTGACTCCTTTATTGTTTTATTTCAAGCTATATACGAAGTGAGAAGTGTACTGAAAGCAAGATTTTATATCAATATCTATAAAGTGAACTCTTCTGGTTACCACACCAATAACAAGCAACTTACCTCAGCCACAAGCATAACAGTTTCCAAAAGATCATTTATATTCTCCCCTTTAAGAGCACTTATCTGTTGATAAAATATAAAGGAAACAGAATATGAATTCGTAGAAGTTACAAAAGCATACAGAAAAGGTGTGAGCAACGGCAGCAAATAAGAAATATAAACCTGAACCATTGGGATGTCACCACCCCAGTCTTCTGGCATTAGACCAATTGAAGAAAGCTCTTGCATGACTCGTTCTGGATTTGCTCCATCTTTATCTATCTGGTTCAAATAAAAACAAAATAATGTATCAGCAATTTCTCAAGCCATCACCAAGTAAAACATAAGAATTGCAAAATACGTTTTCTTTATCTTTTCTTATCAAATGAAGACAAATCATGTTGGCATGCCTTGTTTATAGCAATAATTATAGGTACTCCTGCTGCTTTGGCATGAGCTATGGCTTCATTTGTTTGAGGGCGAATTCCATCATCAGCAGCCACAACAATGATAGCAATGTCTGTCACACTTGCTCCACGAGCTCTCATTGCCCCAAATGCCTACAGGAGAATATATAATAGATATCATCTAAACACAAGAGAAGTGCAAAGCACGTTACATTTCATGATTGAGTTCAAAACACCACAGTGGCATAAGTTAGCCAATTCATTGGACAGATTACAGGACTCAAGTATTTTACAGCAGAAGGAAATGTAAAGCAGTCTTGCATATTTAGAGAAGAAAGTTAGAAGTGAAAAGTTCTAATTGACCACTGAGTATACCTCATGACCAGGAGTATCAAGAAAAACACAAGGGAGCAGTTTTCCGTCAACAGGTACTTGCACCTTATATGCCCCAATTCCTTGTGTAATCCCACCAGCTTCTGAAGCAGCTACCTGTAAACAATTGACAGGCAGGCTTAGGTAGAATGCCTATGTAATATAAGGATCAGTAGATGAAGCTTCAGCAATAATATTAGGATCAGTAGATGAAGCTTCAACAATAATATAGATCCACCATATTTAGATGCTATGAAAAAGCATCAACAAACAAATATACCAGTATTGAAAAATCCAGAAAAAAGTGGGGAAAGCCATAATGGTGTGGTTACAGTATAAAAATATAAATCTGTAAATGTCAAAATAAATGAACGAGAAGCATCAATCAATACATGACAGTAAAAAAACACAACATCTTCATAAAAATAAAATCAGACATTATGCTTAATTACATTCAGAAACAACCAAGAATGGGCGATCATGCAATCACATCCAATCATCTAATAAGATGTAAACATATGTATATCATATAATCATATAAACAAATGATTGTTCATCATCTCTAAAGATGACATTCCCATCATTTCTAATTACCACAAAGTAACTACGGCATCAAACCTTTACAACCTAAAATGGGTTTACTGTTTACATGTTAGCATCTATTATTAACAACTGATAAATAAATAAAAAGCAACTGTTTTCTAGTATATGTTACAGTCTACCATTTTTTTTATGTTAAATATCTACTTTCAGAAAGGCCCATAAATGCTTGGGATTTTCAAGTTATCCAAAAAAAAANAAAAAAAAAAAAGAAACAGAAAGAATTATGAGATCACCGCACCTTGGTCTTCCGAATATAATCCAAAAGAGTTGTCTGCCAATTGGTAACACCACCACATATTAGAAAACAGCAAAATTCAGGCAGAAAAATCAGATATAAAGAATACGCAGTGATGTCACTTACCTTGCCATGATCCACATGACCCATTATAGTAATGACAGGAGGTCTATATTTGAGTTTGTCAAGATCAGCTTCATAAAGAATTTCCCTTTTCTTCACCAACTCTTCAACTTTGACAGGATCAGTATCTATGACTTCCACATCATATTCCTTACAGATCATCTTCACCATATCTTGGTCCAATGTTTGCACCCCATCTGGTTTAATTCCCTTGGAGTATAAAGAACCCAGGATTTCACCTTCACTGATCGCCAAGTTGTAGGCTAACTCCTCTATCAGCATACCTTTATCACTGACCTCTAGAATTTCTACTTTGACAGGAGCTGCATCCTTGGCAGCCTGGAGTCTTGCTGCCTTTCGACTTGCTTTACTCCATTTTCTCCCTTTCCTTGCTGTTGCGGCACCAGGAATGGAGACATTGAGTTCTGATGTATCCTCATCTGGAACATCATCATCTACAATGCGTCTTCTTGGTCCTCCTCCAGCTGGAGCACCTTTTTTTCGGTGCTCAACTCTAAATTTTCCAGGTGGAGGGCCCTTTCCAGGTTTCGGAGGAGCTAGAACTGCTTGAGCAATTAGAGGATCAACAACTGGTTTCTTGCCAGCAAACTTGTCGATCAAGATTGGCTTTCTCTCTTTAGTCTTACCAGGTGTGTCAACTGCACCCGTATCCTTCAAGACAACAGGTTTTTTGATGGGTGGGGGAGCTATTGAAGGTTTAGCTCGTAACATAGGTTGAGGTCTTGAAGGTGGCTGAGGAGCTCTAAGAGGAGCACGAGACTGAGAAGTTACCTTTTCCCCACCCCCTGTTTGAGACTTCTCTTCTTCATTTTTAATATTAGGCTTGGGTACTTCCTTTATAACCTTCTGCACATTTGAAACTGTGTCCCCTTTACGCCATACACTCTTCATGGTTTTAGCCTTCCGATTTTCTGTCGAATTTACAGGTCTATCAGTCCTAGGATTAGCAGTTGTATTAGAAACCATTGGTTTGTTTACAGCCCCATTATTTCTTTTACCATCCAAGTTAGATTTTTCCAGTTTCTCAGCCTTCTCCAATACGTCACCAAGTGACTCAATTACTTTTTTCCTCTCTTCTACATCATCTAACTTTTCATCATCAGAATCCTCACTCACTTCTGAAGGGACCCAAGCCTCAGATTTCATGCCTAAACCAGAGTTACCCTTGGTCTCTGAGGACTTTAATACAGGCTTAGGAGGAGGCTTAAGGAGAAAACCAGCATCACCATCTCCACCTTTACTTCCACTATTGTTGTTAGAATCAAGGGAAACTGCATTGCCTTGGTCAGCAATGAAATCAGTTGTAGTCACTGAATATTTACAAACTGACAAGGAGACACAATGCCATCTCTTTCCACCTTTAAAGTTTCCTCTAGAGAATGAAACTCTCCTCACAAGAGAGTGGGACCTTCCAGATGAACTCACACCTACTAGACTTCCCAAACTTACAGGGGAGACCAGAGAAGTCATTGCTCCTTGCACGTTACCTACTAATATAAGCATTGAGCCCCCACAATGGAACAGGCTCCAAATACCCTCTAAAGTCTATCAATTTCTCATTCCACACTCCCTATGATTCCCTATGAATTGAAACTAGAATCCGCTCACAGAATTCAACCTACCCAGAAACGAAATTCTCCAGAAAACAGACAAATTAAGAGCAATACAGTCCTGCCCCCAATAGAATAAGAAGGATATAGAGTACCTCGTGTTCAAAGACTGAAACTTTGTGACTTCGAGGTGGGACATGCAACTAAAGCTTTCTGGGTATTGCTGAGTAACGTCACATTCACAGAAGGGACTGTGCGTTTGAGGGAGAAAAGCAGAAGAGAGGAAGGAAGACAAGTAAGTGGCTTTGTGGCTGTGGATGATGGGATAATATGGAATAGACGGGAAGAGCTAAAACAGTTCAAAGGGTATGTGTGGTTGGTTCTCTGCCTGTCAAAATTTGTATATGCGATAAGGCTTTTTTCGTGGCTTTTGATGCCCATCTTCTTCCCTCGTATTATGTCTCTCTCTAGGCAACTAGATTTATATTAGCACACTTCGTTAGCCGCAGTAACACGATTTTGTTGGCCTTTCAATGATATTGGATTTTTTTTTTTTTATTTTTTTTTTATGGGAATGACTTAAAATTCCATGTTTAGTAATCTCTTAAATGAGAAAAATTTGATACTAATCTGAATTTTTTTTTAATTTTTCTCCTGCATTTCCTTAATCTCACTTATAATGGGATTTCAACATAGAAATCTCTACCATGAAGTGTGAAATGCTTAACTAATAGGTGTCGTGTATAAAAAAAGAAAATAACGAGGTGTCGTGTAAAGATTACGAGACAATTTTATTTTATATAACTTTGGGTTTCTATATAATCAAATTTTATGTTTTCTCCTATTGTTTTCTACACTATATGCTGTATTATTTATCTTTTGGATTAAAATTTAAGAATAATTTATCAAACAAGGCTGGTGTATTTACTGGAGTTATTTATATATTTGCAATCTGTTTTTAATATAACAAAGTCTTTAGCTTTATGACTGATTTTAGATTTATCCATTTCCAATATATTTTTAAATTTAACAAACTCTTTAGCTTTTGAATTAAATGTTACATGATTAATATAATTCCAACACATTAGTTGATTGAATCTATCTAAAGTATGTTATTGTAAGCTTTTGAAGGTCAAGTCCATTATTGTAATTAAAAATAATAAATAAAACAAGCTTGAGATTAAGAGTTCGTATTTACATTCACATAGAGAAAACTATTATTTCAATATCTTTGAATTTTTTTGTCTATGACTAAATTTTTAATTAGAGATATTAAATAATAAAAATTCAAATCTAAAACTTCAATTTTTAAAGATATTAGTAAAATAATTAAGAAATAGTGAACACTAAACTATCTCCACTAATTAGGGGTAGCACTACCTTCTCCCAATTGGGAGGTTGAAGTTAGATTTATAGTTCAAAATTAGTGCCAATGTGAAGATTTCAAAAAATTAAGTCCTTTTATCTATGCCAAAATAGTTAAATTTTTTTTATAAAATATATAAATAACATGATGTAAAAATATCGGTTTAATTATATTGTAGGCNTTGTAGGCTCATGTAATTTTTGGACAAATTTTGAATCAAGTTCCTATATTTTTTTTTTTTTTGGATCTTTATAGTTTAAATTTTTTTTTAATTGGGTCATTGTCGTCGTACCCTAATTATAAATCTATCAATTTAGTATTGATATAACAAACGACATGTCCATATCACAATAAAAGAAATTAGGCTTAATTGTAATTTTGGTCCTCCTATTTTAACCACTTAAACGTTTTGGTCCTCCTTCTTTAAAAATGAACTATTGAGTCTCTCTATATTCATAAAATGTACAAGTTTAGTCCATTTATCTTTAAGTCAAAATTCTTAGGTTTATTTCAAGGTATAAAGTTCTTTAATTCATAATCTCACCGTTCAGATTGAAGAACTACGTCTTGTGAATCTTTCCATTAAATTTCAGCTCGATCTAACGGTGAATAAGTCTAAATTTTTTGTTAGATGAAAACTTATAGTTTTGGTATTTTGGGCTGAGTTTCACCGTTAGATCGAGCTCAAATTTAGTGAGAAGATTCATAAGATGTAGTCTTTCAATCTGAACGGTAGGATTATGAATCAGAGAACTTTACACCTTGAAATAAACCTAAAAAATTTGATTTAAAGATAAATGGACTAAACTTGTACATTTTATGAATATAGAGTGACTCAATAGTTCTTTTTTAAAGAAGGGGGACCAAAACGTTCAAGTGGTTAAAATATAGGGACCAAAATTGTAATTAAGCCCATAAATTAATGTGGAGCCAAAGTGACACAAAAATTGTCACTTTATCAACTTTTTTATGTACTTTTTTGAGTTTTAATTTGATGAGATTGTAATTTTTGTGCCACTTTGACACGACGCCAACTTCTTTTATTGTCATATAAACAAGTCATTTGCTATGTTAGAACTAAATTGACGATATCATAATCGGGAAGATAACAATGACTCAATTAAAAAAAAATTTAAATTATAAGGACCCAAAAAGAAAAAAAAAATTATATGGACTTGATTTAAAATTTGTCTAAATTATAAAAATTTATAGTATATTTAAATCAAAAATATATGCCTGAGGAAAAATTAAAACATAATTAAAAATAATAATTTTATTTGATGCAATGAAATTGAAATTTTATTAATTATTTTAAAATTTGATTTACACGGAATGATTTGATTTTTTAAAATTTTTCGTAATAATATTAAATTAACATACTCCTAATTAGGGTGAGTAATGCTACCTAGTGAAAATAAATAGCTTAGCCATCCCTTAAGAAATATAAAGCTAAATGTGGACTTACCTTTCACTCGCACTCTCTAAGAAATATGCAAGTGCATAAAACAGTTTCTCAAATAACTTACCGAAATATGCGTTTGTCAAAAGTCTCAAGAGTAGAATTAGTAATAACAATAAATAGGGGTAAAATCGTCTAATCACCTCTTATTCAATCATGCAGAAATCTGGTGCAGAAATTAATTAATGGGAGGGTACAAGTTCCCACGAAAAAAAGAGAAGGGGGCGCGAGCGAGCTAAGCTGAGCAGCTGAGTAGCAGAGACGAAGATGAAGGAAGATGTTCTAAGCTCTGATAATACCAATTTCAACGCCAATGATTCATCGATTCCCAGAATACCCTCTTCTCCTCCAACCCCTGCTGCCAGGTTTGCTTTCTCTCTCTTTCTCACCGTCTTAGGGCATAGATACTCATCCTTTCAACTGAAATTCCCTTTTTTTTCCAGCTTCGAAGCTTCACGTAATTGTTTATATGGGCAATTAAATTGGGTATTATTAATTTCTTTCTAGGGTTTATTGGTGTGCTTTGTTGGGTTTGAAATAAACAAACCCGAAATTAAATTTGATTTTTTTTTTATTTATCTTTTTGATTTTGATTGTACAATTTGNGAAGCTTCACGTAATTGTTTATATGGGCAATTAAATTGGCTATTATTAATTTCTTTCTAGGGTTTATTGGTGTGCTTTGTTGGCTTTGAAATAAACAAACCCGAAATTAAATTTGATTTTTTTTTTTTATTTATCTTTTTGATTTTGATTGTACAATTTGCACTTGCACAAAGTTAATTTTATCCTCTTTATTGGTGTGATTTGTTTGGTCTGAAGTTAACAAACCCGGAGTTCAAGTTTTGATTTTGATTATATGATTTGCACAATTTTAAATTTTAAGTATAATTTTGATTCCTCTTTTCTTTGTTCTCAGTTCTGCGGGGGCGTCATCTCCTGCTGCCCCAGCCAATATTGGCAATGGGGAAAGACACGGGCATAATAAATCGAGTGTAGATTCACGTTTCGTTGGATCACTGCTGCAAAGGGCTTCTTTAAGCGTAAATGGTGATGGTTCTGCTCTTGGGTTGTCCAATCCTTCTTGTAGGCCTTGGGAAAGGGGGGATTTACTGAGGCGTCTGTCGACATTTAAGCTTACTGGCAAGCCTAAGGTATGCAACTAATTTATGTATATTGAAAGAAATATGTGGATTTGATGGGATAAGCTGTCACTGGGGAGTGGGAACTTGCTTTAGAATACAAGAATCAGAAGGGGGGAAAATAATAACTTGAAAAGTAGGTGTTTGTTTGTGGTTGATAAAAACCAAGCATAACCTAGAGCTTGCTTGATGATGACCAAACAAAAGCTTTTACCTTGGATGGGACCTTTTGTTTCAAAATAGAATCAGAAAATGGGAACTGAAGATGCTGAGGGTTATGGGTAAGAAACTTATGAAAAGATTTACTATAATAGGATCTTGAATTATCCAAAGACTATACCAAGAAAAGGAATAAGATCCTCTGCTTCCCTATAATTGAGACTCCTGAAAAAAATGAAAAAGCATGAAGCAGTTGGACCCTAAGAAAATACAGAATACATATGCATTGAAGACAAATGGAGAAGATCTGGGAAATCAATAAGAAATTAAAAAATCTCCAATCCACACTGAAACCAAAATGTGAGAACCTTCATCAAGCTTAAATTCAAGCAAAGGAGCACATTGATTCAATGCTATCGTCCCAGCCATTGTGTTGAAGACCATACGTTCTCTTGATAACTTCTTCTTCATGCCAAAGAGAGTCACTGGTTCTAAAGGAAAACACCATAACCATTTTCTCACCAAGGAAAAGTTCTTGTCGACTGAATTACCAAGAGCAAAACACCTTCAATTCTTGGCTAACAAGACATCCCAATTAACAAGATGATACTTCATACTTTCACGGTCTCACCTACCTCTGACTTAAGAAATCCCCTCATAATCTGCTCAGCAATGCTCTACCAGAATTATTAACAAGGATTGAAAAGAAAAAGGATACTAGGCTAGCAGCATGTATCAAATTTTCTGCCTAGATTTCCACCATACCTATTTAGTGTCAATATAAATTAATATCAATTCTATGTCTGTCAGACCATTGTATCTTGTATCTACAATTTCTATTTTCCATATAAAGTTATCCAATATTCCTGGTTTCTATCCTAGTCAAATGGTCACAACTAGTGTCTTTGTCCCATATATCCATGCCTTCCTTTCATCTAAATGTAGGTGCAATAAGTCTGCTTCCATAGGTGCTCTAACTTGCAAGTAGGGAATAGCCAGAGTTCACTCACTTTGCATGTAGGTTTTGTGTTTTGATAATATATACAAACTCTTATGCTTTGCCAACCTACTGCAAGCGCCACTTTGTTTGGCTAGAGCTGCAGGATATTTGGGGTATGGGATGATTTATCGATCTTGTGCAATTTAGAGATGACAAGCATTGTGGAAGCTGCTGGGTTTAGACAGCAAAAGTGGCATAATGAATGTTCAGGCTCCTCGTGTGTGTATTAGAGAATACAATGCTGTCCTTCACTTTCTGTGACATCTTGCAAGGTGGATTTACTTGCCTAGTCATTTTGTTCCTTCTGCAGGTTGCTGGATCATTGGCTTGTGCCAAGAGAGGTTGGGTGAATATTGATGTTAGTAACATTGAGTGCAAGTTATGTGGTGCAAACCTAGATTTTGCTTCATTAGCTTCCTCTATTCCTTCTGAAGGTGTGTTCTTATGACTAATTTTGTCCCTTTATTTTTATAATTAAAAAGATTTCTGCCTTTGTATACTGGTGGAGTCTGCTGGATTTTGAGCCATGTCAAATATCTCTTGAGTATGTAAAAGTAGATTGGTGTATATCTTCTTCCAGAAGTGGTTTAAGAAGAAAAACTGAAGCGTTTGGGTTATCTATTGCAAGGGCAATATAAATTGTATATTTCTAACGTATCTCCACATTCATACCATTTTTAATAGGCTAGTTATTCAATACTACAAGTGGTATTCATACCCCTGGCAAAATTGATAATTGAAATGATCTATGCCATTTATTTATATTACTTAACAGATATGAAGGTCCAATAAAATACACAGCCTAGATCATCTCTGTAGTTAGTTATATTTGTGGTATCCATACCACTTGTGGTATTGAATAATTAGCCTTTTCTAATAACATATTTGCTTAATTAATAAAAATGGTTCTGTACTTTAACTTTTGTAGGTTTATAATCTGTATCTGTTGTGTGTTAGTTCTCTGTGAGATTTACAGTTAAGATTGATTGTAACTTACTTGAAAGTTGAAACTTCTCTTATGTAGCTGATCAAATTTGACATTATAGCTAAAACTACTTAATTTTGTCCTGCTGAGTCATCTCACTGCACTAAATTTGAATTTTTTTTTTTAGAAGTTATGCTGTTTCCTTTTGTTTGTTACTTTTCAGGAGGATATGTTATCCACCAATTTACTTGTATTATGCCTTTCTTCTTTTATTGAAAAAAAAAAAATATCACCCTGCTATTCTACAAGGTTTATGCAGAAGCCTGTTAGGTTGACAGTGGGATGCCAGCTAGTGAACTTAATGGAGGCATCTATTCTTATGGTCTCATGCTAGATTATATTGCCTAGAATGTGTTTTTTGAACTTATTGCTGTACCAGTCATAGTTATTTTTTGAATTAAAGAGTTTTGATAATTTGTTTAATGCTTCAGAACTTCATCTTAATCTGCTTAATCTTGACTTCTATACTGCTTAATTTGGGTGCTACTTTCTGGTCCATATTTCTCATTTCTCATTTTTTTTTTATGAAGCTGATGCTTCCAGTGAAGACCTTTCTAAACAGCTTGATAGAGGACACAAACTCACTTGTCCTTGGAGGGGTAATAGCTGTCCTGAAAGCTTGGTGCAGTTCCCTTCTACTTCACCTTCAGCTCTAATTGGAGGTTTCAAGGATCGGTGTGATGCACTCTTGCAGTTTTATTCCCTGCCTGTTGTATCTCCATCTGCAGTTGAGCAGATGCGGGTTACACGTGGTTCTCAAATTGAGCGCTTTCTTGCACAATTGCAAATTCAGACAGCTGGAGAATTGGGCAACAGAGCTGAAAATATTTCTGGAATAGGTTTTTCTGGGGACCAGGCTCTATATTCATATTGTTATGTAAGGTTTTCTTAGATATATTTGTATACTTTATTTATTTATATTTCAATTTGTGTTCTTTTGTTTTGTTTTGTTTTTATCTCTATCCTTACATTAATCTTCCCCTTCCCTAGGCCCAAAAGCTGATAAGTCTCTGCGGATGGGAGCCAAGATGGCTCCCTAATGTTCTTGACTGTGAAGAACAGTCTGCCGAATCTGCTAAAAATGCTTGCAGCTCTAATCCAGCCAAAGGCTCTGCCCAAGATCCTGCTCCTATTAGGAAGGAGTTTTCAACTTCGTCCAGGAAAGATATTGGGGCTAATGAAATACCGGATTCAGAATTTAATTGTGAATCTAGATCACCTTTGTTGGATTGTAGCTTATGTGGGGCCACAGTTAGAGTATGGGATTTCTTGACTGTTGCCCGTCCAGTTCACTTTGCTCCCTGTAGCATTGATACCCCACAAACAAGTAAGAAAATGGCATCAACCCTTGGAGTAAGTGCAGCTAGTGGAATCAATGAATGGGCTGCTGCTGATGGTTTTGGAAAGGAGCAGACTGGAGACCATGATGAGGCTGCAACACCTGATAAAAGGTACCATGTATCCAATAGAAGTGTAGATTCAAAACTGAAAATGGCTGGTGCCTTATCCTCTACACAGATGAACATGACGTTGACATCAGATTATGTGCAAGGTGCTGGTGAAGGAAGAGATTTAATTATAGGGCGGCCTTCTGGAAGTGAGGTTGGTGATCAGGCAGCTTCGTATGAATCACAAGGCCCCAATACACGTAAGCGCAGGTTGGATGATGGTGGGAGCATGGTTAACCGACCTCATATAAGCATGCAACAGGTAGACAGTGCTGAAGGAACTATAGCTGATCGTGTTAATAATGAAGTCATTGCTGGTGAACAGTATTCAGCTGGCCCTTCCAAGCGAGCTCGTGATACTAATCCTTTAGGAACATCTCAATTGTCTTTAGGAAGAGACTCTTCTGGTGCTGGACCCAGCCATTCATTGGATATTCGAATAGAAGCAGATGCAAACATAGGTAACCAGTACAACCCAGAAAGGGATCGCGTAATTGGCATCCCATCTACCAGAGATTCCACACATGCATCTTCTGTTATTGCTATGAATACGGTTTTTCATGGCTCAGATGATGGATCAATGGAAAGTGTTGAAAATTTTCCTGTAGATGTTAATGATGTTAGTTTCCCTGATTTGAATGAAACATCAGAATTAAATAGCAGCTATCAAGCCCAGCAGAGTGCTTGTTTTCAACCAGTTTTAGAAAGAGGAGGAGGAGAGGCAGGTGTTAGCAGTTCAAATGCTTGTGGGGAAGTTGTGAACGCAGAGACATTGACTGCTCATGCGAGGGATGGGACTAGTTTTGGTATTAGTGGGGGAAGTGTTGGCATGGGTGCAAGTCATGAAGCAGAAATCCATGGGACTGATATTTCTGTCCATAGAGGTGATAGTTTAGGTGACGTGGAACCAATGGCTGAAGTGATTGAAAATCAGGGGCAAGTTGGTGAATTTGAGCCTTATCATGGACTAATGGGTAATTTTGTGCCTGAGGAAATGAGTCAAGAAGATCGTCAAGGGGATAGCCAAGCTGTGGTGTCTCAATCTACAGCAAGGGCTGATAGTGGCTCGAAAATTGTAGTTTCAACCAAGACTGAATCTGTTGAAAATGGTGAGAAGACCAGTAGTAGCATGCATACATTAGGCCATGAAAATGGTGCCCATCATTCTCTTTCTTGCAATGCTGTTGTGTGTTCTGCTTATGAAGCATCCAAGGAAGAAGTTACACAGACTGGGAGGGCATCTATTATTGATGATGGTGCAAGCCGGGAATCAGGCTATTTGGTTGCAAATGGTGTGGGTAAGTCTGTATCTTTCTCTGTTTAGTTTCCTTTTTATCTTGTTGAAGATGCTTCCCTCCTCTCTTTTCACTTACACTGATGGACAATGTGAATGTCAAAAATTGTTTAATCTTTCAAATCATTGTCATTTTAACAAGATTGCTGATCTTTTTTGTGGAAAAAATATGTGATGCTTGATTATACAAAGTCCTTTTTCTGTTGAATTATGCTTATGTCAATCAGAAACGTGATCAATGATGTCAGAATGCCATATCTTAAAGGACTTCAATATTGTACTATTATAATGAGAGTCTATATATTGTTTGCATAAACTGTTTGAATTTAAATACTTATAATTGATTATGGTTGTAATATACTTGTGGCTATTGATGGAATCATTTCTATTAAGTAATCACAATCACTCTTTCTTTCCATTTTGTATATTTTATATATTAAGATATATGGTTTTTAGCATTTTTTTATGGTTTAAACAGGTTTCATTTCCATGGCAAAAAAAAAAAAAAAGGTTTCATTTCATGGCTATCACTTCAATATAAATAATGATGTCACGTGGATCAACTGTTAAATGGATAACCTGAGCTTATAGAAACACAATTACACCAAAGACGCCTCTAATTTTTGTTGAATTTGAGTGCTGTTGATGACTTGTATTAACCTGCCACTCATATTATGTAATGCTTCTTTGATATTAATGTTGTATATCATGCTGAATTATTTATCTTAAACAGCCGTGCATCTTTATCCACCTCTATCCAACAGCTTTTAATTGTGCATTAACTGTTTCACTTGGTTCTTATGTTCAGGGATTCCTTATAGAGACAACATCAATGGAGGCGTTGAATTTGATCCAATTAAACAACACAATGACTACTGTCCTTGGGTGAATGGGGATGTTGCTGCTGCAGGTTGTGAGAGTCCTGGCTCCAGTTCTGGCATGGGTACTGTAGCTATTTGTGGGTGGCAGCTGACCTTGGATGCGTTAGATTCTTTCCAGTCTCTTGGACATCTTCCAGTGCAAACTGTGGAGTCTGAATCAGCAGCATCCTTGTGCAAGGTTTGTTCTGGTTTAGTATTGGTGTAGTTCTATCCATGCCTAAATGAAGAAATCACCTTATTTAGATGTTAATTTTCCCCATAGTTCCTGTTTTCAAACACTATGTTGCTTTGATGTGGTTATGAAAGGTTGAGATTTTGTTCTATTCAAGATTGGATATTTTAGTCTGTTGCAACCTGTAAGAACTATAGAGACATAAGGATTTGTCCAAAATAAAGAAAGAAAGAAAAAAAAAAAACAAGGGACATAAACCACAGAACATGGATGCAAGGATGCAAGAATATGTGAATGCAGTTGAAGNTGTTCTATTCAAGATTGGATATTTTAGTCTGTTGCAACCTGTAAGAACTATAGAAACATAAGGATTTGTCCAAAATAAAGAAAGAAAAAAAAAAAAAAAACAAGGGACATAAACCACAGAACATGGATGCAAGGATGCAAGAATATGTGAATGCAGTTGAAGTGTTTAGCGATTGATCATATAGAACTTCTTATGTTAACATATCAGAATCAACCTGTCAAAGATGCTATTTTCCATAATAAGTTCTGGTAGTTAAAATTGTAGATTAGCAAATTGTTGAACGACTAAAGTTAATCTAATGAAAGTAGACCCAATGTGCTGCTAGATTGTGATGTTCCAGTTTTGTTGGGTGTTGAACTTTCTTGTGGTTTGACTAGTCTGGTTTTCACAGGGTGACCAAAGAACTACCGGAAAGAAGCTGTTAGCACGCAACTCCTTTGGAAGAAGCCGTGGAAAAAACTGAAGAACTTTGAGAAGGTGTTAACCGTTTCAGCTAAGCTTTTCCGCCAACAATTTGTTTTATTTCCATATGTAATTATGAGTACATTCCTCATTTAATTTACTATCTAGAAAATTTTCTTTTCCAATGTCAATTTTGATGCTATTATTTATGCCAATATATGCTATTCTTGAATTTTCGGATTTAGTTTCCATTACTATGAAATAAAGCATCTTTCTATCAAAAGCCATATTGAATTGTGGCAAGTGATTTTAGATTATAGATAATGTCAGTGAGAATGAAGAAGTAAATGTGACACTGTATCCATCGTGTGCCTAACATAGAGTAAATGTCACACTCGAATTGTCAGCTCTGAAATGATAGAAGATGAGAGTTGCTGCTGGACATATGAAGATGATATTGCTTAATAAATGACATGAGATTGAAAAAATGAACATGACCCAAGACAGAAAATTATGGTCCTTCTGTTACGGACTGTTCACATTCTGAAACCATATTAGAGTTCTCTGTTGAGGAAATACCCCAAGAACTCTACTCATCAAACTATACATTTAAGTTTCTGCCGGCAAATTCTCATGCGATATTTGAAACCCTTTTGGTATTTATTGGCAGGAAGGTGTTTGTAAACTCTAAAATCTTTGTTGCATTTTTGGAAGCAACCCTCTTCTAATACTCTTGGTTTGCACGCTTTCATACATTGATCATCAAGATATTGATAGACATTATGAGGAAGATATCGGAACCATTGTAGGTGATCATCACAATGATGCCGGCAATGTTCTTCTAGTTGCTTTTACCGAACACTTAGGAAGAAGAAGAGTCAAAATTTTGAAACGGGGGAGTTGGGACGCCATCACCTTACGGTTTAGTGGCTAAAGCAATCACAAGCAGCGGCCTTGATATGCTAAAACAGATATCTTCATTCTCTAGTTAATAACTGAATTTATAGCCATTCTGCTTCATATACTGCTAGAGGCCTATGAAAAAGTTTAAGACAAGTTTATTTTAAGTTTCAAGTTGAACGAATAGTTGTTTTCACCATTTTATGTGTTTTATTGATTAGTGATGGAATTACTCAAGATCAAATAACTCATAGGAAAAGATTTGTCCCTTCATTACGTTTATAGGTTACTATTGCTTATGGTAGTATTTTGGTATATGCATATCTCAATTATGAGTAATTGAAAAAGAACCAGTCATTTGCCAAGTTAGCATTTAAACTGAATTCATCGTAGTTGCGTGCCCCTCTGTTAACCAATTTCTATAATTTAATTTTGATCTGCAGTTTGTGATAAAACTTGAAATTTCGGCTTTAATCTACTCAGGGTTTATTAAAGTAACAGAAATTAGTTTAGCCTGTCTACTCATTCTCTCAAAAGATTGTTTGTCTCCTCCTTCAGTGTTTGTCATCAAGTTGCAATTAACACCAAACACGGATGCTCAAGGTTAATTTAGTAGCAAAAATCAGACACTAGAGAATGTTATCATGTAATACACTCTTATACTAATAATTCACGTACCTCTCTTTGCAAAGTCCCATACATGCACCCACTAGAGCTTCATAAGGGTGTGATGTCATATGTTCAAATAGTCTAAGCAAATAACTCTTACAATAACGTTCAGCATGTTTCTTGGTGGTGGTGGGGAAGAGTAAACGGAAGGAGGTGGTGGTGGAGGGAAAACAGAAGTAGGAGGCGGTGGCGGCGGCGGCGAATAAATGGAAGTAGGAGGTGGCGGGGGAGAGTAAATGGAAATGGGAGGTGGTGGGGGAGAGTAAATGAAAATGGAAGGTGGGGAATGTGAGAGAGTGGGAGGAGAACTCTCACCAATTTGTGCTTCAACAAACGAAAAAAATGTTAAAATCACCATTGCCGTTACTGTAACCGTCATTGTGCCTTATCTATCACCGTTCTCCCCATCTTTCTATATATAAGCTAGTTTCATCGTCAGGGAACCGAATAGCAACTCTTCATTTAATTATAACATTGTAAAGGCAATGGTATTAACTAAAAGATTGTAAAACTACTAATTATGATCATCAAAGACAAATTCTTTATACAAAAAAATTAGTTTTTGCATAGCCAACTGTTATTTTTTCTTAGGTAATATTATAATATAACTTTATAACAGGTTGTTTTTGTTTTTGTATTTTGTTAACGATTTTGAATTTGAACACAAAATTTATAAATTTTGAAGACGACTTCAATACTATTCAGTTACAGGCCATTTAGTACTTTATAACAAAGTTGAATAACTTTAATTAAATTAGTAATGAAATTGGAGCATGACCTGTCTCTTCATAAGTTTGGTTGGGAAAAATTTAGGCCAAATTCCTATTCAGAAAATATATGAGTTATTGGGTTCTAAAACTCTTCAATTTCCTTTTTTAAGGATATTAATAATTTACATTTTTCCAGCAAAAAGAAAAGGATTTTTGTTTTTTGTGAAGCAAGTGGACAAAGTTTGAGCATGAGAAAATTTTGTGAGAGTTTGTAGAAGTTTAAAGAGGTGGCAGACCCAAATAGTTGAAGATCAGTTGCAAAGAGAACAAGGAATAATAGCGAAAAAATGTAAAGCTGTTGGTTTGACAGGCCACAAACAATCATATTATATATACTACCACAAACCACATTAAATTTTAATGTCTACTCATTTTGTGTTGATTTTTCTAAAAAGTTGTATTAGAACTTGAAAGTTTTTTCAAACAAAGTGATATAAGAGTTTGAGAATTTTCCTAGTAAATCTTCTAAAAAAATATGATATATTTATTATTGGTTTATCCATAGATCTTAATATGGGAATATCCTAAAATTGTTTACACGATTATACTACAAGAAAAATGCGATTTTTTAATGGAAGAGAATATCATTAGAATTTGTAAAAAATTCTAATAAAAATTTTAACAGAAGAAATTTTGTTAAAATTTTAACTGTAATACAATTTTGTTAAAATTTTCTATCCGAATTACCTTTGAAATTATCAATTTTTTTTTTAAATAATTTTAACGAAATATTTCAACAGAATATACCAATTTCAATTTTTTTTAAATTTTTTTTTCGATTTCAATGGTATTTCCAACTATAATTTCTATTTTATTACCGTTGGAATTGTATAGAGTATATTCCGCCCTTCCTCTTCGCATTTCACTTTCTCAAATCCCTAGCTTCTCCTCTTCTTCGACTCTTCACCCAAGCTCAAGTCCCTAATTTCCCTTTCTCTCCTTAGCACTCTCCTCCATCCTCGAAATTCTGTCGGCAGCATCCATGGCTATGAGAACTCAGACATGCTCGAATAGCGAAAATGTCGTTGCCTAAGTCAGAGGTCGTCAACCTGCAAAAGAGAGAAGGAAGGTTAGGGAAGGTTGGAGCCGGAGCTCCGGTGCCACATCAGACACTCCAGTTAGCAAGGTCGGTCATCGAGTGAGAGGAGACCCCGAGCAAGAAGAAAGTGTAAAAAAGACCCCCTCTAGTGTATGGTCTAAAGAGACTATAAAAGAGAATTTATACCTTAGCAGGGTAGTTTTGTCTTCTTACTGTAGCAATGAGTAGTGAATTTACTGGGTATTAACACCAATCAAACCATACTGAGTGTGATTAGTTTTGTTTCGTTTGGTTTTTGTGAAAATATTTCTCAAAACTGTACCGAATTTATTCAACCAAGTTCGGTTGGTTTGATTTCAAAATTCTCCAAAACCCAAACCATACACCCCTAAGTAAACAAATTGAAAAGCAATGAAAAATATTTTATTTTTATAATTTTCTAGCTCTATCCAGAACCAAGACCACAAAACTACACCCATTCCCTAATACAATTTTCTCAGCTAAGAAAGCATGCAGATAAAGTGACTCCGTTTTCTCTCTTCAGTATATTGGTGTACCTTCTAATATAATCATTAATACATCTTTTCAGATGAGAATGATAAATTGAGAAATTATAATGATTCTTATATTTAATACAACGGACGCTGCAGATATTCTCAGAGTGTTGCCCAAAAACTAATGTTGCCTTGATATCGTCTGAAGAGAGGGAGAAAGTTTTGAGTAGGAAACGGAGACAGAGGAGGATGTGCGCATAGAGAAGGATAGTCATTAGCTTGCACCTGGCTCACCAAAAGCACAACAAACACCATACCTTTTACAGCAGATATTGTCATTTGCCTTCCCAACCATCTGTTTCTCTTTGATTACCTTCTTCCTTGTACAAATATATATATATATCATTGTTCAAAAAGTTGGATTCCCAATCTTAGTCTATGGCAATCTGTAGGGGTGTACCTTTTCGCAAGAGCCAGCTAATTACTTCATAATAAATAATTCAATTTGTTGGGTTACAAATTTTATTTTGAAAACAAAATAGATTTAACTAAAGCGAAGAGTTGCTCATACAAATATCTTATTTTTTAGATGTCTGTATGACTAGTTTTATGAGGAGACAACTTTTAACTTCGTTTTACCAAATCAAGAGACTTGGTTGAGTATATATATCTATATATATATAGATATTATATTGAGAAATATTAAAATAAAACAAGCAAAAATCAACCCTAACACCGCTACGAGCGCACTCTTATAGTAAGCTGAGTATTAGTAACTGTAAAATAAGAAGTGAAACTAGTCCTAATCTTCAAACATTAACCGGGAAGGTAGTAAGAAGAGTATTAGTAAGTTTAAAGCGATAAAAGAAGAGTAATGAATTGTGTAATTGATCGAAGTGGCTCCCCAAGTTGTTCAAGTTGCCGGCATGCCACTATGTATTTAGTCTGATGCACAGCCATACTGCATCTTTGTCTCACAGCTGTAGCCTCAACTATGAGGTAGATGATCCTTCCTGATCCATAAATGAACAGTAAAGTGATGAGAATGAGAACATTATATAAATGTCTAAACATGTAGACAGGACCATAAATGGGGAGGGGAAACAGAAAGATATAGACAAAACGAGCAGCAGAATAAGAATATACCAATTTCAAATCTTTAAAGTAAGGATGCTCAAGAGCATGTTCTGCTGAAATCCTTCTAGTTGGGTCCATGAAAAGCATTTTCTGCCATTCAAAATAAACTGGGCATCGGTGAAACTGGGATGAATAAAAGAAGAACAAAATATCTGCTAGCAATAACGGCTTCCTTTGCTTTTTTCTTTTTCTAACTAAACTGATATTTATAACTTTACATAATCTATAGTTGTTTAATCAATTAGCTACCTTTAAAGAAAAACATCAAATGCTTGGGTTGGGGATCGCTAGATAATTTACAGCTAGTTTTAAGGCATTGCTGACCCAAAAATGCACAAAGCTCACATGCATCCGATTCCGAAGCAGAAAGGGAGCAGGGGAGAAGAAAGGCAGAGACAGACACAGTTAAATAGACATCCCAACCTCATACTATGGCTGGATAAGCAATTGATGATTCCTCACTACAAGGCCATCATCATATAGTATATACAATTATAGGTATTTCTCTCAGATTGCTTTGCAGGGTATTGGAATAGGGAAAAGTTTACTCAGTCGCATAGACTATTATGGCAATTGTTATACAATATATAAAGGGCCAAAGGAAACTTACAGAAAGAAGATCAATACCAACTGGTTCAAGACCAGGGAAAATTTGTCTCAGGTCCTGCACAATAGCGGAAGCATTATAAAATCTTAGCTTCCAAGGAATCTACGCTAAGAAATTGTTGAAATTAACCGTTGTTTGCGAATTCAGTACCATTGGTTCACACTGTGGGAAATCATTAACATTCAAAACACATAAATCAGTCAGTCCAGGCCACGTTTCCTCAGTTGGGGTACCTAACACGCTTTGTATAGAAAATCCTTGTTAGTACGAATGCATTGTGAAGCACCAAGCAGGGAAAAGAACGGCTAATGTTTCTGAAGTAGAATTCACCTGAAAATGGCCTGTAACTCACTAGGGCACTTTGTTGATTCGAATACACCATGTCTGATTACCATCTCGCCAAATATACAACCCACAGACCACACATCAGCTGGACTTGAATATTGACCATTGGTAAACAATATTTCAGGTGCCCTATAATAGAGAGTTGCTACCTAGCATTATAAAGAGTAAAACTGAATTAGATTGTCAGATGTAGTATTAAAAAGAATGCACAATTGTCCACCATTAATAAAACCTTTTTCTCCTACACACGTATATTCAAGGTATATTATCCAATTAATATTTCCAGTAACACCTTTACCAAAATAAGAACAGAACAAACAATGGCTAAGTAAAGGGGTTACCCGCAACCAGTGGTCATATTTTCCACAACACAGTAACATTTCAGATAAACACTTTTTACACAACGAAAAGGATGCTTCAACAATGCCTATCCGAACAACTTCTCTTTTGCATGGTTATGCTTGAATAAGTAAATTCTGAAACCCCAAAGTATGTCTTAGACTAACAAATGAGTAATAAAATGAGGGAAGATAGCTAGCAAGAAGGTACTGCAACATACATGATCAGTATAGATGGTGTCAGATTCTCCAAATGATCTAGCCAAACCAAAGTCAGCTAGCTTGACTATGCTGTTGGATACATCAACAAGCACATTCTGTGGTTTCAAATCTCTGTGGAGAATCTTATTAGCATGGCAATATGCTACAGCTGAGAGAATTTGATGCAGAAATCTCTGTAGGCAAAAAGAAAAACATTGAATTTTGTGAATTCACCTCTCATGAATCATGAAATTAATTATTAACTCTAATTTCCTCATTGTCACGAGGCAGTCTTGTGTAGAATCTATAATGTCCTGTTTTAGATACAAATGCCTCATTTATTATATAATACAGTGGAAAGAGGAAAGATCAAAACATTTGCCATCACTGACAATTCAGTTTCCACTTTGTCATTTGGCTGAACAATGAAACCTAATTCTATTTCAACCTTGATGACTTTGGGCAGATGAGTTTGGAGATGCTATGGGAACAAAACAACCTATAACTATTCAAGTGTGATGTCTCAGAGCATATGTTTGAAATTACTAACTTTACAGCATATCATGGAAAAGCATACTGCATAGGAACTTTTCTTACTTTTATTGTCAGTGGATTCGCATTGTAATCTTTACGGTTAATGAAATGATGAAGGTCGCAGTCAAGATTCTCAAAAACGAGACACAAAAAAAGTAATCTGTGGTATACATTCAGCAACCTGACAAGAGTCTTAGCATCAATAATTTGATCAAACACTTTGTAAATAAGTGACTCACATCCAGTAAACTTATCAAACATACATAAAGCCTATTAAGACTGGCTATAAGGTATCAAATCCAAACATTAATAACTCGCAGTGAAAACATCAAAATCAACAATTTATTTTGGCAGCCAGAGAATCATATAAATTAGATATCCACATCCACAATACTAAGTTCTTCCTAGTTTTCTGTTGAATAGCCTGAATTATGCCTAAGAACATAACAACAACAACAGCTAATGAAAGTTTGATTTAACTACACATCAGCTTCACATAATGGTGATTGAAAGTTTTTCCATCATTATTTGCTAATTAATGATAACAAAAGCAAGAACAAGAAGACAAAACCGGAAGAATCTACCTGACAATATTGGAATGGTCTAACTCTTTAAGAAGGGAGACTTCTCTTATTATTGAGCTTGGAATGCCCTCCGTTATCCTAGTAGTAGGAATCTCCTTAATGGCCACGATCTTGCCACTCTTATAGTCACGGCAACGGCTAACATTACCAAACCCGCCTGATTCAATCAGCTCAGTGATAACGTAGTTGGATTCACCTAACATATAGTCTGGTTTACGCTTAGTCTTATGAAGAATACAATCAGGAATAGGCAATCTGCATTCTGCAATGCGTGACCACCTGTCTAGAAAACTTCGATCAGATAATTCAATTAAAAAGAAAAATTAAGAGTAGATTCTCAAGTTCTCAACAATTAATCACTAAGATCAGCACATTGACCAAAATTCGCAGTTTTTGAAATTTCCCGTTTGAAGATTCCGGAAACAGAATCAAATTTCAATGCGTTAACATTGATCAACGCCTTAAAAATTTTCCAACCAAGATTAACACAGAGAAATTCAAAATAAACCATAGAATATACGATTCTATCAAGAATCTTAGAGAGCCTAAACTTAGCTCTAAACTCCAGCAGCTCCGAATTGAATATGAGGAAACGAAATTCTTACAGAGAATCAGAGGCATTAGATTCCTCCTGCGACCCCATTATGAAATTAAAGCAGAGAGGGAATCAACGAGCCGAGACAAGAGAGAGAGAAGAAGAAGAAGAAGAAGAAAAAGAAGGAGGAGGAGGCTTTCGAGAGAGAAATTCAGAAAGAGGATGGCGATTCTGTTATAAGGACTTGGAAAATGCTATTTCCCGCCAAAACTGAAAGAGAACAACGTGCCAATGACCATTATGCCCTCCACGTCAGCAGCTATACTATAGAACTAAAGTGCTAAGTTTCTACGTTCTAAACGATTGCCAGTGTAATTTAAGTATCCGGCGAAGAATGATGAGGAGTGAAATTAAGATTACTAATAATATTAGCAGTTATATATGTAGATATAATCTCATTCTTATTTTCTATCTTTTTCCTAACTAAAACATCTTAAATACTTAATTAATATAAATATTTTCTTTTACTTCTTAAAAGATTAGCCAATGTAACTGAATATTTGGCAAATTAAGAATGTTATAATTATTATTTACATTAGTCCTCCGATAATTGATTAGGTTGATTTATGGGACGCTTGATAATTAGTTAATTCTTTTTATTCTGATTTGCTTATATCTTATTTTGATTCATCAGTTTACATGTTGTTTATATTTAACTAGACCCTATATTGATGAAGTTTTGATAAGAAAAATAGTGTGTCTAACATTTTTCATATGTCGTATAGTGAGGTTTAGATTTATGTACTGATATAAATATTCTAATTCTCAAACGAGATTAGACCCAAGTCCAATTTTATAAAATGAGAAGACTCGTAGTATTAAAAAAAAAATTATCTACTGATAATCATCTTTACCTTTTGATCTTATTTGACTGTGGAATTTGGATTTGCTTGCTTGTAATCTTATTTACCAAGAAATCCAAGTGAAACTCTTATCCAATTTGGCCCGAGAGAAAAATAAAGCAGACAATGAGAAAATTGTAAGCAAATCTCAGCTTATAATACTCACAATTCAACATGTAAGAGTATAACCAGAAGTGAATCTAATCCAAATTTTGAAACACTGATCAGAAAGGTAATTAGCAGAGTTAAGCCAATGGAGTAACTGTATGAGTACATCAGCAATAGATCCAATTAATGAAGAATGGAAAGTTACAGAAACTTCTAAGTAATGAAACACTTGTCAGCATTCCACTTTGTGTTCATCCTATGATCAATATGATGAACAACGGCCATGCTGCACACCTCCCCCAGCCTTAGCCTCAGTCTCACTAAAACGTATAGATTTTCCTTTCTTATCCTATAAAGTGAGCAGCAAAGTGATGTTTAAACATTGAGGACGGGTAAGTAACAGAAAGATATAGAAAATATGAAGAGCAGAATAAGAAGATACCCGATTAAAGCTTTCGAAGTATGGATGGTTAAGAGCATCTTGCACTGAAATCCTTTGAGTTGGGTCCAGGACAAGCATTTTCTGCCAATAAAAATAAACCGGGCGTCAATGAAACTGCAACAAATTAAATATATATAACAGTTTGCTTTTCTTCTTTACATTTTGTAATTAAACTCATGTTTCCATATATCATCTATAATTCTTCAATCCATTAACTTACCATCCATGAAAATATTCAAGCTTTTGGGGAACTTTAAACCTTTTTCTTTTGGAATTTACACAAGCACGCATTCATGCAAAGCAGAAAGGTAGAGGCAGACACAGTTATAAAGGCAGCAATTGATGATTCAAATATTAAACAGACACAGTTAAACATGACAAGGCCATCATCATCAAATTTCAAATATTTAGTGCCAAATGAAACTTACAGAAACAAGATCTATGTCAAGGTGTTTTCGATCAACAAGAGGGAACCGATGTCTCAGGTCCTGCTCAGTAGCAGAAGCAACATAAAAAGTTAGCTTCCCAAGTTTCTGCACTGGGCAATTGCAGTAACAAACAATAGTCTGAGAATTCAGTACCTTTGGTTCAAATTTCTCGAAGGTATGAAGATAAGGACATAAAGCAGTCACTCCAGGCCACGTTTCCTCAGTTGGGGTACCAAGCAAGCTTTGTAATTTGTATATAAAACCCTGTTAGTTTGAAGGCAATTTGAAGCACCACGCAGGGAAATACACAGCTTATGTTTCTGAAGAGAAATTACCGGAAAATCTCTGTCAACTCATCATCCCGGCCTCTATCTTGGAATATACTCTGTCCAAATAACATCTCAGCAAATATACAACCCAGAGACCACACATCAATTTGAGCTGTATATTGTTGGGAGTGAAACAAGATTTCAGGTGCCGTGTACCCACGAGTTCCTACCTAGAACAGGAAGAGTAAAAATGAATGAGATGTGCAATGTAGTATTAGAAGGAATGTACAATGTGCTCACCATTAAGCAAGTCCCACAAGAAAGAAGGTTCACTATCATACCTCAGTAGTATAGTTCGTGTCACGTTCTCCAAATGGCCTAGCCAAACCAAAGTCAGCTAGCTTGACTGTCCTATTAGAGATATCAACGAGCACATTCGTTGATCTCAAACCTCTCTGGAGAATTTTATGAGCATGACAATATGCTAGACCAGAGAGCATCTGATACATAAAACTCTGCACGGAACAGAAGAAAACATTAAAATTTTGATGATTCTTCAGTCTGGCCATGGAGTATTAAATTCTAATGCCATATTGTCAAGAAATAGTCCATTTAATCACAAAATCATGTGTTACCTATAATCTAGAATGTCTTTTTAATATACAAAAGCCACATTTATCATAAATCACAAGGGAAAGAGAAAAGGCAAAATCATAACAATTCTGTTTCCCCTTTGCACCCTGATGTCTCTTACACTTCGCTTATTATACGTACATAGTGTTGGACTGTGAACATTACAGAAAAACTTCACTTACTTTCACTATCGCTGGTTCCACAGCCTGATCATTTTGGACAATGTAATTATGAAGATCAATGTCAAGATTCTCGAAAACGAGATTCACATATTTTTTCCTGGCGAATACATTCAGCAACCTGACATTGATGAAGAATAGATGAAATGCAATAGAGAAAGTTATAACAAAATAAGCAATTCCAAACATTAATAATTTGCTATGCAAACATCAAAGTCAGGTAATCAAAATCAGCAATGAAATTATCTACCCCTCAAAGATAGCAATTTACAATACTAATGAATTGGGGAACCATTTAATTTACATGAGCAAATCCACATCAAGGGACTTCTGGGATCTAAAACTATTTGCCTTTGCCCCAAAAAATACAACAACAAACATCAAGAAAATCCCATTTCATGGTAGCAGATTGATTCCATTTCCATTATTATTTCAAGATAGTTAATAACAAAAGCAAAAAACCGAAAGAATCTACCTGACAATATTGGGATGATCGAGCTCTTTAAGAAGTGAGATTTCTCTTATTACTGAGGAAGGAACAGTTTCACTCATGGCAGAAATGTTAATCTGCTTAACGAACACGACCTGGTTACTGTTACTGTCACGGCAACGGTAAATTGTGGCAAATCCTCTGTCTGCAATCTTGATAACCTCATCTGAGTAAGGTTCATCTAACTTGTAGTCTGGTTTCTTCTTCCAGTTAGAGAGAGGCCATTTCCATTCTGCAATGCGTGACCACCTGTCCAGAAAACTTCGATGAGCACATTCAATTGCAAAGAAAATTAATCTCAACAACGAATCACAGTTCCAAACAATTATAGATTCCTGGAAAATGGAAAGAAACCGACCCAATGCATTGATCAACAGTTTAAAAGTTTTCTTATCTCAAGAAATTCTAAGCTTGGATCAATCAAGATCGTAGAAGGAATAAACTTGCATCTAAACTCAAGAAATTGTGAATTGAATATGAGGAAATGAAATTCTTACAGAGACTTATTGTGATTAGATTCCTCCGACACCATTGTGGAAGGGAAGCAGAGAGCAAATCAACGAGTTGAGGCGAGAGAAAGAAGAAAGAGGTTTATGAGAGAGAAACTCAGTGTTCGCAAAGAGAGAGAGAGAGAGAGTGATGACGATTCTGTTATAACTTCAGAAAATGGTATTTCCCCGCCAAAACTGTCAGAACGAGAGTAACTATCTAATTACCATCATGCCCTCCATTGGCAAGCTATTCTAACTACCTAACCAATGGCAATGTAATAGGAGTAATCTGAAGTTTTTCCACGTTCTAATAATGAGAGGGGGAACAATTAATAATAACAATAAAATAATATCCCAAGATATATAGTCTAGTCTCATTACATTTTCTATTTATTTACTTTTTTACCAAAAACATCATAAATATTTAATTATTAATATTATTTTATTTTACTTCCTAGATAATTAACCAATGTAATTGATTATCTGGCAGTGGCAAATTAAGAATGTTCTACATACCTTTGATGTAGGGTAGTTGATTCTTATTCAGTTAGTTAATTATTTTGATTGTGGTGAAGTCGTTTTAGTAATTTAGTGGTTAATGGAAATTATTGGAGATCTATTATTGATTAGGCTTTGTTAAAAATTGCTCAACCTGACCTTTTGGCTATATGTAAACTGAGTCTGCAAATGGGTTTAGAACTTGGAAACAGTTCTTTACAAAGTGACCAGTGTATTGATGATCTTGCAATGTACCCAGTTTCTTGTCCTTAATTCATTTCCATAATCCAGAAAGAAGAATATGCAGGAACGTGTTTAAGCAGTTTAGAAGTTTATTGACTTCCTTGAGACTGGAGAGTTTCCATTTACTCTATATGGTTTCTTTATTGAGGATAATCTAAAAAATGAGGGATATTCTCGATATATAGAGAGATTCAGGTTTGAAATTCATATACTAATCTCATACATATGATTAACGAGCAAAGTAGCAAACTTTGAATTGATCCTTCACATAATTAATTTCCACAGAGCAAACATTAGTATTAGAATTTGCTTGCTTGCTTGTGACCTTGTTTCTCAAGAAACCCAGACTCTTAACCCATAAAGGAGCCAATGAAAAAAATTCCTACCAAATCTCAGCTTATAATACTCACAAATCTACATGTAAAAGTAAAAGGAGAGTGAAAGTAGTCCTATTCTTGATTTATTAACAAGGAAGGTACTAAGCAGAGTATTAGTAACTGTATCAATATATGGGCAATAGATTCAAGTAATGAAGAATGAAAAGCTTAAAGTAATAACAGAAGAGTAATGAATTGCGCAATTGAGGTGGCTCCCATGTCTAACATGCCAGCATTCCACTCTATATTCATTCCTACAGCCACACTGCACCGTTTTCTCACATCTCTAGTCTCAGCTATGACTTGAAGATTTTCCCTTCTGATCCTAAATGAGCAACAAAGTGATTAAACATTGTGGAGGGGTAAAAGAAAGATATAGACAAAATGAGGAGCAGATAAGAAGATACCGAATTCAAGTTTTTGAAGTATGGATGCTTAAGAGCAGCTTCCACTGAAATCCTTCTAATTGGATCCAGGACAAGCATTCTCTGCCAAGACAAATAAACAACGCATCAATGAAAGTGCCAAAAAAAAAAAAAAATTCTCCGAGTAACAACATCATCTATAATTCTTAAATCCATTGATATACCTTCCTAGAAAAAAATTGAGCTCTTGGGAATTTATGAGTTGTTACAAGGCATTGTGAATACAAAATGCACAAGTACTCGTGCATTCGGAGCAGAAAGGTGGCAGGGGAACAGAATCGCAGGGGCAGACAGAGATTTGGAATAGCACACATGCATTCTAATCCATTACAAAGGCCGGATAAGCAACTGAGGATTCCTCATTTAGAAGTCCATCATCATCAACATTCAAAGATATAGAAGAACTCAAAGAAGGTGCAACATTCCCGCCCTAGCTTGGCAGGGCTTTGGAATAGATCAATAGAATACTGTGGCAATTATTGTACAATATATTAAGGGCGAAATGAAACTTACAGAAAGAAGATTAAGGCCATCTGGTTCAAGACGAGGGAAAGTTCGTGCCAGGTCCTGCACAGTAGCAAAAGCAATATAAAAACTTAACTTCCCAAGTTTCTACACAGGACAATTGTTGAAACAAACCATAGTTTGAGAATTGAGTACCATAGGTGCATATTGGCGATAGGTAGGAAGAAAAGAACATAAACCAGTCACACCAGGCCACGTTTCCTCAGTTGGTGTACCAAGCATGCTTTGTAATTCGAATATAAAATCCTTGTTAGTTTGAATGCAACGTGAAGTACCAAGCAGGCAAATAAACGGCTTATGTTTCTGAAATGAAAGTTACCTGAAAATCGCTACCAACTCATCCAGTTGTCCTGTAAATTGGAATACACAGTCTCCACTTACCATCTCACCAAATACACAACCCAGAGACCACACATCAATTTGAGCTGTATATTCCTCGGAGTGAAACAAGATTTCTGGTGCCCTATACCAGCGAGTTCCCATCTGGCACGAGAAAGAGTAAAAATGAATGAGATGTCCAATGAATGAGAATGTACAATGTGTACACCATATTAATAAGACCTTTATCTCCTACCTACCAACTCATATACATACGTATATTCCAAGTATATATCCAAATAAATATGTTCTAAGTACCATGGTGATTGTCAACCAGTGGTCATATTATACACAAGACAGTAACATTTCAGAACATTTTTTATACAAAAGAAAGGATGTTTAAACAATTCCTCTTTGAATACAATGAGGGAAGATGATAGAAAGAAGGTTCACCATCATACATCATTAGTATAGATTGTGTCACGTTCTCTAAATGGTCTAGCCAAACCGAAGTCTGCTAGCTTGACTATCCTGTTGGAGACATCCACGAGCACATTCCTTGGTTTCAAATCTCTATGGAGAATCTTATGAGCATGGCAGTATGCCAGAGCAGAGAGCATCTGATGCATAAAACTCTGCAAGGACATGCAAGGACAAGAAGAAAATAAATTTTGTGATTCATCAGTTATTAATCAAAGCATGGAGTATCAACTCTAACGTACCATCGTCAATAATCATGTTTTAATACAAACCAAATTCTGTTTCCTCATTGTACTTTATCTTTTTCCTGAACGTTGAAAATTAGTTCTATTTTAACCTTCTTATTTCTGGGCACATGACTTTTGAGATGCTATAGGACCAAACAGTCCATAACAATCAAGGAATGTGCAGGGGTCCTCTAACACCTCTCACAGCGTATGTTTGAAAATACAAACCTTACATCATTGAATGAATGAAAAAAAAAAATAAAAAAAATCAAGTAGATCTTAAGTGATCACGGAAAAGCATTTGGTGATGTGGTACGGGCAATATGCTACGGCTGAGAGAATCTGATGCAGAAAACTCAGTAGCGGCAAGAAGAAAATTAATATTTGTGAATTCATCAGTCATGAGACAGTCTTGTGTAGAATATGGAATATCCTGTTTTAGAGAAAAAGAGCACATTTATTATATAATGTGCCATCACTAGCAACCTATAAGGATTCAAGTAGGTGCAGAGTCCTCTTACACCTCACACAGCATAAGTTTGAAATTACTGACTTCAAGGGTATATCATGGAAAAGTTTACTTACTTTTATTATCAGTGGATTAGCGGAGTAATCTTCACGGCGAATGAAATCATCAAGATCACAGTCAAGATTCTCAAAAACGAGATTCACATGAATATCCCTGTTCCTCACATTCAGCAACCTGACATGGGCAGTAGTGTCAATAATTTGATCAAACATTCTGTAAATCAGTGAAGCTAGTGCAGATTATGATTAACATCTGAAAGCAATACCAAAATAGATATGCAAACATAGCCTGTTATAACAAAAATAGTTTGAATTCTTCTAGTTTTGTGCTGAATTGCCTTAGGCCCAAAAGAATTTAACAACTAAAACATTGACAGGTTTAATTTAACTACTCCCTTGATGATTTTCCCAAATTTTCAAGAAACTCGCTTTTCAGATAGCAGATTGATCCCATCAACTCAAATGATTACTTGTAACAAAAGCAAGTGCAAGAAGACGAATCCGGAAGAATCTACCTGACAATATTGGGATGGTCCAGCTCTCTAAGAAGTGAGATTTCTCTTATTACTTCGCTTGGAACAGTGTTACTCGACTCAGTAATATTAATCTGCTTAACGGCCACGAACTGGCCAGTGTTCCTGTCACGGCAACGGTAAACTTGGCCAAATCCGCCTCCTGCGATCTTGACCACCTCATCTGACAAATTTTCATCTAAAATCAAGTCTTTTTTATTCGTAGCCCTACGCCTAATCCGCTTTGTGAAAGGCAATCTGCATTCAACAATGCGCAGGAACCTGTCCAGAGAACCTCGATCAGCTTATCCAATTACAAAGAAAATAAATCTCAACAACTAATTACTAAGACTAACAACCATTCACGGTTCCAAACAAATTTCCTGGGAAAATAGACATAAAGATTCCGGGAAAATGGCAAGAAAGGGATCCAATGCATAAAAACTAAACAGAGACTCAAATTGGAGAATTCTTTATTACTTGATCGACAATTTAAAAATTTTCTAGCAACTTTAACAGAGAAATTCAAACGAACCTTAGAATTTACAAATTAATCAAGATCAAGGAGAGCCTGAACTTCAATCTCGATTCACGCAGTTATGAATTGAAATGAGAAACGAAATTCTTACAGAGAATCAGAGGTATTAGATTCCTCCTTGGTCGCCATTGAGGAATGCAAGCAGAGAGAGAATCAACGATCTGAGGTGAGAGAGGGAAGAAGGAGGCTTTTCAGAGAAAACTCAGTGTTCGCAGAAAGAGAGAGGAATTCAGGAAGCGCGATGGCGATTCTGTTATAAGCCTCAGTAAAATTGCATTTCCCGCCAAAACTGACAAGAAGGAGAACAATGAGCCAATTACCCTTATACCCTCAACGTGGATAGTTATAATCTATCTATATCTCTACCTATTTTTTTTAGATATTTTTAGTATTTATGTAGTATGTCATGTCACACAATAATAGTTAATGTGTGAATGACATATGTACAAGTCAACTATTTTTAAATTTGTTTGAGAAAATAAAATAAATTATATTTATATATAATAACATATGAAAATTACGTATGTTTGACACGTCAGTATAATATAGGATGTTCGTGTGATATCATAGAATTTCCATTTTTTTTTTTTTATAATCACTTTATACATGTAGTCACTCAAGTATGAGAGAATAACTGTGTGAGAGTTCATTTCAAAAATAAATCTGAAAGTTTTAGAAAAAAAAATAGGCGTGCAGAATCTAATAATTATATATGTGAAGATATAATGTAATTTTTTATCTCTTTATTTTTTTCCTTCCCAAAAAAATCTATTTAATTAATGCAAATAATTTAAACTGTTTTAGATACTTTAACTTCTTCAATGATTAGCTACCATCCTGGATTATAATTTTGATTTTTCCCATCTTCCAAGTTCCAATCCTTGAAAGAGCGGGTGTGGAAAAGACTCCAGGGGTGGCGTGAGAAACTACTGTCTAAAGCAGAGAAAGAGATTCTGATCAATGCTATTGCTTTATCTATACCTACTTATACCATGAGCTGCTTTCGGTTATCGAAATCTTTGTGTCATGAACTCAATCAACTTATGGCTAAGTTTTGGTGGGGAAATACATCGAATTCTAGCAAGATGCATTGGGTTAATTGGGAAACCCAAAAAAGTTTGGAGGCATAGGCTTTAGAAATTTGGAGGATTTTAATGTGGCGATGCTTGCCAAACAAGGATGGAGAATATTGCAAAACCTAGAGTCTCTACTCGCTACTATTCTTAAAGCTAAATATTTTTCAAATGGGTCTTTGCTTGAAGCACCTGTAGGTTGGAGACCGTCTTACACCTGGAGGAGTCTTCGGGCTGGTTTCCCTGTCTTAAAGCAGAATCAGTTGTTCCGCATTGGTAATGGTGAGAGGGTGGTGATCGGTGTTGATCCTTGGCTTCCTCAAGTTGATGGCAGCATGGTCCAATCCTATTTACCTGATCATTTGGCTAGTTCCCACGTAAAGGAGCTCTTTTTAACAGATAGAGTTGGATGGAATGTTCCCATGGTTTATGAGTATTTCAATGAGGTAGAAGCTCGTTTAATATGTGGCATTCCTCTCAGTATTAGAAGTCAAAGAGACTGTCTGTGTTGGAAGCTCTCCAAGAATGGTGACTTTTCAGTCAAGACTGCCTACCAAGCGTTGGTAAACGAGCGGTGTCAAGAAACAAATTCTACTTTTCAGAGTGTATGGAAGAAGGTTTGGAGAATCAGTATTCCTAACAAATACCGTCTCTTTTTATGGAGGTGTTGTAAAGATATTCTTCCTACTACTAGTGCTCTAGCTGGCAGGGGACTAGATATACTGAACTCGTGCCCTCTCTGTCAAGCTGAGCAAGAGACCATTATGCATACTTTTTTCCTATGCCCAGAAGTGCATGGGGTTTGGAATGCCATGGAGTTTGATCTTGGGCCAGAAGTGTGCTCTGCTGCCACCTTTATGGACTGGTTTATCTGGGCATGCATGGGGTGGGAAGAGGGGAGGATTGCCAAACTGACTCTGGTCTGCTACAACCTGTGGAATAGGCGTAACGATATCCGGTTGGGTAAGCCAAGGATACCTGTGGTGACTGTTATGCGTAATTCAATGTCTCTGTTGGAAGAGTTAGCCAGCTGCCTAGTGCACCAACCGAGCGTGAGAGGTGATCGGAGGGCTACCTGGGAACGGCCTAATGCTCCTTATTTCAAGTTGAATGTGGATGCTTCGCTTACTAGCTCCGGGAGTGGAGGTATAGGTGGGATTATCCGTGACAGTGAGGGTAGTTTTATCTCAGCCTGGGAAATGTCTATGGAGGGAGTAACCTCTGTTGAAACGCTAGAAGCTATGGCTTGTAGAGAAGGTGTTCGAAGAGCATTGACCGATGGGATTCGATACCTCCAGATTGAAGGCGACGCTCAATCCATCATGCTGGCCCTGAAGCATAAGACTCGGAATCTTACCTCCCTGGGGCTGGTGCTGGATGACATCCAGGACTTGTGTGCTAACCTTCATGGTTTTTCTTTCCACTGGGTTCCCAGATCAGTGAACCATTCTGCTGATGCTTTAGCTGTTTTTGCTTCTGTTAATGTTTCTGTTTTCATTTCTTGGTGCCATAGTCCACCAAGTTTTCTTGTTGCTGACTTGGCTCTTGATGCTTAATGCAATTTTCCCTTTTTCTATCAAAAAAAAAAAAATAGTTGGTTATTTTAATGCGTGGTAGCTGAAAACTGTTAAGTTAATTATTATAATTATTTTGATTACTTTTCTGGTATCTTATTTCAGTTAATTGGTTTAATTATATGTCATTTTCGAAGGCTTTCAAGTAGTATTTAGGACTCGTATTCTCTTAAAAACATGATAAATTAACCCATGAATTAATTTTAATAAATAATTATTATATTTCATGTTATTAAATATTAATACATGATACATGGCTTTTAAAACCATTAGATAGACAAAGTGAGAGCATCAAATGGGAATAATGAGACAATGAAGACTTCACTTTATGAGAGATCTTTAGATTTATTGTACTACATATATAGAAGTAAAAATGTGGATAACATAATTGATATTCTTTAGATTTTTCACTACTTAAGCCTCACACACAAGTTATAATAAAAAATTATATAAAAAACCTTCAAGTTAGAGTATTTAGATGTTGATCTAGGAACCAAACAACTTGTAGTTGAGTGATACTGATCGAGTTCATTCTTCGACTTATAGATTTCGTGTTCAAATTCAGAGTTGTTGCCAAAATATTAACAAAAAGATGTCAATCTAAGATTTTCTCTTAGAAACATAATAAATTAACCCATTAATTCGTTTTCATAAATCACGAACATCATTATCCATCTAGTGCAAAGATATAAAGTACTGAACTTTGAGCCCGTATATATATATTTGTGTATTATATATGCATATAAAGAATATGACAAGAGCAACATTCGGACGCCACAAATAGTTTCTTCCCCATCAACTTTTTTTTTTTTTTATTTGTAACCTAGGAACCAGGGCCCAATTAACTTCAACATTTGGATGGAGTTAGACTTACTAAACTTGGGGCGAGTTATCCCTACTTCAATGGTCTCGCTATCAAAACACTCATAGTTATAGCTTTGTGTGATATATAGAACGCTTTGAGACTCTCATTTTGTCAATGAAAGATCTCAAACACAAGACTCTCTTTTTGCGATAAGGGTCTTGTGACCAACTGAACTACAACCTAGTTGGCTTCTCCATCAACGTTTTGTTTCCCCCTTTCATGTCATTCTTTGTTGTTTAATTGGACCGTTGGATATAGAATAGTAAACCTTTTTTCATATATGACTGGACAGCAAAAGAAAGCCTTTGGACATGGAAAAAGGTCACTTTGTAGTTTAGAAATTATAAGACATATATGTATTATAAAAGATGAGAGAAGTGGATCTTGAACATTTGGATCATGCATGCCTTTAAAAATTGCATATCCAATGCTATAGATCTTGCATGCCTTCTATGGTTCTATATTCATATAGGGTCATGGTTATAATTAAGTTAGACTAATTTACCTAGCCATAAGCATAAGACTAATTTAATCTTTCACAAAGGAGAGGCTTCAAGCAAGCAACTTTCCTTTTGTTCTTGTGATAAAAGAAATAAAATGTTTAACCATGGAATGCTGCTAGTTATATTACTAAAACTGTGTATAACATAATCCCTAACTAATTTTTCACCACTTGGGGAAGCTAATTAAAGTTTTCATAAACGCCATATAACACCAGTTATCACAAAAATTTAAATCTAAAACCTTCAAGAAATTAGAGCATTTAGAAGTCAATCATTATGATATTCTCTTGAAAACATGAATATTATTATATATCTATATATAATAGCTAGTGCAAAGATAAAGTGAACCATAGGACTGAAAATTGTAAATAATATAATTGATATGTATCGGCCCGTTCCCCAACTTTTCCCACTCTTCCAGTTCCCACCAAACCATTGTTTCATTGAGGACAATTAATCCTCAAGCACCTTCGACAGTAGAGAATGCAGATTTAAGATCATGAAGCAGCTCCCTATGGCATCTCTTCAAACAAAGATCATCACCCTCATAAGAATCAGCTGAACGGTTCTTAAAATGTTGTAAGCAAAATATTCGGCAATGTCTCTCTACCTCTTGCGCTGTGCATAGTGTAAAGCAGGCACTCCTGACAATTCCAGACAGATGGTGAAGAAGATGTTTATGTCTTTGAGATGCCACCGTACAGTGGCTGAGGCATTGCTTTGCTATTTCTTCTTTTAGAGATTTGCGTAAACTCGGAGACATAACAGGATATTCCTCTGCTTCCAATACTTGAGTTGCAGCCAGCACAAGCACAATAAGCAACACCTTCTGTTAATACTCAATAAATTCATTACCTATTGCTACAATCAAAAGATCATAGTACCCCTGCTAGGGTAAACAATCTCCTACATAATCTCTTTAAGACACACACAAGAGGAGACCTCTCACACCCTTTTCTTTCTCTTTGGTTTTCTCTTTCCTGATCTTCCTAACTTGAGCATCAAAGGTAGCGCTGGAGCTCTGGCTCCGACCTCTCCTGACCGTCCTTCTCTCTTTTACCAGTTGTCGACCTTTAACTTAGGCAACGACACCTTCATTTTTAATGCCAAAAATTGCTTCAGCAAGTATACATATTTGTGTGTGTCTTTGTCTGTGTATTGATAAAGAATAAACCAAGCATCATTTGGAGGTTGCTATTGGGTACATTTTCCTTTAACGTTTTGTTTTCCTTTCATTATGATTTGGTTTCAATCTATGTGACCAATTGCTAAAAGTTTAATAAAATAAAATAAAAAAAGGGAAAAGGAAAGTATTGTATTTACCACGCATAAAAGAAAATAATAGACTACATCTGTCTTCTGTTAGTGAAAGGACAGCACAAAAGTTAATAATAATATGATATCCAAATGTAATACCAAAAAATATTTTTTTTTCCGTTCTAAGGGGTATTTCAATTGTTGAGTGCTTGGTATTTTATTGTAGAATATTGAGTTCAGATTTTATTAGAAGGAAGTGATGTGAAATTTTGAGAGGACATAAGTTATTCCTGTTGTGGAGTCTTCAAAAACACTAAAAAAAAATTAATTTCTTCTTATTATACCATAAAACATCTTAAACATTTAATTACTACGATTTTGAGTATGCATTCTTGGTTGATATGTTATTTTAATTAAATTATACGTAGTTTACTTACCAAAACATTATACGTAGTTTTTTACAAGATTATTAAACAAAAGTTATATTTGGTTTTAACCAATTAATCAACTCAAAATCAAACAACATCTAACTTGTTTTAATGTAACAAAAAATAAAAGACTTGTTTTAAAATTCAGGTTAGAAGATCGACCCATATAATATGATCGATTTTAACCTATTTACAACTACCTTTAACAAGAAGATCATCATTTCAAAATAATAGCATTTATAACGTCATAAACTTAAATGAGATTGCTTATTCCGTAAAATCGTGTCAATAACTAGTAACAATAAAGTGCAACAATGGATTAACAACGTGCATAAACTTAATTGACATTTCAAACTTTTTCAGAGGACAATCCTCATGCCCCTTCACAACAGAGGATGCAACTTCAAGCAGTTCCACACGGCATTTCTTCATGCATGTATCATAATCCTTTTATCAGAATCATCTGATTTCTTCGTAAGAAGTCGGTTGCAAAATGCTCGGCAATGCTCCTCTACCTCTTTCGCCGTGCACGCTTTAATGCAAGCAGCACGGAAACGTTCCCACACATGTAGAAGAACAAGTTTGTATCTTTGGCTAGTCTTTTCACAATATGGGAGGCAGTGGTTTACTATCTCTTCTTTCAGAACTAGACGTAGAGTCAGAGTCGTAATGGGAGGACCATTCTCTGCTAGGATTAATACTGGAGCTGTGAACACAAGAACACTCATCAACACCACTATCATTTTGAATGCTGCAAAAATTGCTTCATAATTGAGCTCAAACCTATTCTTCCATGGCTTATTAATGTTAAAGATGGATATATATAGATAATAAATTTTAGCATGTAAATATATTTGTATATATGCAGATTGAAGGTTGCAATTGGATAGATTTTCCTTTTACGTTTTGTTTTTCTTCCATGATTCTTGCTTGGTTAAATATAAAATACTAGAATTAGTTCTTTAGGATATTTTACTCCTTTGTAGCTTAGAAGAAAGATAAACATATGTACCCTTTTCTTTTTTCTTTTATATTTCTTCCTGAGTGTGTTTTCTTCTTGGCCAACCAATTCTTATCAAGTATCCTAAAGAACATGCTTTTAATTAAGTATACAGAAAATTGTCAAATTGTTTTTAAAAAGTAATTTTATATAGCATCAAGCATAAAAACATTAGAAGGGCCAAATGAATCATCTCTGACCTATTCATGATCCTTATCATCCTCACCTGAACGGTCCTCGAACAGTTCAAAGCAAAATATTTTGTTGATCGTTACATAGCTTCACTCAACGTGAGCCAGCAACAAAAAATGCATCTCTGCATAAAACTATTTCCAACATATATATTTTCTGCCACGCATGACAATATAAAAATGTGTTATTTCCAGCATTTTGTTTAAGTAATAAAATTTTATCTTCTATAGTTATTGCTAAAAGAAGACAAGGTGACTATGAAATTGAACTGCAATTTGTTAATTATAATTGAATTTTAGATGATATAATATTGTTCTAGTATATCTTTATAATGATATATAAATCAATAAACTTATCTTTTTTGACTATATATACGNATATTAGGAGCCCCTTCTATAAACTCTATCCATTGCCAACTATCTAAGAATTTGAACCTCAAAGAGTAGTTTCTACTCAATCATTGGAATAGTCTTTTAAATATTAACCCATATAATTAACTTGAGTAAATTTTCAACTATACTGGTTTAATCAAATTTTCAGTTGTAGTTAAATTATGTATACCAATGCTACTATATTTTAATTTGTGTGGGGAAATTGCACAAATCCATCTCAATATTTGAGTCCAATTACAATCCCTATCATAATCTATTGAAAATTTGGTCAATTTAATTTTTTTGTCCAAAATTGACTGTTAATTTTGAGTATCATAATGGTTTCACTTTTTACATCTGTTTTAAATTAACATATAATTTTTTATAAAGTCAGAATTAGCCAAAATGTATAAAGGCGNCATCTGTTTTAAATTAACAGATAATTTTTTATAAAGTCAGAATTGGCCAAAATGTATAAAGGCGGAAAATTTGTAATTTTGCTCAGTTCAGAGAAGACAATAAATTCCATAAAAAAAGAAAAGATAAGACAATAATAATTCAACCCAAAGATTAAGGTGGATTTGTGCAAATTTCCCTTTTATATATCTATATATATATACAACCAGTGAATGTTGGCTCAAGCAGCAAGGGAACACAAACAATGGTGTGTAAAAGTTTCAAGAAGATTGAAGCTTCATTAAAATTCATGCATCTANTTTGTAATTTTGCTCAGTTCAGAGAAGACAATAAATTCCATAAAAAAAAAAAAAATAAGACAATAATAATTCAACCCAAAGATTAAGGTGGATTTGTGCAAATTTCCCTTTTATATATCTATATATATACAACCAGTGAATGTTGGCTCAAGCAGCAAGGGAACACAAACAATGGTGTGTAAAAGTTTCAAGAAGATTGAAGCTTCATTAAAATTCATGCATCTAGTTGAATAAAAGCAAAAGTTGCCAAAAGCATGCATGCAAACTAAAGTTAAATGGTGTGTAATTAACCAGCAAGTCTAGTATAACTCATCATCTACATATGGTTTTATTCCATGTGGAAATTGCAACTAAGATTGAAACATAAGACTGATAATGTAGATCTACTCCATTGATATTCCACAACATTTTCAAGACTACCAAGCAAACCATATTTTCACTGAGTAAAAGACTCATGCACCTTTTAGTCTATTTCTTCGGAAGCGGAACTTCATTTATCAGCTCCAAAATGGCATTTCTTCATACATTTAGCATTTACGTTTCGTTTCGTTTTTTCTTCCATGCGATCCTTTCTTGGTTGGACCGTTGGATATAGAATACTAAACCTCTGCTGATATACACGCTGGACAGCAAAAGAAAGCCTTTGAATATATGACTGGACAAGTAAAACAGGAAAAGGTGTACTGTGGGGGAATACATGACTTTTCTGTTGTTTTGAAGACAAGTGAATGATAAACATTTACGTTTTATATCTCATGTATACAAAACTGGTTCATAAAATGTGTTTAACACGTCACACAACAATTATCAGCGAAAGAAATATAAATACCAACTACTACAGAGTACTATAAATAAGACAGGGTCCCTAGCCTAGTACAATATAAATACTTTTTAATAGAGTGCTTTTAGCCTATGTATATTTTTTTATGTTCTGAATGATGGTGATTTAAAACTTTACCGTATGTGTGTGCTACGCTAGGGACCCTGTCCTATTTATAGTGGATTGTAGTAGTTTTTACTATTAGAATAACTACAAATTCTGTAACCCAACTATTTAAATTTCAAAATGAAATAAGAATATTCTTTCATAATTTTCACACATGCTCATTATTTGATAAAGCTTATCTCAGATAGTGGACCACTATTAGTTAATTACTTTAAACGTGGTTAACAGTGAATTCTAAGATCATTTTAGCAAATCCACCTTAATATTTGAGTCCATAAGAAGAAATGCTGGTGAATTAACTTGGCCCAACATAGATAAGCCAGTTTGGAATTGGAAGACAGAACTGCCGACTCGTATCACCATTGGAAACACAACCAAAATTTTGCAATTAATCTCAACTGTTAGATTAAAATTTGAAGAAGATACGTGGATGCAGTTGAATAACATAACCTAACTCATCATATATATCTGTCTGTCTCTCTGTTTGTGTTCGCGTGTGCGTGTGTGTGGTAAACCATAGGTTCTCATTTACCAGCTCCAAATGGCGTTTCTTCATATCTGAACGGTTCATGAAATGTTGTACGCAAAGTATTCGGCAATTTCGCTGAATCTTTCTGTCTATGCACAATACGGTGCAGGAGCGGACGAAACTTTCAGTCAGGGCAGGTACACCAGGAATATATTAGGTGGTGTTTACTGCATGGACTTCTGTAAAAAATTTCTGAAAAATATGACCTGAAAACTTATGATTATTTTATTTGTCTGTGATTTGAATATCAAGACTAGTACATTCTTATGGGAATCTTTTTCTCAATCCATGTTGGAATTTAAATTTTAATCCATAAACATGAGATTTTTAGCTTTTTCAAACATTGTTTTCATGAAGAAACCTACGATTCCCCTATACCACATGCCTCACTAGGTAGTATTCAGTACTCAATCAATCATAATACCCTCTTAACACTGGCGGAGGTTCAAAAAGACAAAGGGGGGTTACAACCCCAAAAATTATTTTATTTTGTAATTTACTTTAAAAAAATAATATGTTCTCCCAAATTTTTTTAAAATTTTAATATGGCCCCTTCAAAAATTTTATCTCCCCTTGATCCACTCAACATTTTACTTCAAGCTCCGTCAGTGCCTCTTAAACATCTATGATATATAATTGATAAATATCCCATAGATTAACATATGAGCTAGTTTTCAGTCATAAATAAATGAGTATTACTAGTCTGTAAATGGATTTATTCCTTACAATCAAATGATAAAGTGAAAACTGAACAGAATATGTAAACAATACATCAACTTTTCACTACTTCGAAAAAAAACCCTAGTTTCATTGTCGACAAACGTCAAACATCTTGTCCGGATATTTACCTTCTGCGTGAAACAGATCCGAAAGGCATTTCTCCATACATGCAACATTGTTCTTAAGATGTTTTACGCAAAATACTCTGCAATGTCTTTCTATCTCTTTCCCTGCGCACACAATGATACAGGACACGCAGAAATTATTAATTAAAAAACGAGGAATATGTTTATGTCCGTGAGTGTCAGCCACACATTTGGATGCGCAGTGTTCTGAAATTTGGTTTTTCAGATCTAAGCGTAAAGTGGGAGGCATGATGGGAACATTATCCTGTGCTTGTAATACTTGAGATTCAGACAGAAGCAAAATCACTGGCACCATTATTGTAAACGCTGCAAATTGCTTCATAATCATAACATTTCCATCCCATGGCTTCAGAAAATGTTTAGGAGTGTCTATTGTAGATACTAAAATTTCAGCATGTGTTTATATTTCTATCCACACAGATAATTATATAGTAGTCACAGTCACAGTCACATTGTTACTTTACTCACAAATCTGCCAAATGTGAGCCCAGTTAAGATTTCAAGGTGTCAATTTAGCTGTCTATGGTGATGTGATATGGTATAGGTTTGAGTGGTCTCTTTTCCATAGGACCGTTAAATTTTGGAATTCATTAAATTTTATTTTAAATTTTCAATCATATGCAGAAACATTAACCTTTACCGATAAGTTTATATACATATGAACCTCATGGTTTTCTGTTTATGGGGAGTGGGGACCTTGGTTTCTTGAATGTATATATTCTAAAGAAATCCTCTGATTAAGTAAGAAAAGATGAAACGATAAATCCTTTCTTCTCTGCAAGACTACAACATTTAGAAGTTAGTTTTACTTCCAGAGATGGCAATTGGCCTTCATGCATATGATGTTGCGAAAAGAACCTAGAGACTTGGTGTGAGAAAGTTGCATATTAATGAAGCTTAGCTTTCTACAGCAAAGAGATCAGATTAGGTGTCTTCTCGACCATTGAGATCATCAGATTCAGTAACAACTAAATCCTAGTTATCTTCATTGTGAACTTAAATGTACCTCTGCAGATTCTTAGGAATATTTTTACAGGCTTTTAGGAACTTCGTACTCCATCTTTGCGATATGCTCCTGTATAAGTAATGCTGTTATAAACTAATTAAGTGTAAAACAAAAACATACAGTTCTCCTTTGTTTCTCACATATTACTGGTCATTGTGTGTTCCTAATCTGTATAAATAATACTCTTAATTTCGGCAGAAAAAAAAAATTATATAAGACAAGACAAAAAAGAACTCTTGAACTGGAAAGAAACAAGACTGCACCTAGAAGTTAGAACACAGAGATATGTGTATCTTTATCTTTTATTTTTCTGAATTTATCGTTTCTAGTTTGCAAAGGACCTGCCTTCCATATTCATTAATAGAAATATCATGTTACAAGTTGCTAAAGTAGGCTAATTTAATCTTATTTGACCTCAAGATGAGGCTTCAAGCAAGCAATAACTTTGTTTTATGTCACTCCTACGAAAGTTATATATCTAAAGAAGTGTAAGAGTATCATTTCTTTTCAAGAACCTTGATTTTGAGGAAGTACATGAGAAGTCGAAAATAATTAAAAAAAACTTTTGGGAAACGTCGTCATTGCCTTTTTCAAGGGTCATGCCATCTTATTAATTTGATTAAACTATATCTATATCTCCTGAAAATTCGAGATGCCTCTTGAAAATGAGATAAATTACATCCAATTCCTCTTGTTTATTGGTTGCAAATACATTCATCTCCTATTATTTGCATATTCGCTAGTTTTAGTTGTAAATTCGTACATTTCATTGTTTATTGTTGTAAATTCATCATTAAACATAAGAGTGAAAACTACATCCAAATAAAAAAATTAACATTGATTGTGATAAGTTAAAGGGAGCCGTTATTTTTATATCACATTTTACTAATGTTACACTTTATTTTATGTTTAAATATGACATAAATTATATTACTTTTAATTAATATAAAAAGTTTTTAACTTTAACTAAAAAAAATTTATATTAAATAAAAAAATTTACAATTGACTAAACTTTTTATATTAAATGAGATAAATTAGTTTATATTATATTTAGACATTAAATAAAATGTAACATTAATAAAATCAAATGTGAAAATAACAACTCTCTAAATTAATAAAAAATGGACATTACTTTATTGAGAGATATTGTAACATTTCAAAACCTTATATAGGTAAATATAATTTACTCCAACATTTTTCTTTTTCTTTACTCTCAAACAATTACTGCATTATTTTCTTTTTCTTAATGTGAACAATTATCAAATCTTGGTTTAAAAAACGAATATATTAATGTATGGTTGGTAATCATTTGCTCCTAGCAGTATGTAAAGAGAAAATCATTAAATGCCAAAGAAGATTAAAATAAAAATATTGGAAAAGTTGAACAGCGGAAAACCTTTCTTTTGGTTACTTTTCCATGTACAAAACTTGCTACACAAAAATTTGAAAAAAAAAATACCATATTCAATAAAGAAACCACTTGGCAGATAATAATTAAAATTTCAAACTGAACAGCAATGACTTAGAAAATTTGAAATCACTTGGCCAATAACCTCTCATACTCAAATTGCTGCATCATGAAGTGACCGAAATAGATTGCAAACCTGGATGTAAAGAAGTCTTTCCACTATTCCGAAATAGATTGCAAAAATCTCAAAGGAAAAGAAAAATACAAAATCGTAGATCCATTAAGTTTCTATAGAAGAGTAGCAGGTAAAATTCACTTGTCTTCTGCTAATATGAATACATAATCAACTTTCTTATTGTTGAAAACAACAGAAAGTTATACCTACTTAGGCATCAGAGAAACAACCAGCACATCATCAAAAGACTGACTGCTTCTTACTCGTTGGAAGGTGCATCCTCAGATGGAACACTTCCTCCTTCTATAAAATGGAGAATACAAATGAGAATCTATTCACTTGATTTCTTTGAAGAAGCTATACATGAACAAACTTTGTTTAAAGTAGCAAGAACAATCTTCACAGAACAAAGCAAGTTATCAAAAGAAGACATACCTTCTCCAGAAGGAGCATAAGGAGATTTCCTGTAACGCGTTTGCTGCTGTGTTGGCTGAAATGCATAAATCCCAGAGAGGAATTTGTCAAACGGAATCGCATAAATAATATAATAAATTACTTTTTATGGACTTTGCTATCTTAATTTTATTATCAGTGATTTCACAGCTGAATAAATAGGCAAAGGAATGACTATATAACAAGTGCTGAGGATATATCAGTTCCCATAATGAAATAGTTGAATCAAAACTTAATTGTCAAATGACTAAAATTTTATTATTCAGTTTACTATAATTTATACCAATTTGTAGGTCTTTGGAGACTTCACCAATCAATTACTCAAACAGGCATACAAAAAATGTTTTCATCAGACATACACAACGGCCTTTTGGTCCACAAACAAAGCCAATTTGGACAATTTGTCAAATGCCACAAACACTATGAAAGCAGCCTTGTTCCATAGTTAATCTAAAACCAGCTGTGAGTTTAATTTCTTTATCTTCATTAGGTGGTTCAGACTCGGAGTTGTTAATAATGAAGAGACTAAACCTTCATATCACAAATAAAACTGCAAATAACTTCAAACAGAATACCTTTTTCACAAGGTCAAAGAATAGCATGCCATTCATGACACAGAAGATAAATGTGACAATAAAGTGGAAACAACTGTTCTCAAGCTTTAAAAAGAACCATTACAATTTATGAATTAAGGAATAAGATATCAGTTAATTACCTGCAATTTAGGCCGCAGAGCTTCAAGTGGTCCCTTAGGCTTCTCACCACCTTGCTGTTTCATGTGAAGGTTCAGAAGAGTGTAAGAAAATTCAATATCATGCATATTTTTCTTTAATGCAATCACATGCAAAGGTGTTTTCCAGACGCACCTTTCCAAGTGCCCAATCGGCAGAATCAAAGTAAGCACGTTCATGGTCCTGGCATGAAAGGTAATGTTTCATACAAAAAATTTGAACAAAAAAATGTAACCCCAAACACGCATGAGCATTAGCAATTACAAAGATATGTCAATATAGACCCCCACACAAACATACCTTAGAAATGAGTGGTGCCTTTTTGAGCATCATTCCTCCATATTTTTTCTTTATGGCTTCCTCCTACAAGATTTATGAACCCAATAAGCCAAAAAATTAGAAACTTCTTTTGGTAATAAAAATTCCTTGTATAAAGTCTCATCCAAGATCTTCAGTAACTTTCAATTCAAGCACAAAAGAAGCCAAGTTTTGAATACAAACCTGCTCCTGGGAAGATGGCATGGAATTGACTGACTCATTAGAACCATTCACATCCATCTGTCCTAGTTCTTTATTATGCTCTATACCAGACATAAGATCCTTTTATAAGTAAACTGCAGCTGCAATAACAGAGGCCACCTAGTACACAATTTTCAAGTGCGTAAAATGCCACAGTTGTGAACAATAGTCTGGTTCTAGCAACAATTAGCTGTCTCTAAAAGAGTGAAAAGCCACCGGCAAATTCTTTTTTCCATTGGAAAGGGGAATTTTAACAAAAGTTGTCATACTAGGAAGCAACACTATCAAACTCACTTTTTGACCAGGTAGTGGACAAAACACATAAAAAGGAGTTAAGAAACAAACACAGGCAGCTTCCAGTGAACCAGTTCCAAGAGTAGCAACAAAAAGCTATTCAAATTGATACATGTTGTTTAAGATGAATAAAGCACACATCTAAACAAAAGAAATATTGCAGAAAATCTAGCATAATGGGCATTTAGTGAAAAACATATTTGAAATGTTGCACAGAGAGAGAGAGAGACCCTTAATAGAAGTTCGGCAAAAAAAGCATATAGTTCAGACTAATTCAATATAAAACCAAATACTTCATAACTAAGACCAGTTACATATTATTGAAGTTCTGTAAATTGGTTTAATCCCTGAAAATTACAACAAACTTGAGAGCGGGGGATTTAAGCTGAAACATTCATCAATCATAATTGCTAACATCCTACGTTGATCACAGTCACATGGAAAGAAATGTTTGTAAAAATCATAGAACTGTCATGCAAGTGACGATTACATCTGTTTTACGTTTTTTAGGGAAAGAATATTATATGGTTGATGAATAAGCAGCTAAATTTGTAATCAACGAAGCATTTAGCTAGAGCTAAGCTAACTAAAAGAGACAAGGGGATATTGTACCCTTCCAAAAACTCAACATCTAATTGCGCATCAGCACATTACCAAAATCATTTAATCATTATATTGAAAACCCAATTAGCAAGCTTACTCGTGTATTCCAACAAATTCGCTAATACTACGAATTTTAAGCATAAAAACCCAGAATTTAGCATTAGCGTATTAACAAATCAGTGTTGAATAAAGCTCAAGAACACCCATCATCAAATTCTAAAATCCCTACCTCTATATAGCGTTAAAGATTGAAAATTACAGCTAGAAAATCAGATTAAGCATGGATTTTGAGGTGAGGAAAATGCTACAGCTTTCAGGGGGAAGCAATAATAGAAAGTCAAAACTAAAAGAAGATCAATCATGGAGCAAAGAAGAAGATTAAAAGGAAAACACAGATCCAAGCATCAACCAGAGCAAAGAGGAAGAAAAAAATCAAGCACTCACCGGAGCAGTGGAGGCCACAACGTAATCAGCGGAGAGCCGTCGACAGTCAATGGTCCGATTTTCACGTCTCTCTCCTTTGTCCCTCTCTCTGCAACGGCCCTTTTCTTCCTTCATGTCTTAGATCCCATGGTTTTATTTTTTTCTTTTATTTTTTTTCATCAATTATTTGGATTTTAATGCTTTTTTTTTTTTTTNTTTTTTTTTTTTTTGTCTTTAATGGGTCGGGAAAAGAAGGGGGTCCCTCTTGGATATGGGGCTTTCAAAGTTCGGTATAGTTTGGTCTTTTTACTTTAGAATGCGGCTATTTCTTATCTTTTCTCTCCTTGCTAACATAACACTATATATTATATTATATTAGGTATCTTTTCTTTAGAATAGAAAAATAAAAAACAAATAATACCCACACTTTGTTTGAAGGAAAAAAAAAATTCACCAATTACATTTTTAAAAAAAATTAAGATTTATATAAGGGGGTGATTTTTATTTTTTACATGATGTAAGGGTTTACTTGGTAAAAGTAAAANTGATTTTTATTTTTTACATTATGTAAGGGTTTACTTGGTAAAAGTAAAAGTAGAAAAGTTAGAAAATTGATAGATTTTAATTCAGGGTGTAAATATTTTTAACTTACTTGATATGAGAAAAGTAAAGCGAAGTTGAAAATTGATATATTTCTCAGAAAACACCCTTTACTTCCAAGTTGAAAACTGTATTGAAAAATTAGAATTCACAGATTAATAGATTCAAACGTCAAAACTGAACATCCTTCTGGCAATTTGTCATGTAAATTTTTATTTTTATTTTACTTATGTTAACAAATAGGTAATTTATTTGAATTTCATGGTTAAAATAAATGCATTATGATCATGCTGCAAGAACAGCCTCCCTTCAGCATGAAACAATTGGCTTCCTTCCTCTCATCTTCACCCAAAGCAGTAGATGGATAACATATTTGACTGTCGTAACTCATAAGCTATAAAACGCAAGTCAGAAGGCAAACGAGAAATTTTTATTAGCTAGTATGTACAAAGGACCAAAAGAAGTCCTCAGTAACCCCACAGAAACTAGTTTCTAATATAAGAACAATGCATCATACAGATGAATAAGGAGCCGCTTATGCTCAGTTTTGTGGAACCTAAGGGAGCAGATGCACAATGAGGGCAATGACTGAAAACGATGGCTCTTGTGCATTTAGTTCCTCACAAGACAGGGATATGAAAGAGATTAGAGCTACTTGTATTTTGTCAATCTTGAACCTCCTCATCTGTTATTTCACTCCCATCTGTCTTGGACGAGATAAGGCACCTTGGTAAAGTGTTGCAAGGTATCCCTGTGTTTTGATCCCAGCAAGCCATCACTTTACTCAACAAGATATTTACTCCATTTAATCCCTTAGGGATGGCCAACGAACTATGTTATCTCTACAAGACTTCAGCACGACGTTCTTCGCCATTGCTTCTTCCCTTTCTTCTGATTCAATTTGAATGGACTCCAGCTCTTCCTGCGTTTGGAGGTCTCGCAGAATAGACCCGATGCCAGAGCCTGCTGAAGCCACAGCTCAAATGCCTCTTCATCTTCATCCAGCATCATTTCAGCATCCAAATCCCATGGGAATCTGCTTGAGTTACAACGTTGACTTTTCTCCAAGCCAACCATGTTCACATGGAAGCTTGGTCGATGGGTGTTAGGTCTACATGCCATTCCCTGCATGGAATAAATGCAAGTTGTCAGACACAAAAGGTGGAACAAAATATCAGCCATCCATTAAGCTCAATATTCTTTCTCAAAACTAATATTTCAATCCCTTGTGGCAGGATCCCAACAGAAAGCAACAGATATATATTGCCTCACATCCAATAATGGTTCCACAAAAACCTCTTGCCTTATCAGAGGATCCTTAATGTTGAGATGTGTGTGAATTCTTAAGGTTTACTCTTTCAGGTAAAATGGATTTGCCATTTGCCACATCCTCATCTACTTATAACCTAAAATACTACATCAATGAAACTCCGATTAGTTGGAATGCACCAAGAAATATATTTTACTGAACACCAGAATAATGCACATTTGCTGAAACGCTATCAAAAATCTCGCATTTGGTAAATCACCTCAGAGTTTTTTTCTTAAGCCTAGAATTTAAAATATTGGTTGAAGACCCCCTCCCAAAAATAAAATAAAAAAAAATCCCTGTGCTGAGAAAGTATGTAACAAACTCCCATTTGAATCATACTCTAAGTGCATTTACTACCTTAGCTATTCCTAGACAGTTATGTTTTCTCTATTCTTAAAACTTTGGAATGAAGTATCAAAACAGGCAAAGGAGCATTTACATTCAGAGTTCATACCAAGAAATTAAGTATGAAGAGACCACTGACCTGACAAATGGCCCATTCTGACACATCAAAAATTTTGCTCTCTGCACAAACAAAAGCACGTGGAATCTCCACCTAGAAATACATGAAACCAGGCTCAGAAAATGGTATGAGAACTACACACAATAAATTGGAGGAAAATATTTGCTATGACGGATTACCTTTTGAGGCCTGTCAAAAACCAAGGAGCCTCTGTACTCAACCCACCCATCTCCATCCTTGGCTTGATGATACTGACAGCAGTCCTGCTTCCAGCAAAGTTTCACAACTCAGAGCTTAATAAAATAAAGCAAGCATGTGGGATAGAAATGGAAGAAAGCCATTAAAAAAGAGAATATGAAGCAAACAAATCTGACCTGACACCATCTTGCCTTGGCCTTACTCCTATTGGTGCATACCCATATATGTGAATTGCTACACTTGGTGCACTGTATATGCCTGGATTCTTCGGAACGATAATCAGGATTATCCTGTTGAGAATATCAACACAATCACAACTTTTCTAATAGATGTCATCACTCAGTAAATTAACTCATAAAATTAGTACACTTGTCGAACAAACTATGTTGCCTTTGTCCATGGAGGATGAGACCTGAAGGCCGGTTATTGTGAGGAAGAGGTGACTCTGCTAATCAAACAAATCCTCTCATTTCATGGGAAACTTTTTGGTTTGAAACAATTACAAGGATAATGAATTCAATAGCACTTGTTCAAACCCACAAGCATTTTGTACATGCAAGGGACTTAAAAATCTAAGGAATAAAAAAAAATGAAAGATGATCCCTTACAAGAAAAGTAACAAATTTTTCTTCATGGTTCTTAAGGAAACTGCAAGAGAAAACACTTTGCATTGTAATGATCGAATCTTTTGTGAGATAAAGTGTCTACACAAATAAAGGAACAGATGAATTTCCAGGAAATACATGAAGGAGCCATTCTGTATCAGAAAAGATTTGAAGAGGACAGGAGGGAACTTCTTGGGGACTTATAACCCCATGTCCAATCCTCAGGGTAAAAACTACCAAAATTCCCTTCACTTCTGAACTCAATTTGATTGAACCGAGAAGCTTTATGGACTGCAGATACACAGAACTCAGAGAAAGGACGTCAAAATTATGTACAAGAATGTCATCACATTTACCTTATATGAAGTATTGTGGGATTTCTGGCAGACACTCTTAGCCATGGATTCTTCTTTTCTCAATTGCTCATCATAGTCTCTCTTCTTAGTGGAATCAGAAAGAACCTGAAAAATTATGAATGGCCAAAATCACTGTGTTAGAAAATCATTTATGTTTTACAAAATTTATATCAGCTACCCATAATAAGTTTATCTTACAATTATAAGAGCAGCTGACTAAGTTGCAATTATGGATAGAACTTTACCTCATATGCACATTGAAGCTTCTTAAACGACTCGCTTGCTTGCGGACTGCCCATATTTTTATCAGGGTGTACAAGCATGGCCTGCATCATTAAATAAAAGGAAGAATAGACACACATGTAGATTTCTAAACACGACATATCCCAAATCATAATGTGATTCCACTCACAGAGTACAAATGCTTCAGCATTGATGAACATTTTGAGAACATAGGTGAGAAATCAAGAAAGATAGATTAGAAACATAGATAGAGAGAAACCAAAAGGACAATAAATATAAACCTTTTTCCGGTATTCTTTTTTCAAAATTGCTGCATCAATCTTCTTGTGGCGGGGAAATCCAAGTGCTTCATAATGATTTAGACTATTCAATATCCTTTGCATTTCATCAACTGAATTTGTTTGTTCCTTAACAACTTCGCTGGCAGGAATCTCTTTCTGGTTATCAACAACTGATGTGGTCACAGCAGGTTTGCTAGATGATTTACATGAATGCAAATTGTCGGATCCCTCAGCAGGGATGGAGTATTCACACTCTTCCGGAAAGTCATCTTCCAAAACTGTTTCTGATTGTTTCTGCTCTTCAGGATGTGAGCTTTCACTCACATTATCAAACCATTGGAGTAAAAAGTTCAAAATGTCATTAGAGAAGAATGCAAGGTTTATAGATAGAAAAACACCCAGCCACCCAACTCGAACTTTGACACAATATATAGCATATATAGTTGCCATAAACACCACCAAGCGTGCATGATTTAGGGAGAACAAGTAACCTGCATTTGTATGATAGACAAAAAAAAATTCAGGAAAAAACAGTAAAAGATTCAATTAAAACATTAAAAAAAAAAAATGAAAGTCCATCATTTTCCTTACAGAACATCAACTGTAATTTATTCCATCTAAGCGATTGCCAAAAACACATTTCAGTGTCAAACATCCATTGAAAAAAATACCAAACCTCATGATCAGGGGAAATACAGTCAAAGGCGGACATGTCATCAAGTAACACAAACTTGTGCATACAATTGAAAAATATTTCCATAATTATGAACCAATTAATAATCCTGAACACATTATATAGGACCACAAAACAATGGGCATGTCTCCTCCTGTCTCTTTTCTTGGTCAACAGGGTAATAAATCTTAAAATCCAAAGGAAAAGTGAGAATTCCATACCTCCAACTATGAGCAATGTTCCTGTTATCCAAAAGTTAGCATACATCCACAGAATAAGGATAGCAAAAAGTCCTACAATAAAAAGCCCAGGAGTGTAACCCAAGTATTGGACAGCACCACCAGCAACACCCTGAAGCAATCAATTAAACAGTGAGTCATATAATAGATGCAACCCAATAAAGAAAATTTGAAAATGAGTACCCATTTAAGTTATTAGAACCCTGTTGCTGTGCAATTTCTCATAAACTATGATCTAAAGAAAGTCAACAGAACCTAGAAGCTGAAGAATGCAATCCCATTCAAAAGGTGAAAAGGCAAGTGTCATATAATAAAAAAAAGGTTACGCATTTTTAAGGTGGATCTCACTAACTAATAGGCGGAAAGAGTTGAATAGGAAAAAGAATATAAACCAATAGGTGCATGGCAATGGCATGCTGTATTTCCCATGCCCAGGGAAATGTGTAATCTCAACTTATACCATAAAGCTCCCAAATCATGTAACTAAACAATAATATCTGACTTAATTTTCTGTAGTTGTAGGCAAGAGTAGGGAACCATAAGTCTTGAAAAAGAAAACTTTCCACCAGTTAACAAAAGAAGCACAAGTTGAAAATTTACAATGAATTATTCTGAAAAATATTAAGATATTAAAACATTTTACCTTAATAGATTTGACAGAAATGACTGAATTCGTATCAAATTTTAATGAGGAAAGAAAGCATTTCACAAATCTAGATAAAGATTATGACATTTCATTTCAACAGAGTGGGAGGACTCCTACAAACAGGCCACAAATGGACTTCAATTACTGAAGCATGGACCATGGAAATTTTCACAACAAAAGGCAACACCATGAATAGGTTCTTCTCAGGTAGACCAAGTACTCGAATTCCAACAAAGAAATGGACCATAATTTGAAATGAAGTTAAGAAAAGGTTGAGTAAATATAGAACTCCAAAATAAGACACAAATAAACAACTCTACGTACACAATGCTACTAGAAACAAAATACAAAAATTTACAGAAAAAGGCAAAGGCTAATAAGGAAAAGCCTTAAACCAAAGAAACTTCATGTATATTAAAGTTATGCATATTCTCTAGAGAGCAAAAAAAATCAATTTAGTTGAATCTTTGTACAATCCAATGCCATAAAGGTCCACGCATCGACTTGAAGTTAACTTTCTGGAGCCTATACTAATTGTCAGGCCCACGTTTTGTACAGCCTGATAAAAAATTTCCACTCTTGCAATTATTGGAAAACAGAATATCAATTTTGTACATCTTAGTATCATGTTCAAAGTTCATCCGTAGTATAAATTTCTTTTGGAGCAGCCCAATGGCCTAAAGTATTAAAAGCTAACAGTGTGATTCTTGTAGTATTATAGGCTAACCTTAACCACTCTAAAACTGATATTAAATTGAAACTCCTGATAATAGTTATTCAAAGAACATCTAAAGAATAAAGCAGATGAATGAATAATAAAAAACGGGAACAAAGATCAGAACCCACAAATGCTAGAGTTAGAAAGATTAACAGGATACATACCATACTAACAAGTACGTAAGCCAAGCAACACATTGAAGTCAAACTAAGAAAGCAGCTCCACATTATAAGGAGAAGTGTAGCTGAACCCAATTTGATGGATGACTGAAAGCCCCTCACAAAACAGTCCTTCCAATAAAGCAATGATAATCGCAGTAACCTCCCCAGCCTGGTGCATCCACTGCACACCATCGGCCAATGCTGCTCCACAAATATTGCAGTTTTGTCTCTGCAACAACTCACTGCATTTCGAGCACGCCAGCAGGCATCCTTCTGCGATTTAATCCATTGCCAGCATTGCTTGAACAACCCTATATCCTCCATCACCAAGGCCTCCTCAGATTCCCAGAAACTTGACACTGTCTAAGAATGGTAGTAAAAGCTCATCCCAGAAAGCTGCTATTGATACCCATCACTAAGAATCCAATATCCCATATATTTCAATGATTGTGACGCTAAATCATCAATGCTACCCATAAAAAGGATCTTGATCTGCCCGAATTCACACTCTCCAGAAGCAAAAAGATCATATAAATTAAATAAATCCCTGCTACTCCAACCCCCCTAAAGGAGCCAATTCACGGGTTTCTCCAGAACAATAGCTTCCAATTCATAAAGGGAAAACTCACTGTTGATGAGATCAAAATAGACTAGTCTTTGAGTCCATGAAAGAACTAAATACAATCATGTTCATTCAAAGTAAATTGCTTGGCAAATAAGCTTCCAAAAAGCAACTCCTGTTCATAAAGTCCAAAACACAAAGCAATAAATAAATAACTAGATAAACTCCACCTTTTTGACAACAATGTATCCCCATTTCGTCCTTTATAACCCACTGGAATCTGAGACCAACAATAGCAAACTTGACCCTTTACAGAGCTACTTCAACCCAGCACTGACAAAGGGCAAAACCCATTAAAGGAACAACCTTGAAGATGACCCAGTAATCTGAAAACCCTAAACAGAAAATCCCAGAGCCACAGAGAGAGATGGAGCAGTTGGAGAAGAGGATCAAGGTCTAGACTTTAAGCACCGACAGGGTGCGCTTGGGTCCTCAGAGCAAATGCTAAAGAAGCTTTAAGGGATTCCAACAAGGGAGGGCGGAGAATCTTGGCTTTGGCTGGGGAGAAAACCTTGGCTTTTTCAGGGATTGCCCGTGAAAAAGAGACTGAGTTTGTAAAGTTTCAAAAAGTTTTATAAAGGGTAGTGTGTGGAGAGAAGAGTGAAAGACTTGCAGAGGGAGGAGAGAGGTAATTTGACATCATTAATATTATTTCTTTTTGCTTTGTGGATTAGGGCTGGAGAGTTGTCTCTAATAATGACGAGGTGGGACCCAAGACTCCAACATTGATTTTTGTAATTTTATAATTTTTTTCCTTATCTTAAGTCACAAGAAAATAAATGAAAAAAAAAAAAACAAAGGCCAAACTAGAAAAGTATGTAATAAATTATAAATTAATAATCTATGTACTTTTTTTAGAAGGCAGGTTTAGTTTTACCATTTGTTAGAGGAGAAAATAGAGTGTTCCACAAAGAAAAAAAGAGAAAATTAAGGAAATTATTATGAACATAATAATTTAAAAATGAATAACACAGACTATAGTTATTTTAATGAAATTATGTATCAATATATTTATTACATCCAGATTCATTGATAATTTATTCCTGTTATTTCTTTTGCCCCTCATTTTTAGCAATTATAGACCATGAACTTTATGAATGAATGATTGACAATAAATAGAAATTACTCAAAAGAAAGTAGGACAACTGCCAAGTGACTGTCAAATTTTTATTTTTCAAATATTATAACTATTTATGCATGATATTCTTTTTCATTTCATTTGTTACATTTTATAATTTAATTACTTATACATGTATTTGCTTCTTTTTTTGTTTTTATGATTGGAACTTATACGTGTATTTATTATATGTTATTAATTGCTTACACATTATATGCGTAGAATGCAATTCATAGTTGGTTTATTATTTTCTTTTTTTGAAATACAATTAATGCATTGACTTCTTATTAGTTTTCTAAACTAACATTTATTTTAAATGGTCAAAATTAAAAGATTAACTATCTATTATTGACTTTTTCCTTTGATTTCTGCATTAATTCTTAAATATGCATTTAATTGTATATCAAAATCGAACTATTTGCTGTAAATCTAAACAATTTTTGACTAAATGGTGCATTTATTAAACAAATTTAAGGGCACTAGTTAGCAAGAATTTTGTGTAAATCAACTTGCAAAGGAATTTTCATCAAACTAACAGAGTCTGCTATATATGCTCCTTCCCCTTAATGAGCACATTTCAAAGAATCTCATACTCTTTCTATATAGGCAATTTCAAGGGAAAATTATTATATAAACCTAAAACAATTTTTTTTTTTCTACAAGTAAGGTTATTTATAGTTATTATACTCATTCTTTTCTTTCTGTTACTTTTTTTTATTTTTTTTATCTCTCTTCATAAATCTGATTTCTCTGTTTGCAACTAATGGTTCACTATTCTAACAATTTCTCATTTTTAGGATCTATTTTTCTCCCTTTTCCCAGGCCTTTTGACACAAATATTATATTTTGTAAAAGTATTTACCTAAATATTACAACTTTCAAACTATTTACACAAATATTACACTTTTTAAAAATTCAAAAATTAAAAAAAAAAAAAAGATTTTCAGACACGTGGGTCCCACGGCGTGTCCTAATAGGCAAAATTCATCCATTGTTCCAGAGTTGTGGGCCCCGTGACGAATTTTGTCTTATTGGGACACACCGTTGGCCTCACGGCGTGTCTGTGTGGGACACGCCGTGAGGCCCACGGCGTGTCCGGTGGGTCCCACGTGTTCAAAAATCATTTTTTTTTATTTTTGAATTTTTAAAAAGTGTAATATTTGTGTAAATAGTTTGTAACTTGTAATATTTGGGTAAATACTTTTACACAATGTAATATTTGTGTCAAAAAGCCCTTTTCCCAATTTTTTATATGATTTAAAAATATATATTACATTCCTATTAAAAAAAAATGTATACATTACAATGTACCATGACAACCTAAAAGAATTACATAGAAGAATTATAAACTATGTAGCAGTATTCATAAAAAAGAAAGTTTTGAATGCCCTTTTATGGTGGTTGATACCAACATTAAAAAAACTGGTTGTAACTGCTCCCAGAATAGGTGGAGAATTTATTTTCGCGGTGTTTGTCAGCATTCTCTATTGCAACTTAAGAAAAGAGTCCTTGTCACCCCATGTGAAAAGGAAAAACATTTCTAATCTAGTAGCACACTACAACTTTCTACCTCCATTTTGGCTTATTTTAAGATGCTTCATTCAATGCACTGGTTAAATATATTTATCAAGCATGAGTGTTTCTTATGCTCTTTTAAGATTTTTGCATACCTTGAGAACAAGCAACATAAACAACACATCCATCAACTATTTTTTTTTTTAACCAAGAAACTAGAGTCGGACCCCAACATTTGGATAGAGTCAAACTTACTAAGGCGAGTCATCCCTATTTCAATGGTCTCGCTGTCGGAGCACACACGTAGCTTTGTGTAGTTGAATGCTTTAAGATCCTTATTTTGTTAATAAAAGATTTTGAATACAAGACTCTCTTCTTATGATGAGAGCTTTGTGACTAACTGATCTACAGTCTAGTTGGCACACATCAATAAACTATATTGCTTGGTATCCTTGATATATGGCCAAAAAAGAAAACAATAATTGGTAGTCACATTTTCCCTCTAAGGAGGAAAAAAATGAGGCTTCCTTAAATTTATTAAATCTGAGCAATATGACTCAAATAACATGATTGAATCTAAATCCCTAGAAGTTGAAGCAACAATTTATAACTTTTATCCATAATATTATTTTGAGTGGTGCCTCCTTTAAAACAAACGGGTATTTAAAACTCATCAAAGATTTTTGAAAAAGTCACTACACTATTTTGAGCACAAACACTGCTAAAATAAACGGCATTATATCGGTAATTTATCTACATTGCTTGGTATTTTTTATACTTCGGTAGTCACATTTCTCCTCTAAAAAGGAATTTCTAATTTGAGTTCCTCCTTTATAATGTGTAGATTAGCTTCCACATTTTTTATACGCCATAAAACCTTACCAAACACGTCTTATGAGTTTTTTTTTTTAATCCTCTATACCAAAGTCAATGTCTAACGAACAGTGCGAATGTGCCTCTTGTGTCAGAAAATGGCCCATTGTAGAAGGTGTACAAGACATGCATTTAAGTCTGATCACATACTGTTACAGGTTTCCATACAAGGAAGTTGATAGGAAGGTACACTATGTACCATACTCGTCTTTGCATAGTTTCAATAAAGAAGTTTCATCAACTGTACTTGAAGTTTGGAAGTTTACCATTCTGAGGATAAGTTAGAGTTCTTTCTTCAGCTGTAAGTGCAAGAGCTTGAGGCCAGTGACGGATTTAGGAGAGCCTCGGGCACTGGCCTCATCGTTTCAAAATTTTTTACTAATTTTTGAGACTCCAACTATTATCTGAGTTATTTCTGAATTCGCCAGTTGTTGATGCTCCATTTCTCCTACCTGGTAGAATAGAAGACAAGAGATACCCTAGGAAATGGAGGGTAAGCATTATTGCTAATTTTCAACATCCAATAAGAGTGACTCCTTGAAGGAGTAATTGTGAGCTTGAATGAATATAGGTACCCAAGTGAAATTTTGAGAGAGAAGGACACACAGAGACAGATAGATGCATGATACAGAAAAAATTGAAAGATCTGGAAACTTCTCAAGGAGTGTAAGCCTGGTCTATTTACAAGACAGTATATTTGGCAAAACTTCTACGCTACTGTTGGAGAATAAACACAAACAAAAAAATTAAAGAAGCACTAAAGGTGAAAAGAATATAAAATTTACACGTGTCTAGCCTCCAAAATTGACGTGAAATAATTGTGATGAAACACTGAAGACTGAAGTCTACGTGCTTCGATCATATTGTGCAGTGAAGGTTGTATTTGCAGCAGTTGAAGCAAGTGATGACATTGTAGTATCGTGATTGTCTAAACCAGAGGATGCATCATACGAAGATAACGTCTTCATATCAGTAATACTTTTTTGTTTTCCTCGAACTTTAAGGTCCATAAAATCAGAAATCAAGCCCGGTTTTGTTATTTTATCGTCATCAACATCCATTTCACCAGTGAGCATCTTGACCACAGTAGACATGGATGGCCGAAGCTTTGGTGCATCCTGGGTGCAAAGAAGACCAATCTTCAGAAATTTACAGGCCTGCTCAGCATCAAATTCTCCATTCAGTGCTGTGTCTACCAGCCCTACCAGCTCCCTTCGCTCATAAAGGTCCCATGTCTGCAACAACAGAATTTAAATTCAGTTAGAATAGATGTAGAAAAACAGTAGCTCTTAGATTTTATGGGGAAAAAGCACTAAGAGTGAGCAACTTTGGTATCTCAGTCAATGATCAAAATGACAATAAAACAGTTGGCCTTTTGCTTCAAAAGGAATTTCACACAGAATTTCATACGTGTGTGTGTGTGTATACTCCACTATTGATTACTATGGTACAAGAGGCTATTAACTATTAAGTGACATGTTGAACAAATGTGTATAACATATTTGAGAATTATAAGGTGCGTCACTAATAATACTAGAAATTAAGAATGAAAATGAGTGTCCAAGGGTATGATTAGCTTCCATTAAAGATGAGTCCAAGGAGACCATCTAAGTTCTTTGCACATGTACAATATTAAACATACAAGAAAGGAGAAAATTTAAGAAGGGAAACTCAAAAAAAGACTATGAATAGCATAATTAGAAATAAAACTGACAAGGTCAGGAACACATGGTTACAAACTGATTAGTGGAGAATATAACTATGATGGGTCTACATGACAGAAGAAAATCCATATGGAGGACTCCAAACAATTTTAACTCAGAATTTGTATAGCTGAAACCAAATTTATCAAATCATGGATTTTAGTAATTTTGATTGGTCAGCTAAGCAGGAAGAGTCCTTTATTTTATTGTTGAGAAGCGCCTAATTGCAGATGGACTAATTCTGTGAATTTCAGGACAAAAATCCAGGTTGTGTAAAGATTTTCATGGTAACAAGCAAAGAAAAAGGCACTAATATCATTGCATCACGAAGGGGCTAAAGCCTTGAGATTTCAAGATTCCATGTTCCAGTAAGCACGGGAAAGAAGTAGGTTATTTCATTTGACAACATTCTCTCAGTAGTAAAAGTAACATTCAATGTAATTACATCCAAGAATATATGTGCATTAATAGTGTGATAAGCAAAGAAAACTATTTTGAGCTCAAGACCTATTCTTTTCTTATTTCAACTGTGGTTTTCACTGTGAAAGAATTGCGCATATGAGCATGGATCTGAGAGATACATACTCTTTCTAGAAGGTACTGTTCTTCTATTGGTAATCGTGTATTTGTATTACATCTCCCACTGACTATCTCCACAAGAAGGACACCAAAACTGTAAATGTCTGCTTTGCGTGTTAACTGCCCTCTTATCGCATACTCTGGTGCCAAATAACCTCTGAAATAGAACATATAGCAGTGGATTCCTGGTAAGGATTAATTGATAGAAAGAAAAAGAAAAGGACACAATGCATGGACAGCATATATATCCACATTATAAATGCATGACTGCAGAGCTTAGTAGCACTGTCAATCATCTCATGGTTCAATTTACACAAATGAATTTAAAACAGCTAGTTTTCTGAGTTGCATTTATTGAACCACAGAATCGTGCACAGCATTGACTCCACTAATGGAATCTCTTATGTCATTACTATAAGAATATACCCTGTGGAGATATGAATCTAAACTCCAAAGTCATCAATTAATATTGAAGTGGATTGATATGTCTATAAGATGCTCAAAACAAAAAGCTACCAATTTCTGTACAGATTTTAAATTAGAAAAAAAGCAGTGTGGACAGAAACTTACATTGTTCCTGCCACACGTGTGCTGACATGAGTCATGTTTGCTGGAATAAGCTTTGCAAGACCAAAATCTGAAATCTTGGGCGAAAGGCCTTTGTCAAGGAGAATATTGCTTGCTTTTATATCCCTATGAATGATATGTGGCCTTACTTCCTCATGAAGAAAGGCAAGCCCACGCGCAACACCGATACATATACTATACCGTGTTCGCCAATCGAACTGGATGCTACTGTGTCCTCCACCTGGACATGAAGAGAATGCAAAGCATTTAATACCACTGATTTAAAAGAATTGGTGTAGGGTTGAAAGCCAAAAACTAGTTAGAAACAACACATCCATTTTGCTCTAACTTTCCAAAAACTTTTGCTACTTCCCATGTCTCAAGTACAGCATCAACAGATAAAAACAGATAGCCATCCCCAGTGAAAAATAAAATAAAATGATGCATTTACCTAGAAGCGTTTGTGCAAGGCTATTATTCTCAAGGTAATTGTAGACCAATATTCTATGATTTCCTTCAACACAACAGCCATAGAGCTTGACTAAATTGTCATGCTCTATTTCTGAGATCACCTCAATTTCTGTCAAGAATTCCTTCAGCCCTTGTCTTGATTCAGCTGAAAGAACTTTTATAGCAGCAATTTTTCCATCTTTTAGCCGTCCCTGACCATCGACAGTAATATTTTAAGGTTTCATTCATAAGAAAAGGAAAGAGAAATCAATCATATTGCCAATTGCTATGATGATTCAAACAATACTCAAAAAGCTTGGTTGGAAAGTTGTGCAATTACCTTATAGACAGAACCAAAACCGCCCTCCCCAATTTTATTGGCTGGACTAAAATCCTCAGTGGCGATTCTTAGTTCTTTGTAAGTATAGAGTTTGACATTTTGAATGCCTGACAATTCTGTTGAAAAGTAGATCCCAATCAAAATATAGCATTTGAAATAGAATTTTGTTCAATGTTATGCCACAATAAAATCCCTGGAAAACTAATAAAATTTAAGAAACTATAACGAAGTATTTCAACTTACCTTCATCAATGTCTAATTCTCTTCTTGTGGGAGGAACAACCTTTTTACGAAACAAAAAGGGAAAACAAGTCATGACTGAATGAAGTGCCAGTGACCAGCTTTTTACGTCAAATGCTGTAATTGCTTCAAATGTAACCACTTCTAAGGCACCTGGCTGAACCATCAAAACCAAAAGTGTCAATATCTCAGCAAACAAGCAAGCGGAAGAAACATACAAGGAACGAAATAAAGATCATATAAAAGCTGAACAAAACAAAAAGAAGATCATGGTACTCTATAGCTAATAATGAAATGCAAAAGTTAATAACTGATATGTTAGCTACAATGAAAGAGGGTGCTGTCAGAAAAAAGAAGGCCTAAAGCAAGAAAGATGAAAGGCTAGTCAGAATAAAATTATGAGGAGGCACAGAGATACCCATAAGTTTTTTTCATGAAAAGTTATGGAAAATGAACTGACTTAAACCAATGTAAAATGTGATTGTTTCCAACGCCATAAGATCAGAGAAAAATCAATGCAATTGGGTACTCTCTTTCTCTCTGTAATCACTTCAATACACCTCAAATTCTCCTCTCTTCCTTAATGCCTTTTCACTCTCTTTACTCAGTCCTCTTTCACATAAAAGCCTCTGTATCTCATCCAATCATTCCAGGAAAATCACAAAGAGCATAATTTCAAAAATAAATACATACGATGTTTTTCACTGTATTTCTAGGCTTCTAGCACTATTTAAAGTTCTCTTGCTCTGACCACCAAATTTTGTAGTCATCAACACATTCTAACATACGGGTTTCTTGGCCATAGCTGGTCAGCTCGCCCTGCTTTCTCTGGATCAAACTTTCCCCCTTCCCTCTATGCTTAGGCTTTAATTCTCTCTATCACCAGGTTTTTGTATAGTTTTGCGCAGCTCAAAGAAGATTAAGTACGAAATTTTGAACTAAATTTCCTAGAAACTGAGATAAGAGAGGAGAAATCAGAAGCCCAAAAGGAAAACAAAAATCAACAAAAAAGAAATTTTCAGAGTTAGAGAATAACAATAATTACCAATTATCCCAGAAACCGAAAACCATAAAGCTTGAAACTTTCCCAAGAAAAATTAGAATAAAAAAATAAAACAAACCCAAAAATGAAGGGTGGCATAGAAGAACTAAGAGCAACGTATGATCGAAACTAACCTCAGAAACTGGTAGACACAAGCACAGTACGGCTTTGACAAGTTGAGAAGAAAAAATTAATGGAAACGGGAGAAAAAAGGAGAGATATAAAAGGTCAAGCGAAAGTGAGAAAAATATGATGGGGGTTGGGTTTTTGTGCCCTCCTAATGGCTGGCTAGACTCGGCAAGATCCATGAAGGGGACCGCGTTGGCGGTACGTACTTTGAATTTTCTATTGCTGCTTTCGTGTTAGACGGAAGACTGAGTGAGAATTGAAATTGTTGATTTATTTTGTTAATATGAGCTAACCCATCACCCATGTGACAAGTGTGCTTCAAAATGGAGTTTTGTAATAAAAAAATGGGGGAAATGCCAAATTGCCAAATGGGAATTGTACTTAATAGAAAAAAAAAAAAATTGAATATGTATTCATCACGACATGATCACTCCCTCTTGTTATGGATAATGCAATCATTTTGATATTTATGATTAATAAAATCTATATTTCACATTGAACAGAACAATTTTGCGAGCTTTGTTGAACTTTTTTTGTTTACTACAAATTAAGAAACTCAAGGTATTATGAATTATAACCTACCATGTGCCTATAATTCCCTTCAAAAGAAAATAAGAGGTAGAGGAAGCTAATTTACTAGTCATTTATCATATGAAAAATAAAAATTGTTTAAGCTTTTGTGATTAATGATAAATATACTTTCCACTCATTTCTTTTTAAACAAAAGAGATTTTTTTTAAAAAAAAAAGCGAATAAAATGAACTAAGATTAATTAGTTAGAGAAGCGAATATAAGTAGCATTATGCAAGCTTATCTTAGATGGACTAGGAGGATGCTCAAAGAAGACAAAAAGTGCAAGCTCATAAGTCCTAACACCGAGAATCCTCTTGTAAAGTATCAAGAATGTCAACTTGCCAATCACAATGAAGAGCAATCATCTTCTAATATTTTATTTTTTTGTTCGTAAAAATAATAGTAAAAATATGTTACTCCAATACTACCTGACACAATACTAGTAGCATGCCTGAAATTACTTGACACGGTACTAGTAGCATGCCTGAAATTCTACAAAAAGGCAAACAGAAGCCCACCCAAAAAAATCATCTTTCAATATGCAATCATAAATATGAACATCAATAAAACATAATAAAAGTTATAATCATATTCCATAAACATATTTGAATCTGATATTATTTATGATTTCATAGATATTATATATGCACCCAACTTAAGTACAATTTTATCTCTAACAACTATATATGTCATTCAAAATCAGAATAACACCCATTTTTTTTTTTAAAAAAAAAAGTATATTAGAAATGGAAATCTTGTTAAAGGAGAAAAAGGTTGAAAAATCAATTGGGTGAAAGTATAGAGTTTAGGGTTCTTTAATTTATTTGCTCCAATAATAGAAGCATGGCATTTGATTGAGGAACATTTTGTTAGCTTTTATAATATGTGCGTGCCAATGTGTGTTTTCTTTCAAATAAAATAATAGTTGCACACTAATTTTTACTTCAATGCACATAGTTAGATTCAAATACAAATATATGTATTAGTATGTAAAAACATTAAAAAAAAAATTAATGTGCAACTAGTATTACTTTTCTTTTTTTGGGTTAGCTATGAAAAGATAAGTTTTGGAAATAATTTATTTTGAAAGAATAGATTGTTAGTTTTATATTTAGATATTCTATTTTATAAGTAATTTTATAATAATAAGTTAGATTGTATAAGAAAATTACGTAATACAATGATAAAATTAGGGTGATAAACTCTAAGGGTAATTAGGTTAAAATAGAGCCAAAAAGAGATTCAAGCTAGATTCAATAGCTTTAAATTGTTGCTTATATGATAAAGCTATTAAGATGCATCAAAATGGTGAAATGGTTTTTGTTGTTGGTAGCTAAACATGAGTTAAAAAGTGGCCAAAAATTGATTATGTTATTTGAAAAAACATTGGAATTAAAATGAAAAAGAAATACTCACCAACATTTACATTTATTAAAACATTTAATTTATACTAAACTCATCAAAAAATTTATGTATAATTTAAATCTTGTATAATCAAATATTAAACTTGTCTAGTTTGTAAATTTTGCATTCCAACCTAAAATCACAACGAATAATAATAAAAATAACCTTTTTTGAATCGCCCAACGTTCCAATCCAAGCAGGGAACGGTCAAGCATCTTGATTGGCATTTCTACGAGATTGACATTTGACGCTACGACTGACGACCGAGCTGCGGGGATTTATTCTTGTCGTTTCTACGAGATTGACATTTGACGCTTTGTCGTCCACAAATGTAATGCATTTGTTCACATTTCTTAAAGCCCATACGGCTTGCGTTTACACAAGGGTAACGTTTTGTTTTCTAACACAACAATTTACAAATGAGGTTTCTTAGATACTTTTAGTATTTATGTAGTATGTCATACTACATAGAAATAACCAATAAATGAATGACATGTGTACAAATTAACTATTTTTAAGTTTGTTTAAAAAATTAAATAAATTATATTTTATATATAATAAAATATAAAAATTATGTATGTTTGCTACTTCAGTGTAGTATGACATACTTACGTAGTATCATAGAATCCTCGATTTACAAATCATTTAGAATGTGCCAAAATTCAAGCGATTAAACGAGAAAAATGAATTTTTCATAATTGAACAATTGTTGATTGCACTAAACAAAATATATTATCTACATATTTGTTGATCTTATTTGTTTATTTTAATACAATGTGTATAATTTAAATTTAATTAAAGTTACCTAAACTTTTTTTATTTAACTAAGATGATTCTAACTATACAATGTGATATATGTATGAGGTTTTTTTTTTACCAAAATAATGTTTTTTAATAAAATAAATATGAAAATAAGTTACTTTTTAAAATATTTACCAAAATGGGTCTATTTTTTTGTGCCTAATATTCAAATATGCATTTTTCTAAGGAAAACGCATATTTGAATATTAGGCACAAAACCTTTCATGCTTCCCTTTCACCCTTTCCCAAACCCTAAATCTCACATTCTCAACCTCAAATATTAAACCCTTAATCTTAAACTCAAATTTCAAACCCCAAATCTCTAATCCTAAACTCCAAACTCAAAAATAAAACCCTAAATCCTAAATTCAAAACTTTAACCCCAAACCCTTAAACCACAAACTCCAAACTCTAAACCCATACCTTAAACCCTAAACTAAAAAAAACTTCAAACCTTAAACTCCTAACCCTAAACCAAAAAAAAAAACTCTTAACTCCTAAATTTCAAATCCTAAATCCTAAACTCATAATCCAAATCTCTAAATCCTAAATCCTAAAGTCAAAAATAAAAATCCAACCCTAAATCTCAAACTCCAAATTCCTAACCTTAAACCAAAATCCCTAAACCCAAATGCCATTTTGACTCTCGAAACGATGAAATTTGGCTAAAATCACGTGATGCGACGCTCGATTTATGCTCCATTTCTGCCATGATGTAGTGTAAAAGGAGTGAAAATTCATTTCACAAATGGGAACACCCAAAGTTGACCAGAAAAGTCAACAATGTCTATTTTTTTATAAGAGTACACTTTTCCAAGTGGAAACAGCCTTTTGAGCAAAATGCAAGCTTTGCCCCGCACGTTACGTGATTTTAGCCAAATTTCATTGTTTCGGGAGTCAAAACAACATTTGGGTTTAGGGATTTGGGTTTAAGGTTAAGAGTTGGGGTTTGGGATTTGGATTTAGGATTAAAGGTTTGAGATTTGGGATTGAAGATGTGGGGTTTAGGGTTGGCTTTTTATTTTTGACTTTAGGATTTAGGGATTTGGATTATGAGTTTAGGATTTAAGGTTTAAAATTTAGGAGTTAGAGTTTTTTTTTGGGTTTGAGGTTTAGGGTTAGGAGTTTAAGGTTTTAAGTTTTTTTTTGAGTTTAGGATTTAGGATATGGGTTTAGAGTTTGGAGTTTGTGGTTTAAGGGTTTGGGGTTAGGGTTTTGAATTTAAGATTTGGAGTTTTATTTTTGAATTTGGGGTTTAGGGTTAGAGATTTGGGATTTGAAATTTAAGTTTAAGATTAAGGGTTTAATATTTGAGGTTGAGAATGTGGGGTTTAGGGTTCGGGAAAGGGTGAAGGGGAAGCGTAAAGGATTTTGTGCCTAATATTTAAATATGCATTTTTTTTTAAAGAAAATGCATATTTGAATATGCATTTTCTTAAGGAAAACGCATATTTAAATACGTGTTTTCCTTAGAAAAACACATATTTAAATATTAAACATAAAAAACAGACCCATTTCAATAAATATTTTGAAAAGTAACTTATTTTCGTATTTATTTTATAAAAAAGTATTATTTTGGTAAAAAAGCCATATGTACGATTCTACTTATAGCAAAATAATAATAATTTTTCTACCAAAAAAATAATAATAATTTCTCTATATATAATTCTAGATTTTACTTTAACTTGTTATGACTTTTGTTTTTTTAATAATTTATGACTTTGCCACGTTTTCCTTTCCTTTTCTATGTGAGATATTTTGCATTGGTATAATTCTTAAACTACGCGGATTGATTTTAGAAATGGAAGAAAATCAAAGAAAGTCTGCGTCAAGAATATGGTGTGAACATGATTAAATGTCTTTGACTATCCACATTAAACTAAAAAATCTACGTTAAGATTATGGTATGAACATGATTACATGTCTTTGACTATCCACATTAAACTCAAAAAAAGTTTTTAACTAAGTGATAATCTATTAAAACAATTAACTTTGGTTGGGTCCACATTTTATTTTAGGTTCGCTAGTTAGATATCCAAGCCACACCCCTATTTGACAATTGACATGTGTAATAAATAATAAATTGTGTATGCAGCTCAGAGTCAAATAGAACAAAAAAATATAAAGTATAAACTTGATTTGCATGAATAATGTGAAAACTTACCTAAAGGTACCCTAACCATTAAATTGTTAAAAAAATTAATGAACCTAAATAAAGATAATTGTGATATGTGAATATGTATACACGTGTGTAATTAAATAATGTATATATACAAACTTTTATGAATTAGTCTCACGGTGGAGATGAACATGTGAACTTGTGAGTACATATATTATCAAAATCGTAACAGTAAACCTTTTTGGGCCGTGTTACAATGAATTTTCTTATCAACTGAGTTGAATTTAGGGATGACAATTTGCCCTAGATCCGATGGGGCCCCAGTATTTTTACCCGCTCGGGTACTGGTATGGGGCAGAAAAATGGGTATGGGGATGGGGAATTTTATGGGTAATTGTATAGGGGCGGGTCCGGGGATGGGCAAGCCTTGCTCCACCCCGCCCCGTCCCGTACTGTACACATAATATACATATAATACATTTTATATATATATTTTTTGAAATTTGTATTGATAAAACGACGTCATTTTTGGTTAAGACTTTCTCACTTATACATGAACCCTCCCTCACTCCCTTGAACTTCCATTCTTTTTCCCTAAAACTTGAACTGAAATCCCTAAGCTCTCATTCAATTAGAAATTGTGATCGATGGATTAAATATGTAAATTGTGTATATTTAGAAAAACATGATTGTATGGGTAAATAGGGCGGGACATGAGGCATACGAAGATTCAATGGGGCGGGGCATGGGGATGCTAAAAAATCCCCGTTGGGGATGGGTCCGGGGATGGGGCATGGGGATGTCTTTCGGGGATGGGGATGGAGAGTCCCTGCCCCGCCCCATTGCCATCCCTAGTTGAATTAGTCGAGAGATAACCAAAAAAAAAAAAAAGCAAATAGAAAAATTCCTTCTCTAATTATTTTCTTTTCATTTTCATTAAAATTCGCGAAACCAAAATTATCCTTAATTCTATTATTTATTTATTTGTTTATGTATATTCCATTATTCCTCTTATAATTGTGAACTCAGATTTAGTAGTAAGAGCACTCGACTCGACTAATTTTCAAGTCATAAAAGTCTTAGCAGTTTTGAAGATAATGTCGAAACAAATTGAATTTATTAATTTTAGCTCTGCACCTGGAAAGGGCATCGCCATGAAAGCATCTACACATGACTCAGTCTCAGGCTACCTAACCATAGTAAATTACCCAAATGGGTCTCCGGTTCTATGCCCCACCCACGTTCTACTCGGTACGTGTCCAAACCACCACCACCATGACCACCAGTTCCTCCGCTACTACTAGCTACTTCCTCTGTCTCTCTCTGTAGGATCAACGAAGCATGTTTGCGAAATCGCAGGACCCATTAGAGGAGAAAACGATGAATAGCGCCGCCACAAGAGTTGCTGTAATTGGAGGTGGAAGTAAGCACTTAGCACACATCAGTTGTTTCTTTTTGGGATTATTACGTTTCTGAATTGTACTTGTTGCATTAGTTCAAGATGAAAAATTTATGGGGAATAATGCATTTCTGGGCAGTTTCTGGAGCTGTGTGCGCATCAACTCTTGCTCGGAATGGGGTTTCAGTGGCTCTCTTTGAGTCAGCTAGAGGTCCTGGTGGACGCATGTCCCAGAGAAGGTTCCTTATTTTATTTTATTTTTGAAAACTTATTTTATTGGAGTTGGGGTTATTATTTTTTTCCTAATTGTAAATTATTAGTGAGAGTACTTATGTCGTTGTTATTGACTTTTGCTCTTGTTTCTTTTTAAACAATAAAGTAAAATGTGAAATAGGATTTTCTTATTGTTTGTTTGATTGCTAAAAAATGTGGAATCAGGAAGGTTCAGGAATAGAATTTTATAATCTGAGGAAAAAAATCAAGGAGAAAGAATTGTTGCTCAGTCAACTGTTTTGTTTTAGTTGTCTGGATTGGTTGACATGTAGCTAATCACTGTTTAAAACCTCATTTTCAATGGTTTAGTTTATGCAATTTGAAGCATTATTGATACAAGTAAAAGATTTCTAAGAATTCTATATTCTCTCGTTTATTTCTTTGAGAAACAGCACTAGTTTTAGACTGGACAAGTACTTAAAAGTAACAAAGCTGAAATTCTTAGTTCCTTAATAGTGTTATGGTAGATTCTTTTCCTTGGCTGTAATTTGGTGATTATTGAAAGAGGGCCCTAAGTTCTATTGTCTTCTGGAAATCCAGAGAGAGAACTGAAGATGGGAAGGAGCTGCTCTTTGATCATGGTGCTCCATTTTTTACAGTCACAAAGCCCGAGGTGTTATCTTTAGTTCAAGAGTGGGAGTCGAGGGGTCTTGTGGCTGAATGGAAAGAAAAGTTTGGCTCCTTTGATTTTCATACCCAGAAATTTATTGACATGGAACAGGTTGATAATTGTTCTTCAAATGTTTGATATGGTTGTGTGCAACATGGAGCGGTCATATTTGGTCACAATCATTTATTAGGCAGTGTTTCATTTGTATTAATGGTCACTGGTTTCAGTCCTTGTGCTTGAGACTGAAAATCATTATGTACCTTCCAATCCATGGTTGACCCCTCTGCACTATGTTTGCTTCGTATGAATCAGTTTATACTGGATTTGTGTACATTTATTATTTGTGTATGAGTTGGAGTATTTAACCATGTTTCTTATCCCATCTATGATCCTTGTGTCTAAATACTGCAGACACCTTCCTAAATTTGCTGCCATCTTTGGGTTTCAAGGCTGTAATAGGAAAATGGCTTGCAATGTAGCAAAATTACTGATTCATGGCACTTACAGCTGTCTAAACTGGCTTTTAACAAATTTAACATCCCTAAAACTGATTAGATTATATGCACAAAGTATATGGTTTCAGTTCATGATTTCTATTGCTATTGATATTTATTTAAAATCTATAGTAGTAACATGCACATGGCAAGTGGAGAAATTTTGAAATAGATGTTGGCAACATTTGAGAGTAACACAGCTATATGATGGTCCCCCTGTTGTTACTGATGTTTGAATTGGAAAACCTTTGTATTTGGAGGCTCCTATTTTGAAAATTCAAGGTTAAACATTCTGTTGTTCATTTTATCTTTGTATGAAATGAGTTTTTTAAAGAATATGCTAGTTGACTAGTTGTCTTATCTTTTTGACTAGCTATGTGCTGCACCAATTTCCTATTTCTCCTGAGTGTGTCCCAAGACATACCATATCTCTCCATCCCCCCTCTTATATGCATCAATGGTTTAAGTTCCCTATATATGTGGGGAATGAATATATATCTTAGCAGCACCTAAGATATCAAACAAACAGAGACTAAGTGTTATATCGCTCTTTCATTTCAACATCAACTAAGTACTTGTTCAAAATATGTAGAATACAGAACTTATACCATAAAGCCTTATATATTTGCTATCACTTTCATTAGAATAGTTGTTTTCCTGACTACAAAACTTTTTTAGGAAGGATTAAGCAAGAGATTTGTGGGTGTCCCTGGCATGAATTCAATATGTAAAGCATTGTGCAATGAGGATGGTATCTACTTAATTCTGTTAATTATTTAGTTTCATTATTAAAAGTTGACTATGGACCTAGTTCTAGTGAAAAGCTTATTTTATATTTTTCTTGTCCTTAGGTGTGGAAAGTAAATTTGGGGCGAGTATTGGAAGATTTGAGTGGTTGGATGATGATAATTTGTGGACAGTGATGGGTTTGGATGAACAAAATCTTGGTCGCTTTAAGGGTATTGTTGCCTCAGACAAAAATATAGCTTCTCCCAGGATTACAGAAGTGACAGGGCGGTTGCCACCTCTTGGTATGAATATGACAGCTTTCTTTCTCTAGTTTTCTTTTTATTTGTCCATGTTAATGTGATCCATGGTGCATTTATTTTATGGTAGAACAATGTAGGGCTCGTTTAATAGATCTTTTTATTAGAAATTGGTATACTAGGAACAATGTAGGGCTTGTGCTTTATAGGCATCTACTTGTTTTGTGTATATTTGGTGAACATACAGTACCTGGTGCTATATGTCCAGTTATCATATTGTGGCATTTGTATAGTGTCAGAATGACATAAGCTTATGTTAGCCATTTGTGTTGTATGCAGATTTGAATTTGGTGCCAGAGTTGTCAGCAAAGTTGCACAATATTCCTGTTAGGCCGTGTTTTGCTGTAATGCTGGCATTTGTAGAGCCTCTGTCCTCAGTATGATATACACCTCCCAAGCTGTCATTGAATTATACAAATTTGCTAATGCAAGAATTTTACATGGCTTATTTGACTTTGTACCCATTACTTTCTCATGCTTGATTTTTGCTAGATGATTCTTTTTCTATTTTATATGTAGCTTAATATCTGCCTTAAACAGCTTAGAAATGATATTGGCAGAGAAGACAGGGAGGCATATGTGATAACTGTTGTAGCCTAGGATATCGAAAGTATAACATGGATTAAATAAGTGGTGGAAAACAATTTGATGATAGCAATAATTTTTCACATGGGAAGCTGTTGTTTATGCAATCAACTGGATTTAAGGCTTTGTTCAGTCTATTAAATTTCCATTTAAGACCATTTCCCATGAGGTAGAATTGTAGATCTCAGTCAACGAAATTCATTTCATGATTCAGATACCAGCCAAAGGCTTCTCAATTAAAAATTCTCAGGTTTTAAGCTGGGCTCATTGTGAGAGCAGTAAGCCAGGCCGTTCTACCATGAGGTATTTGTTTGATATTGCATTGGTGGCAAAAAATTGGGACAATATGCCATCTTTCAGTTCAGTTTCCATTGATTGATAACTTATTGAATGGCTCTTTACTTTACAGTGAAAGATGGGTTCTTCATTCAACATCAGAATATGCAGAGAATATAATTGCTCAAACTGGACTAATGAAGCCCGCAGATACAACACTGAAAAAAGTGGCTGATGAACTTTTCGAAGAATTCCAAAGCACAGGACTTAACATATCTGAACCTTTTTTTAAGAAAGCTCATAGATGGTCAGTAAGTAAATAGGAGTTGAGTTGACTGCTTATTCTTGCATCGTGGACATATATCCAATATTAGGCATAGGCTGTGGTGCTTTAAAAAAATAATCTTGAATTCTAGAATCTAGACCACTCCCATATTATATATCAGTTTTCATATGGCTGGACACTGACTTCGATGTACTAATTAATAATGCATTAATCTTATCCCATGTTTGGGATCCCAGTTGTTCTTGCCTCTGGAAACCTTTTCGTTTGACAAAAGAATATCTCTGCATGTATTTGAGGACACATTATACATTGAAGATAAACTTCAAATAACTGCTGTCTAATTGATGGATGAATTCAAACTTGCTAATGAATACTATAGGGTGAATGAAGGTTTTCTAAGCAGTAAGGTTAGTTAATTGAAAACAGCTACAGGGTATTAGCCTGGCCATGGAAAGGGGGATTATATATCAGCATCTTATTCTTATATTTTTTGTCTGAGTACTTTGTTTACTAATTTATCCATTTACTTTAATAGTAAAATCCTATGAAATTAATACTACTTGGCCTTCAATGTTTACTACAACATAACTCTTCTTTAATGTTGGTGGGTTTTGTAGGGGGAGTGCATTTCCAGCTGCTAATATTGCTCCAGAGGAAAAATGTCTTTGGGACAGAAGCAAGAGACTAGCTATCTGTGGAGACTTCTGTATTAGTCCCAATGTTGAAGGTGCTATAAGTAGTGGCTTGGCAGCAGCTTCAAAGCTTAGAGATATCGTGTGCTCCTTATAGTTGGAGCATCATCTGTTTGTCAATTGATTTGATATTCATATGTTAGTTGTTCCAGCTTGGGCGTGTTTGGTTTATTTTTCTTTGGAAGACTAATATTTTAACTTTCTTGGAAGTTGTTGCTGTATAACTATATTTGATGATTTTTAACACCGAAGAAGATAGAAGTAGATTCATCAATGGATATTATAAGGGTGTAATTGGTCCGGTTTATCGGTTTCAAGGGAAATATAAAACCAAACCGATCAAACCCCATTGATTTGGTTTGGTTCAGTTTTCTTAAAAAAAAGTTTATTTGCAAATCCTTGAAAGAAAGTGAAGAACTCATGAATAATTATATACTACCTACAAAAGGAATTGTAAAAACTATTATTTTTATTTAAGATAATTCCAATGAAGTTACCTAAGAAGACAAAAGAAAAAAAAAAAAAGTATCATGAGAGGATCATTTCCAAATGAATTGAGTTTTATAAATTTAATAGTTCAAAACATTACTTTAGTAAGAATAGAATGAATTTGTTTCTAGATTTATTGGTCCTCTTTTCATGCACATTGTCTATTCTAGTTAGAGAGGCGTAAAGTCCCAATAGAACTAGAGGCCTTAGAGTTTTACTGGTTCATAGCCAGAAAAATAAAAAGGAAAGAAAATCTACATTGGATTTAAATAGGGGCGCAAATGAAAAAAAAAAAAACTCAACTCATCACATTTAAAACTCGACTTGGTTTTACTAAAAGAAGATATTCATCAGAATTACATGCTCATTTAGTTAAACAATCCAACTTTGAGGATTCGGTACTAAACTCAAAATTGAGTTCTTATATATATATATATATATATATATTGGTAGACAAAAGTTTAGGGTGAGGGGAGGTTACCCAATTTTAATGCCAATGCATGCTATAGGTTTCAGTGAGAGCTTATAGTGGTACTTATAAATTGCTTACCAAAGGGAGATTGTTCGCAGTGAGATTCAAGCTTAAGCCTTACAAGCGAAGTAATTTGATCTTTACCAGCTGAACCAATTCCGTTGGCTATATATATATTTTAAAAAAAATTGTAGTTCTATGTTATACATACATTTATAAATGTCGTTTACGTTTGTTTAGGCTCATTAATAATTTGATCATAAGTCTAGGCTTGACTCAAAAACAAGCCGAGCGCGGCTTGACAAGCCTAGGTTTATACGGGTATGGTCTAATTTGACCCGACTTACTTACTATAAAAACAAACTTTGCTAATTTTGTGAGAGGTATTGGCATTTTTGGTACTAGGGTTTGTGCTGGCTAGGCTAGATTGAATGTACTAGAGTTCGCCTTTTTGGTTCGATCAAAGAGAGGTCAACCACTCGCAAGTAGGAGAGAATCAATAGGTAATTTTTATTTTCCTTGCAAGGTAGTAGATTTTTTTTAAATACAATTAATTCTAGATTTTAGTAATTTTTTTTTTGGAAGAAATTCTTCATTTAGGTTTGGTGCAACACAATGTCCGTGAGCAAAGCTTAAGAACCGGAACCGGAACCGGCACCGGCACCGGCAATTAGGTATTGTCATTTTTGGTACTAGGGTTTGTGATAGCGGGGCTAGATTGAATTTACCAGAGTTCACTTTTTCGGTCCAATCAAAGAGAGGTCAATCACTCACAAGTAGGAGAGACTCAATTGGTATTTAATTTTTATTTGCCTTGCAAGGTAGTAGAATATTTTATTTTTTTAAAAAATAATTCTAAATTTTAGTAGATTTTTTTTTTTTGAAGAAATTCTTAATTTAGTTTTATTTTTTAGAAGAAATTATACTAAATTAAGAAATTATAAAATTCTTAATTTAGTAGAATTTAGGATTGGTGCAATTGTGTTGGTGTCCGTGACCAAAGCTTAAGAACTGGAACCGGTAATTAGGGAACTGAAATTTTCCAACAAGGATAGCACAAGTTTTTGGAAATTGAACAAACAAATTTTTTTTTTTTTGGTAACTCAAGAACCAAGGCCCAACTCCAACATTTGGATATAGTCAGACTTATCAAACTTGAGATGAGTCATCTTTGCTCCAAGGGTCCCGCTGTCGAAGCACCCATAACTGTAGCTTTGTGTAGTTGAACACTTTGAGACCCTCATTTTATCAATGAGAGGTTTCGAACACAAGATCTTCTTCTTGTAAAGAGAGTATTGTGACCAACTGATCTACAACTCAGTTGGCCAAAAACAAAATTTGTTTGCATACCAACATTTGAAGCTTTAGGTGCCTTTTTTTATTATTCAGCCAACAAAATATTAAAGGTCTTAGGATAAAATTCTTGTGTAATTTATGATTTTCTTTTTACTTGGTTTACGATGTTGTTGTGCACTTAACTTGGGTTTTCTGATAATACTGTACTCAACTCTCACAAAGTTGTTCTTTTTTGTTTTTCTGAGGGCCATGAACTCTCGCAAAGACTGAAACACACATTTTTTGTTCTGTTTTGATGAAAATCCATTTTTGTCTCACTGCTTTCACTGGTTACGGTTTAGTCTTCAAAGTTTTGATAGTGAGTTCAATTTCATCTCTCTTTGCATATCCCTCGTTAGGTTTCTTGTGGAAATTTGTTGACATATTTGATGTAAAAAAAACTACCAACTTAGAGTTGACAAGGATACATGTTTCTCTCTCTGTTTATTTTTATACATACATATCAAGCATCTCTTTAGAGAAGTTGGAGCATAAACTCATAAAATGTTTCATAGAGGACTATAGTCAGCCTAGTATAAGCTTTGAAGACTAAATTGTGAGCATTAATGGTAAATAGATAAAAATGAAATCATTATATTAAATTTTTTTGTGATTATGACTATTTAAAGTCAGTATACTTGTTTCTTGTTCTCTCCTGCTTTTTCTATTTTTCTTCTCTCTCTTTAAGAGTCTTTTTTCCATTTTGCTTTAACTGCCTGTGAACGCACGGTTTTACAACTAGTTTTCACTTAAATTCAGGTGATTAGAAGCATATTTTTAACTCGTGAATTTTTTGTTCGATTTTGTTTATGAAGGAGCTAAGATTACTTTTATTTTATCTTATCTTACTGGTTGCTAGGTTGTTGATGGAACTTTGAGTTTTGCTGCACCATAGGACTTTTTATTCCTAGGAATTTGTTGTCGTCATGGATTTGAATGCTTCGGCTCAGAATGTTGCAAATGAGAAGAATCCTAAGAAGCGAAGAGCTGTTGAGGATGGAGACATAATTAGCCATTTACCTCAAAGCATTATCGGACACATTCTATCCTTCCTTCCAACAAATGAAGCAGTTCGCACCTGTGTGTTATCTACCAAATGGATTAACATGTGGACATTCATTACTAGTCTACACTTCAGTGATTTCTCGTGTGCTAATGATGGAGGGAAAGGAAAGAAATGTTTCTTGAATTTCATAGATAGAGTACTCCAGTATACTCAACCAAATATCCAGAGCTTCACTCTTATCTGTGTTAAAAGTTATGATTCACGCAGCGTTAACAAGTTGATCAGTACAATCTTAAGACGTCAAGTTCAAAAGCTTCACATTTACTATCATGAAAATATCTGTGTTTCCTCCCATTCCCTTCTCAACTGCAATTCTCTAGTACATTTGCAGCTTGAGACAATCTGCACTCTTACTGTCCCTACCTTTATATGTCTTCCAAACCTCCAAATCCTTATTCTTAGTCAAATTAGTTTTCAAAGTGATTCCTCTGATCCTCATTCAGAAGAAGTCACTCTCAGCTTCCCTGTCCTCAAAGTGTTTGAATCAATATTTTGCAAATGGATAAATGTGCAGTGTGTCAGCTTTGAAACACCACTACTTGAAAGCTTTGCCATCACATGCCACAAATTTAAGTTCAAGCCTCGTAAATCATTGAAGTGTGCCATCAAGATTTCTGCTTCACATCTTAAAAAATTCTATGTTTATGGTAATCTACTAGAAGACATCACTCTATTGGACTCGCCATCGCCTTTTGATGCTTCCATTAATATAAGTCGCGGAAGAACTATGCCTCTTGATGAGTTGTTTCCCCGAACATGTACACTTCTCAAACGATTTCATGAGGTTGAAAAACTGAAGCTAGGCAATTTGACAATGATGGTATGCTTCCTTTCTCATTTTATTTTAGTATTATTGCTTTACAGTTTTCAAATTTGAACAAGTTTAGAGGAAGTCATTGATGAAGTTGTGTATATTAGCATGTCGTCATGTTGTTGCTTGCAGTATATAATGTGTTATAAAAGTAAAATTCTTGAATAGCTTTTCTTGATTTTAACAAACAGAAATTATGAAAGGTAAAAGACAAATAGAAGTAACTATGCTGATTCTCAACCTTTTGAAGCTGAATTCATAACTTCTGGAATAAGTTTAACACAGTTTAATTTCCATTTTTTTTTTCCTTTTCAATAAAACGAAATAGTTTTAAACATCAACATGGTTATCTTGACAAGGTGATTAAACTAAACCAACCTTTTATCTAGCAACTACTAACTGTATCTTTGCCCTAGTTCCACAAGTTTCAGAAATTTAACTACTATAAATGTCAACTAATCAATTCAACTGTCTTCTCTATTTGTCGTCCAGGTTCTTGATTATGAAGCGAATTTGTATGAAAGTTTACCTACATTTGAAATGTTGGTTTCTCTGGAAATACACTTGTTTAATTGTGATGCTGAAACTGTGTTGAATCTACTCCATAAGTCACCTAATCTGAAGACTCTTGTTTGTGAGAAGGTAAAATTTTAACATCGTAATATGTATTATACTCATTTATTTTTTAGAAATACATGATGATTGACAAACAAATATTATCAGGCACCAAGGGGGTTCCATGTAAATTATCCGACTTCTGCAATTGTTCCATACTGTTTTTTCTTTAGCCTCAAAATGGTTGAGTTTAAAGAATTTGATTGGTTTGCACATGATGCTTGTTTCATGAGGTTTGTGATGGAAACTACACAAGTCTTGGAGCAGGTGAAAATCCACTTGACAAACAAGTATGTGTATTATTCGAAGAAGCAAATTGACAGAATCAAAGAGGAGGTGCTATCATTTGAAAAGGGCTCAAGTTGTGCTTCAGTTTCAGTAGATGTTCATCACTGAATTTCAAAGAAATACTATTGAGAACAGCATGGTGTTGAGTAAGTATTCTGTTTCAATGGATGTTTCTTTCGATTCATCAGGAGAAAGAAAAGATGTACCTGATAAAGTTTCTTAGATTATCTTGGTTGGGGAAGCTCTTTATGCTTACTCACTGTATCTTATTATAAGAAGGCTTTGGACCTAAGTTTATTTCCTTATTTTTGTGAGCATTAACTGCACTGGATATATAGCCTGTAAGGCAATGAAAAGCATTCATAAGAACATGCAAAGAAGTCCTTTACATGAGAATTACTTTTCTCAAGTGTTTGGCCATTGTGTGGAAGACTCACTGTAGTCTGTAGAAGTCAAGTATTCATTACTTGCAAGAAGTTGAAATATATTTTGAAAAATCAATTTATCATTAAAGAAACTTAAGATACAAAAGAATATCCTATTTCTTTTTAACTACTTTTATATTCCATCTCATCCTTATGATTTTATAGTAAAAAAAACGCGTTTTTCTCAATTAATTGTTTAATATGTTTAATAACACTTAGCATTATCAAATAACTTTTAGTTGAGTAATTTTGAAGTCATCCTCAAAGTTTGTGAATTATGTATTCAAATTTAAAATTATAGTCAAAATACCAAAAAAATAACACTTGTCATTTTTTAAAGAGTAAAACCCCTGTTTGGTCCTCGAAAGATAGGTTCGGTGACAGTTTAATCCTCCAAAGATTTTTACCGACACTTTAGTCCTTGAAAGATTGTTCCGTCGGCCATTTTCGTCCTCCGCTTGTGTCCGTTAATTGGACTTCACAGAAAAGCCCACGTGGCCCGTTAACTGGTGATGTGTCCGTCAAATGCTGAGTTGGCAAGCTTATGTGGCAATCTCTCTTCCCCTCCTCTATCATTTCTCTCTCTCTCTCTTCCATGTCTCTCTCTCTCTCTTCCCCTCCTCTCTCATTTCTAATCTCTTAAACAACACAATAACAATAACAAGTTCACCTCTATTAACTTCAACCACTTCTACGATAAAAACATCACCACCAGTTCCAACACCAACCCAGCAAAGAACCCAGCTCCTCCATCTTACTCTGCTGCCTCTTATTCTGCGGTCTCTTCCAACAAAGGTCATGGCCGTATGTTGGTTCTAACCCGACCCACACCCAAACCAGTTACTCCTCTGCCACCGGCTTCAGTGCAACCCCAACACCAACAGCAACCTCCTAAGCAGACCCAACAACTCTCGGATCAACCCAAGCCCGAACCCGGATCAGACGCGATCTCACGTTGCCCATTGGGTAGTACCGGCTCCGGTTCATTGCTCCCGTCCCCTGTTTTGAACCATGAGAAAGATAAGGAGTTCCTCCACCTCTGATATCTGCGAAACCCGACAAGTTCATGCCACCGCACCTTAGACCCGGATTAGTGCGAAGGGAGGAGAGGGCTGGACTCGAAGCGATTCAGTCTAGGGACGTGGCACATAGGCAGCAGGGATATGGTGGATCGCCGGGTCGATACGGGGAAGACGGGAAGATATGTGTACCCCGAGTCAAGTCCGAGTTGCATGACTTAGTGAAGGGAATCTGGTGCTTGGGTTTATCAAATTTACTCTCCACAAGTTTGAAAGCATTGGAGTCATTGAATGTCATCCCCTTTGAAATGTAGCAAAACAAAGAAAAAAGAGAAGAATGAGAAAGCCAGGTAGAGAAGAAGAACCAATAATGAACAAGCCTAGCTAGAAAATGAACAAGGAAATCAAACACTGCAAGAGTCCAAAGAAAATGAGAGCAACGGGAATGAGGTGGGTGGGAAATGATGGTGAAAAGGGAAGGGAATCTGGTGGTTGGGTGCTTGGGGCGATGGTGCTTGGTGCAGTTTGTGAAGTAAAAGTGAGAAGGAATGGCGATGGGGGCGTGAAGGTGAGGGAAGAGGAGAGAGAGAAATGAGAGAGGAGGGGAAGAGAGAGAGAAATGAGAGAGGAGGGGAAGAGAGAGAGAGAGAAATGAGAGAGACAGGGAAGAGAGAGAGAGAGAAATGATAGAAGAGGGGAAGAAAGACTACCACATAAGTTTGCCAGCTCAGCATTTGACGGACACATCACCAGTTAACGGGCCACGTGGCCTTTTCTGTGAAATCCAGTTAACGGGCACAAGCGGAGGACGAAAATGGCCGACGGAACAATCTTTCAAGGACTAAAGTGTCGGTAAAAATCTTTGGAGGACTAAACTGTCACCGAACCTATCTTTCGAGGACCAAATAGGGGTTTTACTCTTTTTTAAATTATACCATCAAATGCTTAATATATAATTTGGTCCCGAAAAAACTTTCCTTTCTTTTTTTTTTCGTAAAAGTAGTAATTTTTCTGCCCACTAACTAACAAAAACAATAAATTCACAAACAACAGTCTACAAAAAGTTCGCAATTAATTATTGAGTCAGAATCTGAGTTGAAGAAAACTAATTCTTAGTTTAGTCAAACAATACAATTTATGAAGAACTTTAGAATAATATATACATGCTCTACATCGTATTTTTTTTAACATAAAAAATGTTTCAACTATATTAGATTTTGAGCAAAATATTTTTTTTTGTACTTTTATTTATTTATTAAATATCACTTTAATTCTTAATTTATTTTATGTGTTATTTTAATTATTAAAAAATTATATTACTTGTCAAATCAATTTTTCATAGAATAAAAAATGATCACTCAAATGACTAATTTAGCAGACAAAGTAATTATTTAAGGACTAAAGTGACGCAAAAATAAATCAATGACTAAAATAACATTTAAAAAATAATTTAAAGACAAAAAATATATTTAACTCTTAAATTTTTTTGACCCTTTGAAAATTGTGGGTCAGGGCACTACGGTGTCTTTGCGTCCATGTGAACGCCTTATAGTAATGAAAAAAAAAATCCTACATTTGAAGTATTCTGCAGAACCTTCATTATTCCTTTTCTTTCTCCTCTGTGTCCCCTATTTTTCTGAACTAGAATCCAAGAAACCAATCTGATTCCTGCAGGAATTCCAGTACAAATAAACAATAACTCTAACACAAGTTGCAGATATAGATTATGTTCTTATACCTTGATCTGCAATCCTTAATCTCAACTTTCTGTAATTATATTAGTCGAAAAGCATCATCAACACTAAGTTCACTTACAATTTCAGTACCCAAAGCTATCCATGACCAGTGTTTTTTATGCAGCAACAGTGCAGAATCCTTGGAGCATGTCTTATTTAATTGTCCAATATATGGTGAAAGAGATTTGGACTTTGGCGGCTATACCAGGCGTTCCTATTCATGCTGACATTACCAATTTTACTGAATGGGTCGAGATGGGATGGAAAGGCTGGTCATTGGAGCAATGGATCCTAGCCATGTTCTTATGCTATAACTTATGGACTAGACGGAATAAAATCAGAATGAGGAAACCGGTTCGACCTATGCAAACAGAATGGGAAGAGACAGTGAAACTTAGGGACTTAGGGGCAGAATTATCTTATGAAGCTCGGGCTACACCAGCAGCCTGTACTGTCAAGTGGAGCAAACTGCCGGAGAGCTTTTTCAAGTTGAATGTGGATGGTGCTCTGTCTAATGGTGGCGGTGGCGTTGTTGGGGTATTATTAGGGATGCTGAAGGTATGTTCTTGGTAGGTTGGGCTAAACCAATAGAAGGAATAATTGATGCTGAGGTGATGGAAGCTCTCGCTGTAAAAGAAGGCTTACAGATGGCGTTGGACCTAGGTCTCTTTGACCTGGTGATTGAAGGTAAAGCTAAGACTATCATCGAAGCAATTTCTGCACAACAGCACATGCAGTACGCTGTTGGGATAGTGTTGCATGACATTTTAAAATTAGCTAGCATAGTGAGATCAATTTCTTTTCATTGGATTTTATATGTAGATAACGGAGTTGCTCATAGATTTGTTCAAATAGAAAAAACTAACCCTACTAAATTGATTTGGTTGGAGGAAGCTCCAGTCTCTTTACTTAATGTACTTAATACAAGTCTATATTCATATAAAAAAAAAATTCAGTACCCAAAGCTATTGTCAAGGAATGAAGCAGAAGCTGAGCCCTATTAAAAAGGGGCCTTTAATTTACCCCAGGCAGAATTATGGGGTTATATAACCCCATTCCAGGTGGCACAATTACCACCGTTCCTTGTGTTATATGTCAAATTCAATGGTGGATATTTAGTTGTGATTACTTGTTTAGTTGGTCATTTTTCAACTTGTGTGACAATATTAATGTGACCCACTAATTTAATTAAAATTATGTTAGCACCCCACTTAAAATAACAATTTATGTTAAAGTTCAGAATACACAAAGTATGATATTCTTCTCCATTTACATATTTTTCACAAACAAATTTATGAAATTTTTTTAAAAGATTTATATTCAAATTTATACATAAAGATTCACAATTTAAAATAAAATTTTAAGCATGATAAAATTTAAAAATATACATTAATAAATAGATTAATNGCTGCTCAAGCTTATTGACAGACACCGCCAAGACAAGATCAGACACGGCCATGTGCGAAGCCGTGTTAAGCAGGCAGAGTGTACAAATAGAGAACACGCCTAGAGCAAGGAGACACACGGACCATGTCAGAGAACACGGGCAGAGACAAGAGAAGAACACGGCCTTGTCTGGTCCCGTGTTCAATGACCAGGAAAGCACCTTATGTGACACGCCCACGTCTAGAAATAGAACACGGCCATGTCAGAGCTGTGTTCAAGCTATTTTTGATGAAGAAGACCTAGTTTCACATAAGTATAAATAGGAATCTGATGCATGTGAAGATGAGGTAGTACTTGGGAAGAAAAGGAGAAGAGCAGCTAGAGCACGAAGAGGAGCAATTGGGACTCGATCTACATCTAGCTTTGCTTCTTCTCATCCTATGTTGAATTTTATTTGTTTAATGTTATTGAATTCAGTCATGAGTAGCTAAACTCTTAGTGTTAGGGGTTTGATGTAATTCGTTTGCAATGAGGTTTCAAGACTGAATGAGCTTGTTTTAGTACAATTCTTCTTGTTGAATGGAATTTACTGTTATTAATGCGTTTAAATGACTGGCCTCCATTTGAATAGTTAAAGATTCGTTTCGATGCTAGGAATAGTAAGATACAAATATGTTTCTGTGAATTCTGTCATGAATTGAGTTAATCTAGGAATAGATAACTTAGTTTATGTGATCTTGAATTAATTTCCTAGAGCTTAATCAACTAGACAAGTTAATTATGTCAAGGAATTGGGCAATTAATTGGGATAGGGAGGATTGTTTCACCATGGGATTGGGTTCAATCACATTAGGGAAAGTAGCCAACAACAAAGGAATTGTGACTAGAATAATTAGTTCAATATTGATCCCAAGGTTACTTTGTCTATGAAGTAACCGAATTTACAAGCGAATGAAATCAACCCCTAACCTTCTCATTCTTATCATCAATCTCATAGTTAAATTGCTATTTAAGTTGTTTACATAATCATTTGAATTTTGTTACGTAGTGAATTACAGTAGTCATTTTTAGGCTGCCTTCAATTCAAAGTGTTTATTATTTCAAATAAAACTAGTATTGGAGAAATTAGTAGTTTCTTGCATTAATCCCTGAGGACGATATTCTACTCATCTATTACTACTTGTGTGACTCGGTACACTTGTCGAAAAAAGTTCATCAGTTTGATCCTTGCAATTTAGGTCTTACTAATTCTATAATCTCGGTAATGTTAGCAGTCATGTGTTGCACACCAATGGCTTATGGCAACTTTTGCTTTCCCACCCAACACACGCCTCATGTATTGTCGGCTCCAACTGCCACCGTTGAATCTGTTTAGAGAATCGAAATAAGAGTTCTTCTAAGCCGTTGGATCCAAATTGATTGTTGTTTCGTGTTTACTTTTTGAAGTGGACATAATGAAGCATTATTATCTCTTTCTGTCTCAATTCCATGATGTAGTCACTCTACTTCGAGTGCTTTGATTGACGATTTATCTAACTTTTGTCCTTTCTTTCCTGTATTTCACACTACTTTACTTTAGCTGAGGTACTGTTATCTACGTCACAAAGAAAAAAGTTTAAATAAACTCAATTGAAACCAAATCTTTCATATACGAATTCTATGAGATAATATGATAATTACATATAAAAATAGTATTACTCTAGGTTATATCTTATATCAATATATACCTCCATGTTGTACNAACTTTATGGAGTCTTTACTTGAATTTAGTTTTTATTCATATATTTAATAAAATATGCATCTCTGTTCTAAAAATCTTAAATTTGATTTGGATACAAAATTATAGGATAAATTGAAACTGATGATATAATAAAGCATAAATAAAATGCTTACATTAATTTCTTTCTTGAAAATAAATAACTACAGTAATACCATACATTTTGCTAACTAGTATAGATATATATTTTTTTTCTAAAAATGTCAAATAACTAATTGTGAAACAAATTAATTTAAATAGCAGAGTATTAAAATAAAATAAAAATATACATAACATAATATCTTACCTTCAATAATACCCGAGACATATTCTGCAATAATAAACAACATTAGTATATAACATAAAGTTTATTTAAGACATAAAATTTTGGTATTTTTTTTATAACATGCGTGGTTGAGATCATAATGGATTAAGAACTTGGCAGGAGGGTGTAAAAATGACAGAGTTGGGTAAAGGGAAGTTGAGTCACACTCATTTGGTTAAGCGGAAATTATAAGGAGGTGTGCGGGTATGTCATTTGCTCCACTTAATCAAGGTTTTTGAACTCTTAATTTATACTAAACATAACTCCAAAAAAAAAAAAACTTATGTCAAAAATAAAATATTTTTATTGGTGTGCCATGCTTTTTTTATATTTTTTGTCAAAGATAGATATTTTCATTCTTCTACTTTGTGTGCCATATATAATAATAAAAGACTATTTGGGCTACAGGCCAAATCGTCACAAGGCTCTCTTCATAAGAAGGTTTTGTATTTGAGATCTCACTTTGACAAAAAAAAAATGTTCTTAAAGCGTTCTCAACACAAAGCTACACCTATATGTGTTTTGACATCAGAGTCCTGAATCAGACATGGATTGCCTCATGTTCGTTAAGTTTGACTCTATTCAAAAAATATCAAACCCACGTTCCTGGTTTATCGAAATATTCGAAGCTTTGACAATTTCTCTCAATCAATCAAAAGTGAATTAGGTTGCAAATATAGGAGATCATAACATGCTAAAAGAAACTACCAAACAAAAGAAAAGTTATGTCTGACTATTTAATTAATTTAAATTTTTATTACATTAAATTTAAAAGGTAGAAATTAAACTTTTTTTAGCTTGTATAATTCATTTCTTTGAGGTGTAATTCCTTAAAGTTATGATAGAACAACACTATTTTTTCTTATCTAATATCAAATTTTTTGAAGCTAAAAAAAAAAATTTGTCTTACCGCAGTAGGGAATTACAATAGTATCTATGTCCCACAAACTTTACTCAAGATTTGATATCTTTTGAATAAAAAATAACGTTATTTCTCGCAATTTTTTAAAAATTCTAACTGTAACTTTTAGTTGATTGATGAGATAGAAATACTACTTTTTAATTATTGCATCATTTACACGATAGAGAAACTTGATTCCTTAGTTAATCTGGTGTCTAATTTTTTTTTCTCATAAAACCGAAGACTGCATATTTATCTATAAATGAAAGAATCTAGCAAGCATGCAAAGAGGCTGATTTAAAATAAATATTTTGAAAAATATTTTGATACATTTAAATGATTTTCGTTGTGTTTTTAAGTAAAGATGTTTCTTTTTACCCCAAAGGTGAATGACAATAATTCCTGTAGCATTCAACTTTGTTAATAAATACATTAAAATTGCTTTCTTAGTTGATTTCAGAGATATGGATGAAGGAAAATGGAGAAAAAACAAAAAGGTGAGAAAGGACAAGAAAATAAGACTTTTAAAAAATTTGGGGTTGATTTGTAATAAATAGAAATTTTGCCTATAGCAGGTTAAGTAAATATGTGGGTCCCACTATCAAAGCACTTGTTATAACTAAATTGGTCCAACTAGGATGGGGTTGTTTAACCCCATTTTTACATGGGGTCAGTTAAAGCCCCCTATTAAAAATGATAGCACGTAAAGCGTGAATTGTGTCTGGAAACCTTTCAAGATATTGCTTAAAGACAATAATTATATAGTTGGATACCATTATAATATATATAACATTATTATTCTCAATGCTTCATTCTAGCTCATTTCATTACTGTCTTATATTTTTCCATGGTTGTTCCTGGTAATGAGTGCAGTTTTCATGTAGTAGTGATCTAGAGCCTATCAAGGTCATGTGATTGGCTCAGAGATGAGAGCATTGTAACAAGTGTTTATACATCTTGAAAGTAATCAAAGGGTGACGGCATCAAATTAGACTCAATAAGCTAGTCCTGTTTAAATGTGACTTGAATGGTTTATACTTCTCTTTGTAGTCCTCAACAAGCCAGTCCTCAAAGTTAAGTTTTCATATTTTTTTTACTTAAAATTTAGGTAATTCCAACTATTTTTTTTATTAGAAATTATAATATATCATCTCTTATAATCTCACCCAATTCAATCTTTAAATACAAAATCTTTACAATAAAATATTTAGTGTTCAATCATTAATTGGACACTGTCCCTTAAAAATAATATTATATATAATTTTTTAATGTTAAAATAATTTAAATAATTGGCATACACTATTATTTACTAAAATAAAATAAAAATTAATTTACCAAAAAAAATTGAAGTTAAATTCAATGAAATTTAGATATTTTAGAAAAGAAAGGTAACTCTTTACTCTTCCCTAAATTGTTGACTTGTTGTGCAAACTAAATGCGCACACAACAACCCTAAAATTTCCCTTCATTCATTCGTTTCCTCCGCCCTTTGATTTACCGAGAAAGCCAGCCAATTCACCCAGCTTTCCCCTCCTCGAGTCTTTTAGTTCCTTCTGTTTGGCTTGCTCTATCACCCACTCTCGCTAGTGGCTACCTTTCACACTGGTTTCAGGCTTTCAGCTTTGGGTTAGAGGTCCACCAGAGAGTCCTCTAGTTTCTGTGACCATAAAGGAGAAAGGTATAAACTTTACATCTTTCTCTAATCACCTTGAAAACGATTATCCCTCAAGGCTGTTTTTATTTTTGTTTTTGTTCTAAAAGCTCAACTAGATTACAGTGAGCTGAAATTTGGTTCTATTTCTGAATGTTTGTGATTTGGCACTTAACCAATCCACTTGATGGGTTTGAGACATTTGATTCTTCGGAGAAATTTTGGGGGAGATGAAATTATTTTTGCTGGGTATGTTCTCAAATTGAAGATTCCTTTATACTTCAATTTGCTAAACAGATGGTGAACAAACACACCATAGGGATGCCATGCGTGTTTTCTTTTCAGTTATCTTTCTGCTTCTCCATTCTTTCACAATGGAACCGTGTTATTCATAGAGAAAAGCCCAAAACTGTACATGGTCTGAATCTGAGGGTTCACGCATTTGTATTGTAATTTATGTCATTCTTTTTTGTTTAACCGATTACCTATTTAGATTGTCTTATATATCTTAAACTTTTGAGTTGCTGATGATATATTGCACATCGTGTATTAGGAACTTCTTGTCATGGGTTCAAGAGCTTTGATTCCGAATACTAGAAATGAGAAGTTTTCTGTGACACAAAAAGCTGTTGAGGATGGAGACATAATTAGCAATTTACCTGAAGACATCATTAGCCATATCATGTCTTTCCTTCCCACTAAAGACGCTGTTCGAACCATTGTCTTATCTACAAGGTGGATTTACATGTGGACATCTATAACTAATTTACACTTCGATGCTTTGCTTTATTGGAGAAAGGGAAGGGGGAAGAAAGAATCCTTCATGAATTTTGTAGAGAGAGTACTTGTTCACGTTAATACTTCAACCATCTATAGTTTCACTCTTCTCTGTGATAAAACTTATGATGCATCTCGTCTTAATTCATGGATCAGTTCCATCTTAAGACGTAATATTCAAAAGCTTCATATTCTCCATCATGGGGGAGTCTCCGTTTCCTTGCGATCCCTTTTTAACTGTAATTCTTTAGTGCAATTGCAGCTACGCATGTGCTGGAATTTTGTTGTTCCTACCTCTGCTAGTCTTTCCAACCTCCCAATCTTTAAACTTCAGGAAGCTAAGTTTGTGAGTGATTCCACTCCTATTCAAAAGAGCTCATTGTTAGCTTCCCAGACCTCAAAGTGTTTGAAGTCACGAGTTGTAAATGGATAGATGTCCAGAGCTTCATTATAAAAGCTCCTCTACTTGAAAGCTTTTATGCATCTTACCCTGTAATTGAGTTTAACCATCATAAAACATGTAATTTTTCCATCAAGATCTTGATGGCAATTGAAGCTATGGAGGCTAAAGATGGGACGTGAGTGAGTGGGAGAGAGAAAGTGAATGATGAAAGCAGTAGTAGTTTTTTTCTTTTCTTACTTTCTCTCTATGTAGCACGGCTACGGTACATTTTTTAAAAAATAAGAGTATGAGATACGATATGTCATATTAATATATATATATATAGATGTTCAATAAATACATTAACTCATAAATCTAATTTTTATTTAACCAATATAAATGAGTCTTAGAAGTTAAATGAGTATAATTTAATTAATGAAAATAATATAACAAACATAAAAAAATAAAAAGAAGACAAATTCTGATTATCTCCTACCTTGTAAATCTTTAAATCCTCAAATTGAAACACCCCAAAACACAACCTCAACCTCCCTTGCAGTGTCTCTCTCGGAAGCAAAGCAAATCATCGATGCAGAGCCCAAGCCAAAAAGTTCAAGAAAAATATTTGTATAGGAAAGAGATATATTGAGCTGGCTTCAATATGTAGTGAATTTTTTTTTATTTTTTTTTTATCTCAATATGTAGTGAATTGTATCAACTAGCCTCGTCACACTGCATTTGTATGTATTATAATATACTGTATCATTCCTAATTTTGAAAGAAACAAAAGAATTAGTTCATTTTCACAACAAAGATTTTAGGAGCCTTTTTAGATATTTTTGATATTTATGTAGTATATCATATTATATGAAAATAATTAATGTATAAATGATATGTGTACAAATCAACTGTTTTTAAGTTTGTTTGAGAAAATAAGATAAATTATATTTATATCTAATAAAATATTAAAATTATATATATTTATCACATCAATGTAATATAGCATACTCATACGGTATCATAAAAATCCAGAAGATTTTAATGTTGTAGATAATAAGACATACACTCAACGAGCATTACAAAGAGAAAACAATTTTTTTATAAAAAATAATATAATTTTTTGGGTGAAAAAGATAAGAAGATAATTGAAAGAGTTGAAGAAAACAAATAATGAATAAAAAAAATCACTTTAATTGTCTTAAATCACCTCATTTTATTTTTAATTTATGATTATATATTTTTACTAATTTATCAGTAAAGGTATGGATTTTTATAGAAAAATTTAAGATAAAAATAACAGGGATTCTATGATACTACGTAAGTATGTCATACTACACTGATGTGGCAAACATACATAATTTTCATATTTTATTATATATAAAATATAATTTATTTAATTTTTTAAATAAACTTAAAAACAGTTAATTTGTACACATGTCATTCATTTATTGGTTATTCCTATGTAGTATGACATACTATATAAATACTAAAAGTATCTAAGAAACTTCCTAAAAATAAACTAAAAAATTCATGGTAATTTTTTTTTGGTGCAGAAATTTGCGCAAAAAAAAAAACATATTGTACCGTGCCACAAGCAAGTTTGGAATCGTTTTATTAAGGTTAAGAAACCGTAAACCTTCAATCAAGCTTATTTCTCGCATTCCTGCTTTTAAGGTTTTTGGTGATTCTTCCTTCTACTTCATCTTCTTCAATATATTGTTAACCAAGAAATCGGTTTATCTTTCTGAACAAAGATACTTGTTATTAAGGTGTTCTGAGGATTCTAAAGTTAAACAAATTATTTGTTTTATTTGGTTATTATTTGATACAGAAGGAGAATTAATGATATTTTGAGGATGATTTGTCTTATGGAAGAAAGAGAACAGCAAAAAAAGAATCCTTCATGAGCTTTGTCGATAGAGTATTTCTTCAACTTACTAATCCAAGTATCCAGTGTTTCACTCTCTTATGTGATAAATGCCATGATCCAGCTCGTGTTAACACATGGATCAATTCAGTCTTAAGGCGTAATGTTCATACACTTGAGGTTCGCTATTTCGAACAAGTCTCTTTATCCTCCCATTCCCTATTTAATTAACTGAGACTCTCTATTGGAATTAGAGCTATCCATGTTCTGTACTCTTCGTGTCCCTACCTCTATTTTTCTTTCTAACCTCCAAACCCCTCAATTTTCTAAGGTCAGTTTTCTGAGTTATTCCTTTCCTCATTCAAAAGAGCTTCTTGTAAACTTCTCAGTCCTCAAAGTGTTTAAAGCCATAGATTGTAAATGGATAAATGTACATAATCTCAATATAAAAGCACCACTTCTTGAAAGCTCTAGTATAAGTTATCTAGAATTTGAGTTCAACCCTTATGAACACTTGTAAGTGTGCCATCAAGATTTTTGCTTGGCATCTTAAAAAGTTCTCATTTTCTGGTCATCTACTCCTAGACATCATTTTGTTAGATTCACCATCTCCTCTTGATATTACCATCAGTATTTCTAGTGGAGAAGGTGAGAAAGATAAAAGGCATGAAGTGGGTTCCAGAGCATGTATGCTTCTCAAACAATTCCATGAGATGAAATATCTGAATCTATATAATAGCAGTCTCGATGTATGCTTTCTTAGCAACACCATGTAGAATTTTTTTAAAAAGGAAAAAGTTCAAATTATTGGGCATGGAGAATTGTTTCACTGTTGGTGTCAGTTCTCAATGACTAATAACATAACCATTTGTGTTGTCTTTCTTTGCACTACTATTGTGTTCATATGACTGACCCAGTTTCCTTTTCCTCGTAGTTTCTTCGCCATGCAGAGGATTTTCTTGCAAATCTACCTACATTTGAACAGTTGATGTGTTTGGAATTAAATAGGCTTCTTTGATGGTGAAATTTAGTTAAAATTTAGTCTCCTACTTTTGTATTTTCTTGTAGTGCTCAGAAAAATCTTTATATGATGGTTGACATGTTAATATTTTCAGGTACCATCAAGATTTGGGAAAGATCTCTTCAGTTCTGCTCTTGTGCCTTACTGTTTTCTATCTAACCTCGAAGTGGTACAACTTAGAACATGTTTTGGGGGTGAACATGAGCTTTGTTTTGCAAAGTTTGTGATAGAAAATAGAAAAGTATTGGAGAAGATGACCATCGGATTCTCCCAGCATCATGTCAGATATAACAAGGCAACACTTGAAGAGCTGCTGCAGTCTTTTTTCAAGGGCTCAAGTCTTGCCTCAGTAGATATTTCTTATCATTGAAGCTCTCCTAGCTGGAAAATTCTTCCCACACTTTATTGTCTACAAGCAAATTTTGCAGCAGATCATCTGAGTAAGATGGTGATATCAATGTTTCCACTCGCTATAAAATTAAAAAAAAAAAATTCATTTTACAGCGTGGCCAAAATATCCTAAATTTTATTTTAAATATTGCGAACGCATATATTTTGACATTTTGACTCAAATATTATACTTCTACAACTTTTTTACACATTTATAATATTTTTAAATTTATTTATCTTAATATTACACTTTTAAAAAAAAAATAGAACAGTAGATCTTAACAAACACACTAATGGGTCAATGGCGTGTCCACATGGGACACACCAATGAGCCAAGGTGTGTCCCCTGTTGCATCTGACACAAGCCTGAACATCTTGACATTTTCTCAATGAGTCAAGGCGTGTCTCTATGAGAATTGAATAACAAATTAAAAAGTGAAACTTTGTACCGAAACAAACCATTTGACTTTTATTCAAAAATTGGTTGAAGGTGGTAGTGTGTGGGGACATGCCGTGGGCCCACTAGCATATCCAGTGGGACCCACTCATTCTAATTTTATTTTATTTTTTTTAATTTTTTAAAAATATAATATTTAAATAAATAAGTTAAAAAGTGTAATAATTATATAAATAAGTTATAAGAGGGTAATATTTGGTCAAAGCTGTCATATATTCCATGGCTCAGAATTTTTTAAAATTTAATTTTTCGATCTAGTGTCAAATAGTGACGGAATTAGCAACCGAAATATTTTAGAGACGGATTTTTCCGTTTCTAAATCCGTCGCTAAATATTTTGTTAACAAAATATTTAAAATGTTGCTGAATGGTATTCGGCTGCTATTTCCGTTGTTATAGACATGAAAAGGAATCTGTCGCTAATTTCCGTCACCGTTGAGGCATTTTTTTCACACATTGTGCATGAGAAAATTTGAATTTAGCTACTCTTAAAATTTTTTTCCTACCCAGCTCAGATTTGCTATATACCACAATTATGAATTGTCGTGGAACATAATTTTGTAGAAGTATCATCTCTTAAAACAACTACCTCTTATTATTTGCAGGAACCTAAACACCACATAATTTCAATTTTCAAAGTATAGTCCACATCGTCAAGAATAATTAATTTTCAATATGATTTTTCTTTAACTACATATTTTTCTATATGATTATTTCCATTTTTTTTTTGTTTGATAATTTCTATGAGAAAATCCACGTGTCATGTATAAAGATTGAATTGAGGATTTTGTATGTATGTTTCAAAAACAAGTGGTGAAAATAATTTGATCTCATACAGATAATGTTTTCAACATCATATCCTGAACTCGCCCACAAAACCCCTGCCACGTGTGGCGTCAGCAATCACTACTCTCTAGTCACTATTATTATCAGAGGATTCAGTCTCAGGCACCCAAACCACGTAGGCAGCAAAATTCAGAAAGCAGAAGCTGAGAAGCACTTACAAAGTCTCATTGAATGGCATCTACAGTCATGGCTTCGGTGAGCCTAAAACCAGCTTCTTTCACTGCTGAGAAATCTGCAGTGAGAGGGCTTCCCTCACTTTCAAGGTCTTCTGCTTCCTTCAGAGTTGTGGCCAGTGGTGGCAAGAAGATCAAAACTGACAAGCCTTATGGTTAGAAATTACTTGTGCAAAATCTATATTTAAGATTCAATTTCTTGAAAAAAATTTCAATTTTTTTTCCTTTTTTTTTTTTTTTTTTTCTTTTTNTTTTTTTTTTGGCTTTTTGGGTGAATTATTGTAGGAATTAATGGTGGCATGAGCTTGAGGGATGGGCTTGATGCATCTGGCAGGAAAGGAAAGGTTTGTGCTTGTGCCTAGTGTCTTGTACTTAAAATTTTGTGATATATTCAGTCACTTGTGCTATGCTCCGCTGGAGTAATGGAAATTTTTTATATAGATTTAAGGTTCAGATCATAGCAATTAGTAACAACTTTCTAAAGTATTCAATTTATTGTTATTGTTTTCATTATTATTAAGTACAGTAAATTAGAAATTGAGCAATTAGAATAGATGGTTATAGATTCTATTGAAACTTTTTTTTTTTTTTTTTTGTGAATTATCAAAGAAGGATTGCTGGAGAGGGATTTTGAATTAATTGCAGTTGCTCTTTAGAGGATAGATATAGATATTGGTAGAATATTGAACAACATGGAAAAGCAAATCTTAATAATACAAGCAACTGTGTCATGTTAATAGATACTCCAACATGGGTATTGCTTGGTTACTTGAAACTGTGTCCACGTTTTAGAGTTTACTGCCCTATCATTTGTTGAATTTGGTTCTATGAAATTATCTAACATCTTAACTTCAATTCAGGGAAAGGGTGTTTACCAATTTGTCGACAAATACGGTGCTAACGTGGATGGCTACAGGTAAAATGCATTTTTCCAAACTCTAGGTTCAATTATCTTCGTCAGTCTAGCCGGTGGCCGAATCGGTGGCTGAATGATATTGAAGTTGTTCTTAAGATTTATGGATTATATATGTAGCTAAATTTTTTTTTTAAAAAAAAATCTTCTTTATTATTATTATTATTATTATTATCCACAGATCCCCTAACTAATTTTTTTTTTTTGGTAATAGATCCCCTAACTATTTTTGCATTTGGTTGATGTGTTAAACAGTCCTATTTTCGACACTAATGATTGGTCTCCAAGTGGTGATGTCTATGTTGGAGGTAAGAAATTCCAATGCCTTCAAACTATGAGGAAAAGAAATGAAGCATTAGCATAAGAAAAAAAAAAAATTACTTATGTTTTCCCTCCCTAATATAGCAATTTCTTCATAAATGAGGTAGATTTTTAGCCTTGCGCGAGAAGAATAAAGAAAAAGAATTGGTGTTATTGCAGGTACCACTGGCTTGGCTATCTGGGCTGTTACCCTACTTGGCCTTCTTGCTGGGGGTGCACTTCTTGTCTACAACACAAGTGCTTTGGCACAATAGACTTTACTCCTGTTTAATCCGTATTCAGTTAATGCCTATTCCATGTACTATAATGTAAACTGTCTAGAAATGAAGATATATTCATGGGATACTTTGTGGTACCTTGTGTTACATATTTTGTGGCATGGATTCACAAATTAATGCCTCTAGTTCCCCTTTAATGTAAATCTTCTTTTTCTTTGTATACTTATGAATATGCATGTGTTTCATTCTTCTTGAATTTGTATGAGTTTCACGTGGATTTAGATTCTGTGTCTTGCGGCTTGTCCTTTAATTCTTAACACCCCGATACCCGACTCGTGCGCCGGAGAGAACACCCATGGAGGAAATGAGAGGTGTTCAATGGCACGTTTGCCGGCTTTACACAGTAGCAGGAAAGAAGTTTTAATAAGCAGCAAAGATGTAGAGTACAGAATAGCTGCTAAATGAAATGGCTTGAAGATAGTGTCCTCAAGTTTAGGTTTATAATTAGACAATGACATTACGATAGTGCTTATGGGGAGGGGAGTATATGATTTAAAAATCGCTTAATTGTAATTTTGATCCTCTTATTTTAATAATTTAAACATTTTGGTCTTCTTTCTTTAAAAATAAACTATTGAGTCCGTCTATATTCATAAAATTTATAATTTTAGTCATTTTGTCTTTAAGTCAAAAAATTTAGGTTTATTTCAAGGTATAAAATTCTCTGATTCATAATCTCACTGTTCAGATTAAAGAGTTATGTCTTGTGAACATTCTCACTAAATTTCAGCTCGATTTAACAGTGCGACTCAGCCTAAAATATCAAAATCATAAATTTTCATCTAACCGAAGATCTAGACTCATTCACCGTTAAATCGAGCTGAAATTTAGTGAGAAGGTTCATAAGACGTAGCTCTTCAATCTGAACAGTGAAATTATGAATAAAAGAACCATAAACCTTAAATAAACCTAAAAATTTTAACTTAAAGACAAAATGACCAAAATTGTACATTTTATGAATATAGAAAGACTCAATAGTTCATTTTTAAAGAAGGAGTGCCAAAAAATTTAAGTTGTTAAAATTAGAGGACCAAAATTGTAATTAAGCCTTTAAAAATTCATCAAAGCAAATGTAGTATAGCACAACCGTGTCCTCTTTAAGATAGGGAAGCAACAATATGATGAAAAATGAAAATAGATAGTAAACATATATTTGCGTTCTTGAAAGATTCAAAATTTAACAAAATAGTCCTTAAAAAAATACTTGAAATATCATACATCCATAACAAAATAATCAACTGTTTGGTAAGTCTATCAACCAGTAACAAAATTGACGATATGTCACTGTTAACTGCTTGAGTGGTATGTTAAATTCTTAAGTGACATTTTTTTAATGGCCAACATGGCAGAGGGCATTACATGCTACATAATGAGAAATAGGACATACTTGAAAGAGAAGACTGAAAAGTATAAAGGTGTTATTTGCCCAAGAGCACAAAGCAAGCTTGACAAAGAAAGGAAAGAATCGTTGGCTATTAAAAAATACTACATAAAAATTTAACATGCAATGCAAGCAGTTAACAGTGACATGTCATCAATTCTGTCACCTATTAATAGATTTGACAAACGATAGACTATTTTGTTATGGATGTTTGATCTTTGAATGACTATTTTATAATTAGTATTCTTTCAAAGACTAATTTGTTAAATCTTGAATCTTTCAAAGACACAAATGTAAGTTTACTCAAATAAATAAGATCAAAAAGTGCAAATGATTACAGAAATTGAAAAGGTGCCATGAAACAATAGTTTGGTTCTTATTGAGCACGCTGTATTGAAAGACAATCATCCCTGCTCATTTTTCTTCTCTGTTCTTCCTATTCTGTGTAACAGAGTATACTGGCCAAATTAGATTTCCTTGTGTTGCTCTAACATTTTCCAAGAGAACTGGATGAACCAAGAAATTGTGTGTAATCATCAAATCCACCAACACTAGTGCTTCCCACAAAAAAGGAATTTCTTTCCTATTTCATCAGTTTGAAAATGGCTCCCACCTTAATTGGTATTAACAGAAGAACTTGCTCTTCATTGAATTTCCTCAAATATATCCTCATCTTGAAGGGGCAATGGCGTGTTCCTCATGTAACCGAAGCCTGTTTGGCCAGTTCCATCTATCAACGAAGACCGAACTACCTGCATGTGATTGCTTCACATAATCAAATTCCATAATGCATCACGCATATTCTCGAACATAAGGTATAAACACAACAACCATGCGGATAGCAATTAGCAAGCACTTATTTTTTGCTTCACATCAGCAATAACATAGAGCAGGTTCAGAGTACCAAACCTTTTCAATTTCTTCCAAAAGATGTGAATTCTCCCTCAAGTACTGTAATGCCTTGTCCCTTCCCTGTCCCAACCTGTTTCAAGATACAAAGTATTTGAGGATAACATTAAACAATGATAGTTTCATATAGAATGACATGGCCAACTATAGAGAGAAAGAGAAATAAGAAAAAGATTTTTGAATCCTCGTTTTCCTCCAGGAAGGTACCTTTCTTCATAACTGAATATCCTATTTAAAACAAGGTCCTAGTTACCGCTAGTGACTGAGAAAAAGGTGGGGAGGGAGGGGAGAAAAAAAAACCTTATATCACAGAATACTAGGTCACATCACTTATCGAAAAGAAAGCTATATGATAAAGCAGAGATTATTTTTCCTGGAGGCTGGGAATCTGATCTTATCCCTCTCTTTATCTCTCTTCCTCACGATATTAATTTTTTACTCAACTGTTTGTCCTTCTCTGTTTAATTAATGCATTTAATTATGCATAAGGAAGTTTGCAGATATACCGATGCTCCCCATAGCTATACCAAGAGCCCTTCTTTAAAACAACATCCATCATTTCTGCACAATCCAAAATGCAACCCTGCATGAAGATGGGAAGTCAAAATAGTGATATACACTTTTTAAGTTGGCAATTGCTTTCATGCTACAATACTCACCAGTTTACTGACTCCCTCTCCAAATATAATCTCAAATTCCGCCTGTTTGTATGGCCTTGATACCTAAAACAACTTGTTAAGTTAGGATCCTCAGAATGATGGGTACAATCAACCAGAAATGCAGCATAATTATATGTGAAAATATTGCATAATAGATACTTCATTCTATAGCCATGAACAGCAATATCAGTGCACCAAAATCTTTTACCAGATTAAGCATATATAATAAAAGCATAATCATAAAGCTAAAAGCGTGATGTGAGATAGCCTTGAGAAATTCATTCCAGTATCAGTCTTCTTGGAGAAAGGCAGTGGAATAAGAATGGATGTGGTATGATTATACAACTTTGAGGGTAGCTACAAATTGATAGGAAAAGGGCCCAGAAGAATAAGGAGGGAAGGAGAAGAATCAGGACCCACTTGGAAACTGTTCTAAAAACAGCTCCAGCTTCTGACAAATGAAAACTATTCTTACCACACCAAGGACATTCTAGGAGTTGCTTTGTAAGAACAGGAAATACAAACTCAACTGAAAGAACAAGGTTGTTGTTTGTTTCAGAAAGCATGTTCCTTTAAAATTAAAAAATCATCATTGGTGTTTCTAAGAAGTGATTATTGCCAAGTTACAAGTGAATATATTACACACACACACACAGAAATTTCTTAAAGGAAATTCTTTTTAACAGGACATGATATTCCTCATATTCTAACTTACCTTACTCTTTTGCACTCTTACACGAACCTTAAGGCCAATTTCTTCGTCGCCTTTAACCTAAAAGGAAATGAGAATGCACCAAAGATAAATCATTAACAACATAAAATCAAAAGAAACAATAAATAATTCAAGACAGAGCTATTGTGCTTACAGACTTTATCTTCCCAGTAGAACGTATTTCAAGCCGAACAGAAGCAAAGAATTTCAATGCAATTCCACCACTTGTAACTTCTGGATTTCCGTAATAGACACCAATCTACATATGGAAACAAAAAGCTACGCTATGTTAGGAAAAGGTTGACGTACAATAGGGCTTGAAATAGATTACTGAAAGAAGATTGAGTAAGCATCTACCGATTAAAAGTAACTGAAAAATTAAACAATCGCAGTCTTTCAGAAAGAAAATTAGACCCAATCAACTAGAATTACCTTATATCTTATTTGATTTAAAAATATAAGAGTGCAACCAGCTTTAGAGGCGTTTCCAGACATCTTACGCAATGCTTGGCTCATAAGACGAGCTTGCAATCCCATTTGCTGCATTCCAATCTCACCCTATATATTTATATAAAAAATACAGTGTCAGAACCACCAAGCAGTCCCCCAAATTATGAAAAGAAAGTACCCAAAAATAAAACTTATTGCTTACTTCAATTTCTGCTCGTGGAGTGAGAGCGGAGACAGAGTCAACACAAATGAGATCTATGGCACCAGATCTACACATACGATCTGCAACTATAATAGTGAAAGCTCAATTAAATCATAGACACCAAAAAGCACCCTGCTATTGAAATATAGACATTGCCAAATTCATCATATATATAGGCACAACCACATAAAGAACAAAAATATATAGATATATTACTCTCAAGAGCCATCTCTCCATGATCAGGTTGGCAGACAATCAAATTTTCTACATCCACTCCTAATGCTTTAGAATATGCAGGATCAAAAGCATGCTCTGCATCAACAAGCATTGCATTGCCTCCTAACTTCTGCATACCATAATCAAATATTTTAGATTAAGTGAACCTTTGTGTCCAGGAATATGATTGGGAAGAACCTAGATTGACGTGTTACCTGCACTTCTGCAATTGCATGAAGCGCTAGAGTGGTCTTCCCACTGCTTTCTGGTCCATATATCTGGAAAGAGATATGGCAAAGATTATCAGCTTGTACAGGGCAGGCCAAACTTGTTAAGCAAAATGTTAAAGAACCACTTAGTTCCATCACATACTGTGAAATCAAGCTGGAAGAATTAGAGCATCTACAATGCATAAACTATTATGCTCTGATAACTATTATCATCAAGTTTTACACAATAAAGTATAATAGTATAGTCAAATGTAGCTCAAGCTTCTTACATGGAGAACCAAAAGAATGCAAATAAGATCACTTAATAAAACATATAAACAAAAGGAGAAAGACAGAAAGCGTTAATACCTCTACAATTCTTCCTCTTGGAAGGCCACCGCCTAAAGCACAGTCTAGTGTCAAACAGCCACTGGGAAAAGTTTCACTGCAATGTGCAAGGTGTTGGAGAATATCTCATATGTCATCTGATCTAAATCTTGGAAGATAGTGGCAAGGGACAGCTTGACACTTTTCAAAAATTCAAATATAATTAGGTTGGAGGGGGAGAGTGATAACTCAGAGTGGACAACAGAGAATGCAGAGAAGTTACATACACCAAAGCTCCACCAGCACTGCCCAACCTCGTAACACTCCCCTTTCCAAATGAGTTATTTATGTCATTCATTGCTGTTTCCAATGCTTTTTGCTAGAACACAAATGTCATTGTCAGGTTGAATTAGGTCACTGTTCAGATGAAACCAAAATATGAGCATGAAAATAGTAGTTTATTCTTCTAGTAGTGCTTGACTTAATGTTTGTTATTTTGTTAGTGTGACATTACTCCAACTAAAATACAAGCTCTTCAGTTGCCCTTTCTTTATGTAAAGCATTAATATCACTACAATCTATGGTGCAATCGAGGTAAAATAATTTTCATACATTCTAATAGCTGTGTGATATCTTATCCCTCCACAAACATTGCTATCCAGAAAAAGAATAGAAAAGACAATAAGGTGAAATATCATATACAATTATGACCATCAAAAAAGTTAATAGCATAGACAGATGATAATAAGGTGTATGCTAACTCCGTCTCCAAATTCCATTAAAAGGCTGTAAATTGTTTCCTAAAGAATGTCACAGGATGCAAACAAAACCTTCTATTAATTTTTTTTTTCTGATTGTTATCTACCTTCGTGGCAATGCGAACTGATTGATTTCTCAAACTAAGTGAAGCATTCAGTGACCACTAAATTGTAGCAACTCCCTACATGGGATGAGATTATACGATAATTCTAAGCAGCACCAATTTCTAAAAGATATGTCCTGCAGGACCTAGCTTTTCATAATTCAATGTCAATACTGTGTTAAATACATGACAGCACATACCAACATGTTATTCAAAGGAACGAAGAAAATGTTACAACAAGTGCTCAAATGCACATCTGTACTTCGTCAAGTAAAAACTTTTCTCTTGGCCATTAAGTAAACACATTACTACCTTAAGGCTTACCCAAAAAGAAAAAAACTTAGTAAAACTGACACCTTTCTAAATCAAATTTCGCCAAACCCAGAATAAAGCACAATGGGAATATAATCATAAATATCCCAGTAAACAAATTTACATAGAAATTTAAGCAAAACAGGCATACCCGGTCAAGGAAACGTGGGTCAAAATCGCCAGAAAGAGCACCATTCACTTTCCCTTCCAACTCACCCTTAATCCTAACATGCTTTGCCGCTGATTGAGAAGTGAAACGCTGACGACATGGGTGGAAATTCACAGGAAAAGATAAGAAGACGGAAGAGGGTGCTTTCAGATAAACATAATGGGGTTTCAGTGAGAACACTAAATCCATTATAACAGCAATGGCTTCTCTGTGATAAAAGAGTAAGAAGGAAAGGATGAGAGAAGAAGGAGAAAAGGGACAAAGATATATTGTAGCTGAGCTGAGAGAGCAGAAGAGAAGAGAAAGAAGCGAGAAAGGAGGAAGAGGAAGTGAGCGCGGGTTTCTGATACTGTCAGATACCGATGAATATGCCATTTTCTTCTTCCCGAAAACAAAAAATCTAAAGCTTGCTGGTAAACGGGTCGGGTTTATTTACCCGAAACCAATTCTCAAATCGGGTTATAACTTGGTTACTGCAAATTTTGCACCGGGTTAGCTAAATAGTAAGTTAAGTAGTCCAGCCCAGCCCAGAGTGTGAACTGGGCCTCATAAACATTCAGAAAGCGGGCTTTGGGTCCAACCCATAGAAGAGAATTGGGCTTTAATGGTAAATTTAACATAAATCAGTATTTTTTATGAAGAGCAAGGAAAACTCGTATGAGATTTTTCTTTCTTTTTTTTTTTTTGGTGAAATAAGATTTTTCATTTGATTGGCATAGACCCTTGTTGTAATAACAGCAAACTATCATGTAAGGTCTTTGAATCATAATTTGATTTTCTTCCTATCCCTAAAAGCTAAGTACCAATTCTCAAACCAAAAAAAGAAAAAAGAAGAAAGCTAAGTATCAATTTAGAAGAGATAAACTAAACAAATAATTATGAGAGCGAGATAATTCCATGCTCATATTAATATTAAGGAAAACTTTAGAAGACTTTCCTTCATATATATATGTACGGTGCATTTTTCTAATTTTTATTCTAAACAATTTATGGCATTTCCCAAAGATATTATTCTCTTGAAAGATATATTAAACTATATATATATATATATGATTTTGTTGACTAACAAATTGGAACGTGTTGCACAATCCGATGACTTAGTTCATTTGTAAAACACAATAAATTATTTGTTATAATTAAGAAACATGGTATATATTATTCTTGAACCTCTTGGGGAGTAGTATAAAAATTTATAGAAATTGTATATAGCCACAAAGATATCTATTAATTATAATATGTAAAGGTATCTTCTAGCCCAGCTATTTAAACACAGAGCTTAACTAATATTTTGAAAATATAAAGCTCCATTTAGCTCTAAATTTCTTTTTTATAATTAGTGTTCTTTTTAATATAATTCTGCACTTTTGGAAATAGTTTATGATAATGAGGTCCAATTGGAGTTAGGTTATAAGTTGCTTTCAAGAATGCCATACATTATCATAATATATGAAATTGAATGCGGAGATTCTAGTTAGACTTTTGAGCTCCACGTACCAAATCTAATCTTCTTTACTTTCAACATTGAGTTAATATTGCTTATATTATATGCTACCCTTGTTTTACACCAAAATGATATTGATAAAGAAAGTTCTATACTTGCCAACGGGGTTAGTTCAGCTGATAAGGATTGAACTATTCTGTTTGTAAGATTTAAGTTTAAATTTCACTACGAGCAATCTTTTTTAATAGGCAATCTATAAGTATCACTATAAATCTTCATTGAGACCTGGAACATGCCCTAACTTTAGAATGGAGTAGCCTCCCGTCACCATAAACTTTTTTCTATAAAAAAAAAAAAAAAAGTTCTATACTTTATAGGGAAAAAAAAGTTTCAAATCACTTGCAATCGTGTGCATTGAAAAGGATATTTACCGATGCCCTCATTCGTCAAAGATTCGAAGCACTTCACATTAATCTTCCAATAAGGTCACTTTCCTTTTCACTGTTTGTGGAAAATCGCCAATCATATTAGGTTGTGTTTGTTTCCACTAATGCAATTTTCAGCTCATGCTGATAAGAATGTTATATTGACTTTATGTTTCAAAACAGAAAAACCAAGAAAAAAAAAAAGGATGGTTTCAGTAAATGGTGCAAGCAACTCTAACAATTTTCTTATAATATGCACTGCCCTAATCATGAAACTTGCAACTATATGACACTCAAATTGTTAATATTTTATTTCATTTTCTTTTCTTTTTCTTGTGTTCTTCGTAGTTTTCTTTTCCCCTAGCTACGATTTGAGTGCAAGATGTATTACATTTTTTCATCTTATGAAATTCCACTTGTTTCTTTAGATTTTAGCCAAATAACAGGTAAAGGCTTTGAAAGTATTAAGAGTCAAGACCAAAAGGGATTGTGTATAATATTAATTAAAATTTTGTTTTACCTGCAAGATTAAAATTGTGGGTGCAGGCAAAAGAAAGGCTTTTGGAATATACAAATTATCATAAACTTGCAATATGAAAATAATATAAGAGAAATGAAAATGTTGAATGCATATAATTAATATAAGAATATACAAGTTATCATAAACTTGCAGAATTTCAAACTTGGATTTTCTTTCCTTAATCACAAGTCAATTTCATCCCTCAATTTTTGGAACACATGGTATTAATTATGGTATGTATTTAAAACCTGCCTTAATTTCAGGTATAGTAGGTGATTGGTTGGTAATGGTATTATCTTAATTAGTTAAAAGGGAAAAAAGTCAATGGTACAAGTAGTCTAGTTTGAAGCAAAAACTCTTGGTAATGCCATGTGTCTTCGACACACTATAATCTTAGGTCTTAGGTCTCCCAAATTTTAGTATATTAAAGTTTTAGAATTGATTAGTTGTGCTAAAATCAAAAGCAAAACTCAAATCAAGTAGTTGATAGGCTTGCTGATTATAATGTTCACGCTCTTTCTTTAATTAGTTGGCATGATGTGCCACCAAATTTCTTTTTACACGTTTTATCTTATGATATTTAATAGAATTTTCCATTTCCAATATAAAAAAAAGTAAAATTCATGCAGAATGCTTTATCAATAAATTTTTACAACTTCGAACTCAAATTATTAAAAGAGAAAATCCAAGTTAATTTCTCATCGCCATTAGCTAGGACTCCCAAATTTGAATTAATGGCCAATTAATATTTTCAAGGTCCTCACACTTCCCCAGTCTCATACTCTTGGAAATTCTACTACAGCTAAAATAGAAAAACTGTTCGTAATATATAAACCATTTTTTGTTTGTTAATGAGGGGGAAAAAATTAAGGAGAAGGGTGCATGGGGACAACTCTCCTTAAAGCATAACGCCAAACGCTGTCTTAAGCATTTGAGTCAGCGAATCCTTAGTCTGAGCTCATATGGATTCAGTCTCCTGTCTTTGCAATTATGTAATCTTTTTAGTTATCCAAATGAAAATGACAGTTATAACATGAACAACACCGAATTTCTTGCTTCAACTTCCAATCCTTTGCTTTGTTGTCTTGTGTTTGACACACTCGCTATTATATATTTTTTCTTCTCACCCAAAAGAAAAAGGTGAAAAAATTCAAAGGGAAAGGAAAATGTTCCAAGTGTCACTTTACCTCATCTTCTATATATCCTTCTTAGTCCCTATTTTGGTACACAAAAAATGGTTACAAGACAAAACTGTAATTGACTTTAAGATGTTTTGCTATGCTACCATTTCCTAACTGGAGATAGAAAAATAGCAACTTTATTACTATAGAACAAAAGTGACATACATTATTTAAAGTGTATCCAAACTGTACATACATCAGATTTTGGGCCATTGATTTTAAAGAAAGATATTGTTTAATCACATACTTATGATGATGCAAAATATTTTATAAATTAATGTCAGATCACCAAATCTGCTAAATATTGTTTTCGTTACTGTATGAATAGATCATTACATCAGCCATTTACTATTTAGACAAAAGAAATTATTTAGTTTGATACTCATTATCGATATTGGTAGTCAGTCACTTATGGTGTTGGCTGTGTAGAATTTTTCAAAATTTAGGCTACACAATATGAAGAGTAGCTTCTCTTCAATAAGATTTGTGTTGAATTTTCAAAATGACATCAAATATTGACGAATACTCAAACAATTTAGAAGTTTTCTTAAGAATATCATACATTTTGTTGATGTCTCATTTTTTTTTTTAACTAAAAGTTTAGGATAAGGAGAAACTACTCTATTTCAAGACTAAGGCATGTCACAAGCCTTAGCAAGAGTTTACAATGATACTTAACAAGTCTCATTTGCTAATATATTGGGACATATCATAGATGAATATGAATAGCTAACATAGTGGGGAAAATAAGATATATAAATACTCATCAGTCATCACCCATACCTAAACAATTGTTTTTTTTTTTTTTTTCTCTTCCCTTCTTTTTTTTCTTTTTTCTTTTTCTATGTGGAATATTTTTGGGTACAGGGAAGCAGCTGTAATTTGCATGAAATCAATAATTGTTCCACATATTGGGCATACCCACTTCAAATAAGCAACTCTCTGAACTTCCTTCTCCTAAGCTTGGTGACCCTTTTAGACTAATTGGATTATGTGGGTTTCTTTCCAGCCTTGTGAGCTGACTCAAAACAGCTTTTAATACCTTTCTGTCACAGGAAAAAGGGTCTAAGCAAGAACCCAAATTGGGTGTTCCTCCAAATGTGGTTGCATTGTTCTTGGCAGGTAAGTTTGTCTCCATTGTAGTGTTAATGTGGTTGAAAATGGGATTGGTTTGGTTTTGAGAGAAAATGGAGAAGCAGGGCACTTGCTCAAAATCATCTAAATGTGTTTGAGCTTGGTCAAAAGTTATGTAAGAATCCATTAATGCAGGAAGAGATGAAGAGCCGGTGTCGTCGTAGCAGCTTCCCATGCTTGGTTTGGCAACAACATCTCTGCTTTTGAAGAACACCCTACACAAAACCCAGTCTTCCTGTATGCAGTCATGAAATTCCAAATTTTTCATTAATACATCAATTAACATAAAACTATGGTCTTGGATGAATGAATGAAAAAATGAGAAACATATTAAATTATGAATTTTTTTTTTTCTATTAGTAATCTTTGGCTTAATTATCTCACAAAGGGTTATATCAGGTGTTTGATATGAAATCTTAGAGGATCTTCTTAGGTCAGCTACCAATATTTTGTTAATTAAGGTCACATTCTTGGCCATGGCCACAACCACAAGTGAGACAAATGTAATTTCGCTAAAGAGAAAAAACTAATTAATTCCACTAAAGTCAAAGTCTTAAACATTTTATTTAAAATCACAACTTGCCTTGCTTCCATGATTCATGTGAAAAACAAGAAAAGTGCAAACAGATATGCTATGAAGATTCAAAATATAGTTGATTGTCAAAACTTGACCATTTCTTGTAAATGGAAAAACAAATCCCCCTTTCTCCGAAAAAAGAAAAAATAAATTGTCTAATTATACACATTAAAAGGAAAACTAACAAAATAATTAATTTAGACAACTAGCTAGGAGCCTTTATTCAAGTGGTAGATAGATCACCGACTCCTTCCAAAACTAGGCAATAGTCAAATTTCCCCTCTTCCTATCCAAGAGTAATTATAAATCCGAATTATTCTGACAACAAAATTAAATTCTAACTAAATATCATTTTCTAAAATAACTTTAAATAAGTATATATAATTTATACCTTGGTTAAAGAAATTTTAGGAGGGCCATGGGAGCCTTCAATGCGAAACTCATGCATGACCCATTCAGTCTTTTTCCCCTTGGGTGCCCTCCCTTGGTAGAACACCAATGTCTTCCTCATACCAACCAGTGTGCCTTTCCGAAGGATTGGCCTATCCTTCCCGGTGGCCTTCCAGTAGCCGGAGGCGGTGGCGCGGTTTGTGCGTAGCCCCGTCGCGTACTTCCGGTCTCGCTGTGTGTAGAAGTACCAGTCCTTCCCTCCCACACATGCCGTTTCTGCAAAAACCAATTCATCATTCATCAAAATACAATATCAAATTAGTGCTTAATTACTTAATTATGATCATCATTATGTATGCTATTGCTAGGTTTGTTTTATTCATTGAAAATAAGAGTCACATATTTAATAGCAACATGGTACTATGGCTGTTTCTTTAAAACAATAAGTGTGGATGAGGTTTATTTCCAAGTCAACTATGACTAAGATTGTTAAATACATGACTACATAATACAAGATTATCACTTGATTAATAAAATCATGAACTTAGATGCACTTGTTTTTCTTTATCTGTCATCATAAGAATTGATAATATTGGTCGTAGCAGCTAGAGAGAATTTAAAAAGTTCTACTAGTCAAGTCATATATATAGACTAGACTTTGAGATTTAATTTGAGAAAATAGGTATTTCTTATAGCAGTGATGATAGAATTATAATCTACCAAAAAGAAAAAGATCAAAAGTAGTTAGAAACGTCATTTTTAAGTTTAAATAATGGTATTTGTTTTGAAGCAATTATTGGATATACTTGAATACAAATAATTATTTGCACTGAAAAAGAATGCAAATTATTCCAAGTACCATTGATATAGGCATCATATATAATTGCAGCTTCTTCCATTATGGTTTTCGTTTCTTCTGATTTGCCTATCATTATCGTTCCTATTCTAATATGGATAAAATACAAAACTGATTATCTTGATTTCATTATCAAACAGTGCTATTATGCCAAAATAATGTAAATTGTGATGAACACGTGGCCTACTACAACAAAGCATTAATGTTGACCCATCATATTATCTGCCTAAAAAATTATATATACATGCATCTTCTAGAAGGAAAATTATAGAAAGAATATTGGAAATGTTAGTAAAATTGCTTTCCCCTAAAGTAACGCTTTACTTGAAAATGTTAGTAAAAGAAAAAAGTTGCATACTTAGCTGCTTTATCTTGAGGAGAAAGAAAAGCCTATTTCATGTCATTTTGATATGAAAATGCAACAATAATTTGATGGAGGATAGTGATAAGACTTGATAGGAGATACAACGAAGATGAAGGTGAGAGTTCACTTCCTTTAATATGAAAAAGAAAAAATGTAATTTAATCATGTTCACATACACGCGTATGGTTGCAATGAAAACGTTTCCATTATTATGGAAATCACTCTCAAAAACACTTTATAATAGGATAACTAAGTTAAAGGTGTGTCATTTTACTCAAAAAGCTTTGAAGGTGATGTATTTGTTTGAATTATGATTTAACTATTTCGAAAGCATTGGTATTGCCCTGTGAAGCTTCCCATTTAAAGTTGCTAACCATACTAACCACAAAGACCGTTAGCTAGGTGTATACGCATGCATGTACATGTATCCATGTATAAAACATATTATAATAATATTAACAATTTACCAAATTTCAAATATTTATCACTAAGTATATATGCAGTGATGGATGTAAAGGGGGCCAGCAAGGGCACTGGCCCCCTCATGTTCTAGTTTTTTTTTAATTTTTTATAAAAAAATTTAGAGAAATATTTAATATTTTCACACTTTAGTAATTAAGGCCTCCACTTTTATAATTTAACTCTCCATTAAATTGTTTTTAAATCCGTCACTATATATGGATGGCATAATTCATATATAAATAGAAAGAGAATATTTAATTAATATTTGAGCCACATATCCATTTTCACCCTTAACTATTTAATCCACCTTTTTGAGGTCCTATATAAAAATACCGATGGATTTTCTAGTAGGTTATAAATATTTATGCTTTCAATTTATAATTTGGAAAGAAGAAAACACTCATGTAAGTGACAGAATATCAACTAATTCAGCTTTCCTATGTTGCTCAAGATCTTTTTAATACACAGGGAAACAAGTAAACAAGTGGATCCAATTCATCCCAAAAGAAAAAGATGAAAAAGTGTCAATTTTGTTTTGTTTTCATAATGATCCAAAGTAGGACTCTTCTACATATTATTTCAAAACATTCAGGAATGCCATCTCTATCAATTTTTAGTTACAATCTTGAATTCAGCTATCTATCAATATTTTGAGAAAATTGTGCTTTGTCTCTTTAGTCATAGTTGGCAAGTGTCATTTCCCCATCACTACACAAGTATATGCATGTAGAGAATGGGATCTATTATAACCATTCGAGTAGCTATCACCCCCACCCACACACAAAGAAAGAAAGGGAACTTCTCCACCTATCATATTTTGAAACGGAACACAACCTTAGAAATTAAAATATCTAAAAGTAACAACTCCGTTTGTAGTTTACCAACCCCAATAGCAAACTTGTCCCTTTATGGCATGTGGAATGCTAAGTATTGAGAGTAAAAAGTGTTAGATATAAAATTACTTATGAGTCTTCACCTAAAAGTTTAAGTTTTTAGGTTGAATCGATTTTTGACATTGTATCATTACACACGCTTCAAGCCTAAAGGGCTTTCGCGTATGAAGGCGTGTTAAATATAAAATCATTCCTAGTTGAATCAGTTTTTGACAAAAAGAAAATCGAATGCAAAACCTTTATAAGATTCTTCAAATTTACTGGGACTCCATTAACCTAAGACCTCTTTTACCACTTGAGTTACACCCAAATGGCAACATTTACGAGATTTTGGGGACCAAATAGAGAGAGCTCCAAGGAAAAAAAAAGTGCAGAAGAATGAAGAACCGTATATTTGAGAAAAAGAGAAAATGATGATGGGGGAAAGATTACTGACCAGGGATATCCCAAGGTTCGCACTTGTTTAGGTCAACGTCGATCATGAGAGGGGAGTCACAGTGGGTCACCTTCTTCATCAAGTAATCACAAACTAGTTCTTCATCTCTAGGATGAAACCTGAACCCTGGTGGTAACTTTGCCTCTACCATGCTTATGTTGCTCATTTTTTGATTCTTTGAACTCAGAAAGAGAGAGAGAGAGAGAGATATAGAAAGAGAAAGAAGAAGAAGAAGAAGCTCAATATTATGAGATCTAATAAAAGGGAAACAAGCTAGGTGTTTATATAAATAGAGGAATCACCAAGTCAACTGGTAATTACGTGCAAGGAGGAAGGGTGAGCTTGTATCTCTCATTAAATTTAAACTTATCACCATTACGGAGAGAGAGGGAATTTGCCTAGGTTTATGATGACGTGGATAAACCAATAAGTGCCAACTTGCTGACGTTGTACTTTTTCTAAGTGGCCTTTTTTGGATGAAGGGTAGGATTGGGGGAGTTTTTGGTCTTTGCCTGTTTCAATGTGTTAAGAATTTATGTGCATTAGATTAATTTGGATGAGGTAATACAATTGAATAGATAATTAAAGTTGGGTGATGATGACATAGTCATTGAGTTTTGTCCATTTCTACTTTGGCCTTAAGGTTGATCGTTTTGGCTGCATGCTCTCTCCTCTCTATTAATTTATTATTTCCTATTTTCTGATTTTTTATATAATTTTTTGAATGTGATTTGTTATATAAAATTAATGGAATTTTCTATATGCTTTGGCCCAAAACTAAATAATTTAGATGTGATATTTGTTGTATTCAGGCTAGTTGTAGAAAGCTGGCATCCACAGGATTTTTCATGAATGACCCTTAGACTAAATTATAATAAGAGAGTTTAATAGAGACAAAATAAGGAAAGACAAAGTCTAAAAATCTTTTAAGATAAAATCTGATAGGAGGGTAGAGGAGTTAGGTAATCATAATCGTCATAACAGTTAAAAAAGGGTCAATACAAAAGGGTTTTATTTTAAATCACGCTATATTAAGTATTAACCCAACACTTCAAAACAGGGTTAGTCACTTTTTTACCCAATTAATCAACACTTCCAATAGGTGTATCTTAGTGAATTCTGATAGCAAACAAATACTATATATATATATATATATATATATCCCCTTAGGACACATAAAATAGGGTTTTCAACAACTCTTGAGAATGAGAGAGAAAATATCAATAACTTATGGTTAGATTTCTTTTTTATATATTGTTGAAATATTCTCAGACCCTTGGGTTAAATAGAAGACCTTTTTTCATTTTTTTATATATTAAAACTTGAAAGGATTAGGTATAACTTAATTTAAATAAGCTTGTGTATTATTTACATATTATCAATTCTTTTACACAAGCACACACATCACAATTAGTTTAGAGATCTCTTAAAAAAGTTGAGGTTCCAAATTCGAATCCCTATCGTCCCATATCCCTTTGCAAAAAATGTCACTTCTAATTTCATTTATTTCAGTTATATCTGGCAAATAAAGTCATTTGATCTATTTTGTCAATTGATAGCAAAGACAATTCCATGAGCAATTTGTGAGAGATTCAACTGCCATACAACCTGATAAACACTTCAAAGTGATCAAAATCATAAAACCTCTACAGTTTTAGCCTTTAACTTCAATTACTTCAGACATTTTGAAATTTCTTTTTATGTGGTATTTGGATTGAATAAAAGCTATATTTCTGATATATTTAGCATTTACTATTAATTTGGACCAAGATTGTATAGAACGAGTCTATGCACATAATTAACAAACTATATATAGAGTGTTGTTAAAATAACTTAAAGTGTGGATTGTATGTATGTAAAAGGGTCAATATTAAAGAAATATTTATCAAATTTTCCTAATTTCTTAATAATGGATGCAACTATTATCAACTCCTTTTGGATATTTAACCTTTAGTACTTATTGAATACCTCCTCTCTAGATACAATAATTAAGCTGTAGTGTGAGAAATTGGAAAATTAATTGTTTATTTGTTCTGCTTAAACATCTGATAAACAATTTGAACATAAACTTGGTCAGTTGGTCTTGCTCATTTCCATTTTATCTAATATATTATATACACTCCATTATTCTGAATAGGAGGAGTATACGTGTAGCTAGCAAACCCACTAAATTATTATCATGAAGTAGATCTATTAGAAGTGATACATTGACAATCGATGGAGAATCCAAATGAGAAGTGTCTTCTGTTGCTTAAAAGTACATTTGGCATAGAATCAGAGATAATCCCTATATTATATCAGAAACAGAATTTTTTTTTCTTTTTTTGTATTTTGACTAGTACCATACAAAATTTAAGTAAGTGTAATTAAAATTTAAATGAATTCAATTAAATTCAGATACTATTATATATGTAGAATATGATGTAATATTAAAATAATTAATGTGTAAATCTCATTACTCGCGCTAATCATACTGGCCAGGTGGGGCTGGCCACACGTGAATCCGATTGCATTTTGTCAATGCAACCTTTATTTTGTCTTTCTAAGCTCCTATAAGTCAACTTAATTGACAATTATATGCTAAGCAGCGGTTCAATTTCAAACCTTTAAGAGAGAGAAAGAGGAATAGTGTCCATGACATCAACTTAAGTCATCAAGACAATAGGGATCTTGCAGGAGCATGAGCATATAATAAAGAATGGTTGAAAAAAGGCACATCTTAGTTATGGAGTGGACTGTAATAGTGCTATTGCAATTGTAGAAAAGAACAACGGATAATGGGAATTAAGGATTTTGATGAAATGTTAGGCAGAAGAAACATGCGGCTGCAAATTTGACTATTTCATGTTCTCTGGTTAGGTAAATGAAGGTTCCCCATTTTTAGGTATAGAATTTCGGTGTATTATGGGCGGCAGGGTCACGTGTGTGTGAAATTATCCTCTAAAGGGAGATTGTTTGGTGGGTATGAATTTGTTGAGTGATTTTGTGTTTAGGGGGGAAGCTTTTGAGTTGTCTTAGTAGGTTTGATTCAGTGTCCAAATTTTACACTATTTGCAGCTTAAAAAACTGACTATCCCTACCTTAAAATGTGCTAACAAAATGGTAGAATAAATGAAAGAGAAATAAGATAACCCTTAATATAAATTTGACTCATTACTTTATTGACAAGTATCATTCTATTGTTCTATGGTTGATTTTCTAAAAAAAAAAAAAAAAAAAGGAAAAAACCCACTTATAGTTCGATCTATTATTTCTTTGCTCCTACATGCAGGGTTTGGAAATTGTTGTATCACCCCATAATTTGGTTAACTATTATTTTTCTATTACTTAAATCGATAGAGGAGAGTTAAAGTGATAACAAACTAAACTATAGAGTAAATTATATAATTTTTTCTTAAGATTTGATGAAATTATATAAATATTTTTTCCAAAAATTACTTTCTCTAACCAAATAGAAAGCTTATGTTATTTGGAAGTCTAATCGAAAGAAATCATCTGTAACTTATCAATTAAGAAAGGAGGTTTTTGATATGTTAAAATGTAAAATAAAAGAGATGTATGTAATCTCTAGAATAAAACTAAAAATTTATTTAATTTTATAAAACCTTAAAAAATGGGTAAATTACTCTATATACCATAAGGTGATAGAATGACATGTTTAAACATAAAGGGCAAAGCCATAATGACCCCAACTACATAAAAATTATTCGAGTTATTTTCTAAATGAAAATATACTGCACTAAAGCATTGTAGTGAAAATTTTAAAATGTAATTAAAAAGATTAATGTATATTTTGGTATATAGTTCATATTGAACTTTATTATTTTTCACTTGAAATATAAGAAATAGAACTCAATCAAAACAGTCACTTGTATTTTAGTTTCTCTAGTGTGGTTAAAGTACCACTTTGCTCTCTATTCGTAATACAAAGTCACTATTGTGTAAGAATTAGAGTTGGACAAGATTAAGTGGGTCATAAGTTATACATTTGAGGCCAAAATATCTATTTTAGTCTTAGAACATTGACTCGGTTTAATTGCATGATTTATTCAGTCTAATACCATCTTATGCAGCGAAACCCTTGTCTTTCAGTTTAAATTGGACACCACCTCCCAGGAGTGACTTTGTCTTAACTATTGCAAAACTCAGGTGCATATGGGTTTTCTTACCAAGATGGGATAAGGAACTGGCTTCTTGGTTTTGTCAAAGAAAGTAGGCCATGCCTTTACCAAAGTAGCAGAACAGTGGAATTAAGCCCAAGATTTGTGGTTGACAAGCAAATTGCGTATCATATTGTGATAATGTTATTTGTTAGTAAAAGATTGCCCTACCATTACTATAACCAAAAGATATACATAGACCATAAGGCGCCTTTAGCAGCACTTTCAGGTATTTTCTTGGAACCTTGTACCAAACTGATCCTTAAAAGTCTACTAGAAAGCAACGACCCTAATCCACAAACGATTCACATAACATAGTAAAATTACAACTTAAAATTTAAAACTACCAATTGATATATGATGAATTTTGAGGTAGAAACCACTATGTTAGCAACAACATAAAAGAAGAGAGTAGAAGAGAGTGAAAGAGAAGGGAACCCATTATTAAGGCTTAATTAGGCCAAACTATTTCAACACGACTCTTATGTCAATGTGACCCCAAAGGGGTATGGTCAAACTCGAAATTAAAGTGTTTTAGACATAAGAGTATGGGCGAATTATAATTAGACATCTCATTCAAAGGCATTATAGTTTGGAGCTAAAAGAATCTTCATTCATGCATGGTCTATAATGCGGCTTAGACAACAGTAAGAGACAAAACAAGCTGCTCTCTGGTGTCAATGCAGTATTTGTGTAACCCATCTAGTATAATCATTAAAGGTTACGACATTAAAAGTCCTTTTTTGGAGAATGACAGTGCACATGTTATCTTTATAAAGTGGTAAGAACATTGGTCCAGGGTCAAAATCCAGCTAATTCTATGTATTTCCTCAAGTTTTGAAAAGTCTAGTACACTTAGTGCACCTCAATCCCTTGTCTCTAACAAACCAATATGGTTAAATTCCATTCAAACCTGAATGATTTATCTTTTGACTAATTCATGAGAGTGATCTTGTGTATATCCCAAACCACTAAAAAGAGTAGTTCTATTTCCAGATAGGATGTATCACATACTTAGTTCTAGCCATTTTTCTTTTTAGTGATGGCTACCTTTCTTGTCATTCTGCTCACTCTCACCATCAAATGGAAGAAAGAAGAACATTCAGTAAACTCAACCGACAAACTACTTTCAAACAGGGCCACTTGGCCCTCCTTACAGGATTGCCATCTGTAAACCAAGCCAACCACACCTGAAACGACAACAGAGGTTCATTTCATCAATTCCTAGACGTTTAAACTTAGTGCAGAGCCAAAAACGCTTGCCTTTTCACTCCTAATATCCAATTGCCTTTCAAACAGTACAACCTCTTGACCAAGAGCAGTTCCCAACTCTATAGATACTACCTCTAATATAGACTTAAACCAAAATGGGCATATATTAATACATTTTTTTTTATTGAATCACTTAAGCACAAAAATATTTCCGGGAACTGGTCAAAGATGGGCAGTTAACAAAATTGACTATCTATTCCAGTCTTCCAGCATCCTGATAAAGAAAGAACTGTTTGATTGAATACCTGAAGGAAATGATGAACCAATCCCGAAAACCTCCTTCATATCTGCCACATCCTTTATACGACAGATATTTTCAGTCCTAATAGACATCTATTGAGTTATCCGTTTGAACCACCTACCGCCAAATCAGTATAAGAAATCAGATCTAAAAGGAATATACCCCATGAACAAGGCAACCCAATCCAGAATATACAAAAAGTGCGTGTAGTAAAGCACCAGGCCATCTTATTAGAAGCATAGTCTAAGAAATGAAATCATATAAGTCCTAATCACATCATTTCATTACAAGATAAAATGCTGATGGTTCCAGTCATTCTTAAAATAACAATTTAAATATTATATATTTTATAATAAAAGATAAATCTTTTGATACTTGGTTGCCAGTAAATTTTCATGTATTAGCATTTCAGCCTACCTCAAATTACATTACTTATGGATAATGTTTTTGCTCATAATAAACAAGCTAGAGGACTTGCACAATAGAACTTGAGGGAGAATGTAAAAGCATATCGCACATCAAAAAGCCAAGGGGAAGAAAGGCAGTATGTAAGATTGGACTCAGTAGTATCATAAAAGTAACTTGCATTTAAGCATTGTTGGTCAATATGGTGTTGTTCCATACCATTCAACTTATTTGGCCAGTGAACTACTTTGAGGCATTACAGTAGTTATCCATAATAAAGTCCCCTTTCTTTTTGCAAGTAATATTTGTACCTTAGGTTTACTGACTTGATAATGTCGGCATGTGAAAGAAAATATTTGAAGGGTCAAATGGGGAACCTCCACAGTAAAAAACTTTATTTTCTATAGATATTACTTCAAGAATCTTCTGATATTTAACCAGTTCTGCTTTGCTCTTTATCAATTTTTGAATAAAATTGGATAAGATCCTGCCAAAGAGAAGGGAAGCAGAAAAATAAAATAAAAGGGTATAAGAGAAACTGCGATTGTATAACAAAAAAAAATACCAGAGAGACATAAAAGAGAAAGAGATTATTACCTTTAAGTAACAGTGATCATAAATCTGAGTCAATCTTTTTTGCAATTATGGCCAAATTCCTAGGGGATAAGTTTGGGTCAAAAATTGGTAACAAGAAGACTTCCAACGCACTACCTTGTTCTTGGAGGAACAGTAATCTATCAAGCAGAATAAGAGTTTCCAAAAGAGGGCCCAAAGCAGCTCTCAGAGACCAATAAGGTCCTATTAGTTCCTGTACATAATGCTGCACTAATTAGTACTTGCTCACTCTCTTTTTAGCTAGGATTAGTGTATAAAAACATAGAACTTCACAGGGGAAAAAAAAAATATATATATATATATATATATCTTTCATAGGAATTTGAGCTTAACAATCTTCTTAATTGCAGTCCAAGCAAATAAGACTTTTTCAATTTATGAGATATTATAGTAAAGTAGTGCCATGAAGTGCAACCTATCTGTAGAATCAAAAGGAAAAAAAAATTACAACCTAGACATCCTACAATCTATATAGTTAACACTCCAACTAAACTGAGACTAGATTTCAAGAAATTGTAATTCTATTCTGTTAAAGGTTGGTTCTTGACTTGAAAAGCAGAAGTTTTCCTTTCTTTCCTGCCAAATATTCCACGTTAGGCAAGTTAGAAATGCTTTCCAAATCATCAAAACAAGCTCTGACCTAGCCTTCTTTATCAGAGAAGCTAACAAACCACTGCATACCAGATAGAGAAAAGACCAAGCACGATAAATAGCCATTCTACACTTTAGGTTATAACAGCAAGTTGTCTACAGCATGGCTATCTTCTTCACACATGCAACTTCAACTTGAATGTATCCTCAAGTTCAGCTCTGAGAACAAAAAGGTATAAAGGTTAACAAAGAAAGCTACCAGCAGAAGATTTGGCCCTCCAAATACTCTAACAAGCAAAGGAACATGACAGCTCTTACATTAAATCTATCAAACCAAGTTAACTCCCATCTCCACTCATGAACACCATCTCTCCCATAACACTATTTGTGGAGTTTAAAACAATCGATCAGACTATTCAACATCCCAATACAGAATGAACTCTACTTTTCTTGAAGAAAACAAACTGTAGGTATTTCTTCCAACTACTTTAATAAGATTCTCAAACACTAGCAGCAGATGATTGTTCAACATAGGAGTCATCTAACGACCCCGACTTTTCCCACACTTTAAGTTCAAATCTCCCTCCATGAATTATATCTTTCATATACAAATCTCCATCCCCATCGTCTGAACAATGTCACATTAACGAGTCTTTAAAGTCTCAATCCTCCCATTTATGCAGGTACATCTTTCCAGTTCACCACATGAAAGTTCAACTGTCCCTCCCAACTTTTCCAAAGAAAATTCCTTTGGAGCTTAAAAAACCTTATTAACACTGATCTCAACTTAAAGAAAAATGTATAAAAGAAGTCATCAAACTAGACAATGTACTCTTAATCAATCTTTGTTGCCTCCCTTGAAAAAATAAAGACATTTCGAACCAACCAACTAATTTGTTGAAATTGCTATTTATTTAGATAAGAATGGCTAACTTACAAATACATTAAAAAATTGAAACAAATTCTTTTTTTTTTTTTTTTTGGCCAAGGGGAAGGGATTTGAATCCATCTTCATATATCCAAAAGGTATGGATACCTGATATAATAATGCAAGGTACAACACAGAAAACAGTATCATATAATAGATATGATAGAAGAAATTCAGCATAAATCAACATACAGAAAATGGCTCTGCTTCCTTCCATATCCCTCGAAAGTTTATATCATCTGAAGGTTTAATAGCAAGATGACATAAGGCAGACTTGCAGAAATTCTCAAAAAGTGAATATTTGTCATCAGATTTGGTCCCTTCACATCCAGCTCTTACATTAGAAGGGATTTCCCCAGGTAAGGCCTGTGTTTCCAATGCTGAGCAGAAAATCCCATCTGCAGCATATTTAGAAAACCAGTGTCTTTATCAGTGATTCAAATGCTCCCACACAGTATCAGAACAAGTACAATTTTATTTTTTTTGATAGAAACAAGTACAAGTTATATCAACTAAGCATGTATAAATGCTCCATGTCATGCAGAGAAATCCTTCCAACTTTTTAAAGTCCTTACTTCTGTAAGAACTCTTCTACAGAAAGGCTTTACTAAGCTACTCATTTCAGAATTCTCTCTCTCCCTCTCCCTCTCCCTCTCCCTCTCAAATTTTCCTTTCTTCCACTCCATTTTAGGTGTTGGAAGGAAAGTCAGCCAAAAAACATACTTTCAATTATAAATGAAAACCATAAGATCTCAAAAAGACAATGATTCAAAATACCAGCTTCTGATTGTAGAGGATCTTTAAGATGCAGCTGAGACTCCACAAATCTCCTTTGATGTCGACGACGCAAAGCCTTCCCTTTACGCCCAATTGAAGGAGTACTCATCATAACTTCTCGATAATGTTTAGAAAGAACCTTCATAAGCAAAGAAAATATGACTTACAATAGAGGGGATGTTAAATAGGAATAAAATGAGATGTTTATCATTTATAAAGAAACACTTCAAAAGGAAGTGCCATCATCAGGAACTGGTGGAAAATGCAAGGGTATATGAATAACATTATTTTGCAATTTGCATGGAGGTTCAAGCATGGTATCTGTACATTCTAAGAGGCGTGATGGTACCACTACCCTCTACGCAAAACACAAAGTGCCACATAATGCATCAGTACAGGCAGAACTACAACCTAGACAACTGGCATTAGATCAAATATTCTTTTCCCATATGTCCAATATCATATTCATACTTTGCCATTCCCCTATTTGTCAAGTAGATGAACTAATTCAATTGCAAGATATGCCCTGTTCAAAAATGACACAGATTGGATACATGTTCTTTCACATGAAAACTAAATGACACAAGGTAAAAATATAAACATCATTACGATGTAATTCAGAGCCAAATTACAGTATGAAACTTCATTATACTCAATTTAGAGCAAGCTGGCCAAAATAAAAAGCATATGAGATAATAAANGATTTTTCATCCTCACTCAAGCATGATAGCAAGACAAAGAGAACAAGCAGATTGAAAAACCATTAGTATAATAGAGCCTCCAATTTTAATTAAAAGAGATAGAACTTTGCTTTAAAAAAATTCTTCCACTATGCTCCAAAGAATAAGATGCTGAAAATGTGGGCAAAGATAATCACAACTAAATCTTTTGATGCAAGCAATACCAGGCATTAGAAGTATCAAACTTTTCTCTTAGAATATGTAAGTAAATACCAGCTGATGATTAAAATTTTGCAGAAAATGGAATGTTCACTGCTGGTTTTCTTTTTTTGTTCTTTTTTCTTTTCCCATCAAAAGAGTAAAATATAAAACCCAAGCCTTATTGCCATCGAGGCATTAAGACTATTGCAGACTACCCCCTGTCCCTAGTTCAAGATACTTTTTGTTTGGATAAAACTTAAATCAAGAAACTTTTGAATGACCTCAGAAGAAAACCTGAAAAAGAAACATCCTGTAGGTGCTTCAAATAGACTTGAGGGACAGAATAAATTCATGCATTTTCACACATGTACATTCAGCAAGGCAGAAAGAGGGGGGGAAATATCACTGTTCTTGTTTCTCAAACATGTATAGTTCTTCCAATAAAGAAAATATTAATGGAGGACAGAAAACTTGACTAAATCCACACCCTTTCCCACCCATCAACAAGTAAGCAAGGGCAGACCTCATATTCTCATTGAATAATTACATGTCAAAATTACTAAACAAGATGGCAGTGCAGCATGAAAAACAACTATATGTAAACCAAATCTACCTCTTTTCTTTAATTTCTATGCTAAGGATAAGATGGAGAGGGGTAAAATCAAGGTATCTATGAAAGCAGAAAACAAAGCAAAGTGATAATTCCATACCATTTGAAAAGCAGCACGGAAAGCATGCAACTCAAAATTATGAAGGCCATCATGCATTTCCAGGCTCCTCCATCTCTCTGCACTCTAATAAAATAAAATATGGTCATCGATGCTATAGATTGTTGACCATCATAGAATAATTATGAATAAAAGCATTAACAACAGAGATATTCATAAAATTTTCTGCATGAATTTTTATGTTTGTTGACAAAAGAAAGTAACCAAAAAGTTCTACAGAAATNAAGCATGCAACTCAAAATTATGAAGGCCATCATGCATTTCCAGGTTCCTCCATCTCTCTGCACTCTAATAAAATAAAATATGGTCATCGATGCTATAGATTGTTGACCATCATAGAATAATTATGAATAAAAGCATTAACAACAGAGATATTCATAAAATTTTGTGCATGAATTTTTATGTTTGTTGACAAAAGAAAGTAACCAAAAAGTTCTACAGAAATTAAATTGCAAAGAAAGGTACAACCAGTGGCTGCAATTTTTAATTACAAAGGGACATCACTAAGGCTCTAGATGATTTACAATTTGAAAGTAGTCACACCTGCAAATATATGCTATGAACACCATATCATTTTCATATATACATAAATTGCAAAAAATATTGATGAAACCAAACCAAAAGGCTTTAAAATCAAAAAGGCTAACCTGATACCATAACCAGTACAAGAGTGTTACTAACAATTTGAAAGTAGTCATGAGACCATAAACATGGCCAAAAAAATGCTGTTTGGGAATTTTGGCAATTTATTGGGAATATTAAGACGTTAAGAAAAACGCTGCCACTACATATCTTCATTTTCTCCCTTATTTTGGTAAAATTAGATACTTTTACCACAATGCCTATGCACAGATATGAACATATTAAAAGTGAAGTGCTAATACAGTAGAGAGAGAGATGCAAAAAGCTCTGGTACCTGGCAAGCAAGATCACGTGCACTTTTTCCAACTGATAAGCCAGTGGATCTTACAGCTTGACTCATTGGGAATCCACACTGGAACCCAGCATCTCCAGTGCATTCTTCGGATAAGAGATTGTAGCAGCAACCAACACTAACAACAGCTTTAACATCTTTACACTCTAAAAAGGTCCTGATAAAGACGTGAATGGAAGAATTACAGTTCTGTAGATCATATGAAAAGGTAACCTACATCAAAATAGTGGCAATATTACAAAACAGGTTGGTCGTCATTGTCACTTCAAGAGGAAATTAAAGATAAAGTTGATAGCGTACGAATAAACGAAAAAGAAAACTTATCACTCAAAGTAAGGATTAATGCAAAGAATCAGAGGTTAATCAACTATAAATCCTGTAACTGTTGGGAGACAAATCCCATTAACTCCTTTCGTAGCTATAATAGGCATCAAAAACAAATCGATATATCCTAACTTCTAACACTCACTTCAGCATGGTTACTGAAAGGTCTCCACAGGCATGAAGCCCAGCAAGAACTGATGAAGTGGTTTTGTTTGCATCACTGGGACAACTAGATTTCCCATGATCTGCATGATTATCTCCCTTTAACCTGGACTGCTCAACATCATCTCTAAGCCAAGACATTTCAGTCAAGTTTTTCAATGTGTCAATGGACAACACTTGACATGTGATTGTCTTTGGCACATATAAATTCTGTATACCTGATCTAGAACAAATGAACAAACAAATTAACATACCAGAAAAAGAACACATAATAATAACTCAGAGATCAACAGCAGCATAATGTCAAGTTTGAACAAGAATTACTAAGAGCATAATGGAATTTGCAATAATTGCAAACACATACATAGTAGCAGCCTTACACTAATTATTTCCATTATTTACAAAATTTTGATATGCAACTATTGTCATGGCAGTCAAGCCAAATTGAATGACTAAATAAATCCAACCAATATAACTGGACACATGCTAGAAATTTTCCAACTTGCAAAACAGTCTTCTGACCATATCACCTTCCTACAAGTCACGATATACATCTTCAAGAAAATACCAGGGGCTTCCTATTTCCAAACATGAGAGAAAATTGCAGGAACAAAGAACCAAAAGAAACAACATACTTAGATTTTCGCATCTGTGCGGCATAGTGCTTTTTAATTCGTTCTGCCCGTGCATCCGTAACACTTCCATGATGAGAACATGCATCAATTGCAATGACAGGATGCTGGTATTGAAAGGAAAGTACTTGTGCAAGATAACCCTAAAAGGAATGAGATGCAGAACGTATTAACAAATGCTTAGAAAACCATGCAGTAAATGCACATGAAATATTTAACTAACAAACATTATCACTAAATGGAATAGAAATCCATGATCAACAAACTCTCATTTTCAACATTCTGAGATCCATTGATCCACCCTTAGTCTTCCAAAGAAAATACTTTGGTAGCTAGTTCCTTCAATTCTAACCAAGTACTGGCCCTTATATTAACTTGCCTCAGTTTCTTAACAAAATGTAAGTTAAAGAACTGAAGCTGCACCTGACCAGCACCAACGTCAACAATGGTATGAACTCCGGCACTGTTTGCAATAAAACTTACAACAGCAGAAAGAACTTCTACCTGCGCACATGAAATTCATTTTCTTGTTGATGTTTAAACCTATAAATTTATGGCTCAAAATGAAAAGAATTCTAGGAATCGAGAACACACACACACACACACACATATATATAGGGTTAGGAAATGTTGACACCAGTATAAAAGTTGTTACACTTACACCATTAAAAAACTCATCGTATAATAATTTTTTTGTCAATCCAACTATTGAATCATGTATAATTAGTATGTAGATCTTAAATACAAAATTTCAGAAAAATTCGAAATTCATAAGTACTTGATCAAAGAGTTGATATTTGCTTGTATTTTCAAAAGCATGTTATACATTAATATAAAATGAATTGATCAAGTAGAAACTAGATATTGACCTCAGAATACTATAAAATGTTGTGTATGATCTACATGATGTGAACTTTTAATCCAACATGGATTTTATGAAAATCACTTTTAATAAAAAGTTATTAATGGTGTAAGATTAACTTAACTCTTACACCAATGTCAATGGATCCTAACCCATGTTTATGTGTGTGTGTGTGTCTGTGTATTGTAAAATCAAAAAGAACACATATATAAACAAAATGCATCAATCAATGACCTACTTCATGTTTTTTCTTTGTATTCATCCCCTGCGCAAGAACACTGTTAAGTGAAGTCACCCTCAGGCCAGGTAATACCTGTGACCAATTATAAGGATATCAACCAAGTGAAGCCCCAGCAGAGCCCCTCACAAGCAGAATTCATCAATAAATACAACTTGGAAAAAATAAATGGCAATGAAGTCTTCAAATTGCCTTTTTAATTATTAATTAATAGAAATGCTCTGTGATGGTTTTGAACCTACTCAAAATGCCAAGGGCAAAAATGAAGGCCATAATCAGATTGTACCATATTAATTGACCAAAGAAACAAACACGAGGATAAGGCATGGACCTTCACAATACGAAGGGTAAATGACCAGGTTAAGATTATATACCATCTGTAAATCTGCTTGATCCCGACAAAAGACCATGGACCTCAATTTTAGGATGAATTCCTTCAAGGAAATTGGCCAGTGATCCTGCCATCAAGATTTTTATTTATTCATTTATTGATAAAGAGGAAATATTAGTCATGCAATATAGCAGAAGCATGCAAAATCAGAGGATAAGGCATCCTCCTAAATGAGCAAAAAGAAGACAAAGGAGAAACATGAGCAAAGGAAACACCAATACAAGAATGCCCCCCAATCCTGCTGCATATTCACTCAAGGAAAACCCTTAAAATTAAGCTATGGCTGAACACTGAAAACAAGCCAAATACACAAAAGTGACAAAGGCAAGAACTTCAGCTTAAAAACTGTAGCATTTTGCTCCAACCAAATGTAGCAAATGGCAAAAATAAAGCATGACAAGAGAAAGCCTTTCCCTGCTTACCACTCTAAAACCTCTATATACTGAATCATTAGAAAATGTTCCAAACTTGTGAGACACACCTGAGCCTCACAGAAGTTGTAAAGAGCCTACACCCTATGTTCCGTGCAACTGAGCAGTGAAAAAATGAATGACAACCAATCTCAAAACTAATAAAACACATAATGCACAATAAATAAGTAGCATATTATTAATACAGCTAAGTACAATTGGTCCAAGTGAAACATTGAACCTTAGAAAGCCTAGCTTTCCAAATAGGGAAAACAAGATGGAATTAACCCCAATTTGTAAAGTGAATAAGGAATTGGAAGAAATATTCGAAAGAATAAACGCTGGAGGAATCCCATGTCCAAACCTTTTTATCCAAATCAAAAGAAAACTGAACAATATCTAGCAAATTGAGAATGGAAAAAAATCAGAAGCTTCCCAGAATAAAATTTCTAAGAAATTTTGGAATCTTATAAGGAGTGTTTATACATTCATTTAGAGTCCACATTTGCTCCACAGTCCTAATAGACGGTCCAGATTAGCTATCCTGGTGTGTTTGTACATTCATTTAGAGTGTTCAAAGACTAACTAAGCTCTAAGCTAAGTCAGAAGGTGTCTTGAACGGCAAGCAAAAGTGAGGTAATAATTACTGGATATGAATTTGGTTCAACTATCCTAGTCCAATTATCTATTCATCCCACAGACTGAACCAATTTAAATCCAAAAAAAAAATAACAGGAAGGCTTTTCAGTAAATGTAGATTTCAAAAAAAAAAATGAAGCTAAAATAATGAAGATCAGCAACATTTGAAAATTAACAACTAAACTAACCTGTACTACTCCAGAAGGAATTAGGAGAAGATTTTTGGTAGGTTCTTTGCGCAGGTAATTGATCCATTCCTTATCAACATCCTCCCATAATCTATCCTGAAAAGAGATCCAATTTTCTATAAATAATTAAAAATTAAAAAAAAAAATGTGTGAAATGTTTCCGTTTGCTTCATGAAAATGAATTTAAAAAAAAAAAATGGCTGTTAATCCGCACATACTCTAAATTGAGCCTAATGCAGCAAGAAAAACAAGCAAATCAATTTTGAGAATCTAATGGTTCAAGATTTTCCTACACTTTTCTCAGTAACCAAACGGAGGTATGGAGGAGGAGATGTAATTGAGAAGAACCTTGAAGAAATTGACGACATGGGCATTGATTAGGAAGGTGTAAGGTGTGAGGAAGTCGATGATGGCGTTGATCCATGCGAGGGTCTCGTTGGCTGTCTGGCACGAATAATTGCACTCCATGGCCGCCATGTCCACTGGTCTCTTTTGGAGGGAAAGCTCTTAGCTGCGTGTGCACTCTGAGCGCCAAAAAGGAATCACAACTCAGAACTCAGAAGCGAGCAAAGGCAAAGCGAGGCCCAAGCAAAATAACAAACAAAAATTAGAGTTCATTTTTTCTTATTTTAATTTAATCTTGGTGCACAAAAATTACTCCTAAAATAATTTAACTGTTAAAACTATATATATATATATTGTTTGATATTACAAGGATGTGAAAATTGCACACTATATAATTTGTCACAATGTGATTTATCATGTTTTTATTTATTTTTTGGTACATTGTGATTTATTGTTTAACTCTACAATCTACATGAAAACATAGATATCTCACATATGCAAGCATGATGAATGACACTATGATTTTTTGTCAAGTTACCTTGGAATTGAGATTGTGCAAATTCTTGATTAAATTTAGTCACGCCTTTCTTTAGACTTCCTACATCATTTCCATATGAAGATTATGTTTGAAAGAATAAGAATATTTGACCATTCAATCCCAAGAATGAAGATTTTGAATAATTCTAACGTGTCACTGAATGTTGTTGGTACAAACTTAGCCTCTAGAGCTCTAGCATAATAATGCTTGTCGTTCATACTAATAAGTAATAACTGGGGACACACACGTACCTTGTAGAGAAAAACAAAACAAAAAATTAAAATATCAATTAATTGATCAGAAACAAAAATTAATGTTTCCACGTGAAAAAAGATAGTTAAAATTGTGGTAAAATTAGTATAGAGTAAAACTCTTTTTTAGTCCTTAAAAAATGTAGTCACTAATAAATTCGTCATCCAAAAATTTTTGGTGACAAATTGGTACTTGAATTATTATTTCGCTGACAAATTAGTCCTCTGGTAGGCAATATCAATGAAAAGAAAATGAGGACTTGAATAAGAAAATGAGGGCTCAAACATAGCTAAGCAAGATCAATGAAAAAAATTTAGGAAATAAGTCTGCAGGAGTCCAGAACTTTTCTCATTAAAGTATCATATAACTAATTTGTTAGACAGAATAATAATTCAAGGATCAATTTATTATTGAAAATTTTTAGAGGACGAATTTGTCAATAACTGCATTTTCCAATGACTAAAAAAAAGTTTTACTCATCATTATATTATGATCACGTGTATTTATGCTGCTCCAAATGTGACTTTTCCAAAGATTTTATATTAAAAATATTGCAATGAATTAAAAATATTCAAAAAAATTATCTGATAAAATATGATAAATGTATTGTAAACCGCACATTAATTAGTAAAGTGATTTGTAAAATTTCTTGTTAAAGCCATTATGGGAACTACTATTATAAGGTTACATGAATAATGCTTTTACTTAAGAAAGGATAATCGTCAAAAGAATAGTATTATTAAAAGTCACTGCATCTTCAAAGAAAGTCTTATAAAGTATATATTTTCCTTCTCTAACTTATTTTCACACACACTCATACCTCTCTCTCTCCGTCCCTCCCTTGTCCTAGTTAACTTCAGTGTCGAAGGTCGTGCTGGAGCTTCAGCTCCAACCTCCCTTGACCATTTTTCTCTCTTTTTAAGTTACCGACCTCACCCTAATTTCGACAATGACAAATACCGTATATATATATACTCCTATATAATTTCATTTCCTCGCTTAATTTTCTGATGAATCTCTCTCATCTAAAATAATATTAAAGTTATTCCTTTAGTTTTGGTATTAATATGATCTATATGTGAACACCTAAATACTTGTTTTTGTATGATTTATAACATTGGCCTGTGATGTTTTGATTATATATGGTAATTAATGAATTATCGCTAAGAACAATTGGATAATAAAATAGGTTAATATTGAAGCTAATCTTGGGTTGAAAAGGAGAAACTTAATAACATTCTCTTTCTCAATTGAAAATGATCATGATACAACTCTTTGTTCTACACAAGCTTTTAGCGAATATATTTTGTCGAATAACTATAAAAATTAAAATCCTTTTATATATATATATTTTTTTTGGTTGGTTCTTTGTTGCTGTAGTTGGCCATCCTAGCTAGATGTTAAACTTATATTTGGTGTGAATGGAAAAAAACAATTTTGTGATGAAGTACTTTCGCAACTTTGCTTTATGTCCTTTCTATGTGAACAACCAGTAGATACTTTGTTCATTTGCAAAATAAAAAGATAAATTGAAGGGGCCTCAATATTGTCGAGAACTGGTTTAACAAAAAAGATTAAATTCTTAGGTGAATACCCATAAATAATTTTATATTTAACACGTTCCTCATATAAAAGTTATTTGGGTTCGAAGCATGAACAAAACATATGCACACTTATATCATATGATGAAATTTTAATTTAATTGAAAAAATAAGGGGAAAAGGATTTGTTATCTTGACCGTTTGGTCAAAAAAGCTCTGATACTATGTCAATAACCGATTTAACCTAAAAACTTAAGCTATTAGGTGAAGACCTATAAATAATTTTATATATTTAACAAATATGACCATCAAATACATTAGTGTTGTAGATATTTAAACAAATAATGCTATTTGTATGTTGCTAATTTTATTTCCTCCACTTATTTTTTGATGAATCTCTCTCATCTAAAACAATCTTATAATATCTCAACTACACTCTTAATTCCTTTTCCCTTTTTGACAATGTCTTATCTAAGCTGAAAGTCGAGCCAAATATGTATTAAATGCACAATAGTAAATGAACTAAGGGTCAGATGATGATATTCGAGCTCTAAAGCTTAAATTAGTACGATTCGAGCTAAAGAGTATAGTAAATGTTAAAGGAAGCAAAAGTCCGTATACCTGTTGCTAAAAGCTATTTATAGATGAGGGTTAAAGGGTATGATAGAGACATGCTTAATGGAGATTTAATGATGTGAGTCTTTGATAAAATAGGCATCTATGTAATGGGCTAAAAGATTAAGTATCTACACTTTTGCTACTCAAGTACATTCTTTTCTGATTAGTGTTTTTCTTCCCTATCCACATAAGAAAACAAAGCAAAAGTCTCAAGTCTTTTCTGCCTTGTTGAGTGTTTTCTTTTCCAATCACAAGAAGAAACAAGTACCTAAAGTACTACGCATGCAATTGAACAGAAAATAATCCAATACTACAAATCCCATATTGAAATTGAGGATAGGAATGAATATAAAATTGCAGTGACATACTCAGACAAAATAATTGAAGTGACATAACTTTTAGTTGATGTAAACCTTTGTTATCAAGCTTTATATTGACATACTTTTTTTCTCAGCTTTTGAGATGATTATAGCAATAAATTGCTTTTCTTAGTTTAAATTTAATGCATAAAATAGCATTTTAATTTTTATTTAAAATTTAAATCATTCCATGAAAAACCATTTTTAGTAAATAATTAAACAAAAAAGTGTTTACCGTATATGGAATTACAAAGAACATAAACAAAGGCAAAAACCAAGCAACCTTTGGCAATCCATTTAGTTATATACAAGTTGTCGGAATATTGTCCACTAAACGTTCATTAAAAGGGCATAGATTTTTTATTTTTTTTTCCATTATCTTGTTTCCTTTGTCGGCTTTGTATGTATCATTATTTTATTTTCCTGTCTCTCCCAAGAGCATTATTCATGATATGTTTTATCCAACAATGATGTTTGCTTGGACGGATCTTCAACTTTTTCTCAATTTCATACATTTTCTTTGACCAATTATGCTGTCTATAATTTTTTAACTTTGATACTGCTTTTTCAAATATCACTAACTGTTTAATTTACTATCATTTCCCCCCCCATTTTTTCCCATGCTTAGGTGTCATCTTCATAACACACTTACATTTTTTGGGATTCATATGTGATGAGAAATAAGTAAGTGGAATTATTTAATACATTCTTTAAATGCACTATAAAATATAAATAAATCAACTAAAATACATAAATTAATGTGTTTATATAACCAATTTTCCTTTAACACTTTATTTTATGGTAAAGTTAGAGATGAGAAGGACCCAAACAAAATTTTATCAGCTTTTAATTTTAACGATAAAAAATAAACAATTTTGTTTTATAGAAAAATATTATAATATCCAAATCTTATAGGAACACTTTCATCTTTTTTGGCTCCTTTTTTATTAATTAGTCAATAAATCTTAATTATTTTACTTTTTTTTCCTAGAAATATAATAGAGTGAGAGAGTGGGAGAGTTTTTTTTTTCTTAATTATTTATAAATGGAACAAACAAAAGCTAGAAGAAGAAAAACAGCTAGTGATAGCAATTTCTGCATATTGGACTTCAAAATATTTAGGAAATTTGTCTGATTGTCATTCTTATGAGAATAAAAATATGAGAAATAGCTCTTTTATTTTTTCATTCTCTTCGCTAATTCGAATTCTTTTAATTGTAATTATGATCTCTATTTACTTATAAATTAAAAAAGAATAAAAATATTATCACAAAATGTTTATTCAAGAAAGAGCAAATATTAAGCCATAAAGCTAAAGCAGATTTTTTTTTTTAGCATGAGCAAATAAAAACAAATTAAATTAAATTAATAAGCTGTCAAGTTTTATTTTAATATTTGAAGACCTCACTGAATACATGTGATTAATTAATTTTTGGCTTCTCACGATCATATCTTAATTACTTTACTTGATCTAAGATTAATATCTAAATGAATGAGAAAATAATATTCATGAAGTATATTTTAATGATTTTATTAAAAAATACACAAAAAATTATATAAATGCAATGAAAGAAAACGGTTTCAACTCTCTAGAAATTTGTGATTAGCGTAGATGGATTAAGAAAAAAAGATTAGAAGAGATAAAATTAAAAAAGGGAAAAGTAAAGCAAAGAGATAGACACATGGCCCTAGTCAGCATGTAGCTACACAACTGTTATATATGTACCTTGTGCCATTGGCATGGCACTGCGCGGCACGATACACTATACACAAACACACTCTACAAACATCAAACCCTAGAATTACCACACCAGATCCCTCTCTCTAACTCTCACTCTCTAGTCTCTACTTCAGCTGAGAACAAAACATTGCCACTGAAAAACCAGCAAGTACATGATCCACGCCAATGGCTTCAGCTTGCGTCAACAACATCGGAATGTCGCCGGAGAACTTCCTTGACTGCCCGCCGGCCACCTACCCCTCTTATGGCTGGTTGAGCCCTCGAATCTCATTCAGCCGCGACGATGACTCGTCCAGGGCCAAACCGTATTCCGTCGACAAACCGTCTGATCCGCCGGACAAGCCAGATCCAGAACCTTTTGCCGGTGATTTTGAGTTCCGGCTTGAAGATCCAGTCACAATGCTTCCCGCCGATGAGCTATTCTCCGACGGGAAGCTCGTCCCGCTTCAACTCTCGTCCGTTAAACATTCATTAAACGAGTTGACCTTGCCGGAGATTCGGTCGCCGGAGACGGCGAAGTCTGGTCGGAGAAATGTTATTTCCGGTACGGACCCGTACTTGTTCTCCCCGAAGGCTCCGAGGTGTTCGAGTCGCTGGAGGGAGCTACTGGGGCTGAAGAAGTTGTATCAGAGCGCGAACGCGAAGAATGAGACACAGAAAACGACGCCGTCATCTTTTAATGCTAACAAATCCTTGAAGCATTTTCTGCATAGGAGCTCGAAATCATCTTCGTCTTCTTCCTCAGACGCTTCCTTGAGTTTGCCATTGTTGAAGGACTCGGACTGCGAATCCGTTTCGATATCTTCTCGTCTCTCTCTTTCGTCTTCCTCCTCTGGTCACGAACACGAAGATCTCCCTAGACTCTCTCTCGATTCTGACAAGCCCAACCAGAATCCAAACCCAAACACGATTTCCCTCCATCGTAACCCGAGAATAAGGTTGGTGAAGGCAAGAGCAGGGTCGTTTGACAATAACCCAAGATCGTTGACGGATCACCCGACGGGTAACCGGGTCGGAAGGAGTCCAATCCGCAGAGCTCCAGGGGAAGCTGGTGGGGTTACCAGCAGAGGAGTCTCGGTGGACAGCCCCAGAATGAACTCCTCTGGGAAGATAGTGTTTCAGAGCTTGGAACGAAGCTCGAGTAGCCCAAGTAGCTTCAATGGCGGACCCAGGTTGAAGCACAGAGGAATGGAACGGTCTTACTCGGCCAATGTAAGGGTAACTCCGGTTCTCAATGTCCCGGTTTGTTCACTGAGAGGATCTTCAAAATCCGGTTCGGTTTTTGGGTTCGGCCAACTCTTCTCTTCTCCACAAAAGAGAGAAGGTGCTGGTAATGGAGGAAGCAACAAAGCCCACCAATACACCAGCAACGGTAGGCACCGTTGTGATCGGAATTAACCCAAAACACCATAACAAGAAAGGGTAACAATTAGGCTGCTTAATTTTTCTTCTTTTTCTTCCTCTTTTTTCCCTACAAATTTCTGTTCATGCTTTTAATCTTTAATGAAAATATTGCAGGACATTGTTGATTGGGGTTAATTTTCTTTCGCTTAAAAAGCTTTAGATAATGTAAATACACATCATGATGATGATGATGATGGTGGTGGTGATCTTGTTTTTGTTCTAACTTAGTTAAGCTTTTTTTTCAGTGCTTCAATAGCTGCTTTTTGTTATTTTCTGACCTGAAAGATATGGAATCTCTACAAATTTTACTTTTTTTTTTTTTTAGTTTAATAGTAAAATTTATTTTTTTAAAGATCTGTATCATGTTCATGTTGAGCTTATCTACTCTGTCTGCTTCTTCTTAATTTTTTAGATTTATTTGTTGTTTACTGTGAAGTTTGGGAAATGATGCCAAGATTCAAACAGATATCAGAGGCGCCAGCGCTGCTGAATTATTTTTTGCACGTCAGTCTGATCCCAAACTATTTTTTTAATTTTATTATTTTTCTCCCTTTTTGGGCTTAACCTCAAATTATTTTATTTAGCTAAATGACAAGAAGTTAATTTTATTTTGATTAATGGATAAGTATATTTATATCTTGGGACGTTAATGTTAATGGGTGAGTGGTCGGTGGTCCACCACATCTGACCCTTATTCTGACCTTTATAGGAGATTCAATTGGGTGGGGCAAGCTTCTTAATCAAAATGTGTACTTTGATAGAAGACATGCCATAAATCTCATAACGGATTACCATCTTTTAATGACCAAATTACATGGTTTTCACTGTTACTTTCCTTTTCAATGTCTCTTAAGATTTTGATACATGGGGTAAGGATATCAACAAATTTGGTCATGTTTTGTCTTCACCTTTCAACATCTCCTATTGCAAGTGAAAAAGATTTCAGACAATATTATGCTTAGCTTTCAGTTAACGGGTCCATCAGTAATTAGGTATGGTAGGTCCATTTCTTGTTTGTAGCAACCAATTTGCTATTCACTTCTGAATTCTATAATTGAAGGCCTTTGGATATATCATATATATATATATATATATATTCAATGGTTACAGTTCAAGTTCAATAGTACCATGGGATGCTTGATTGGCTGATTCAACATAAAAGAGAAATACTAATTGTACAAACTTATACAACCCTACTAGTTAATATACATGATTTTTTTTTTGGTATTTTTGATTATAACTTTAGATTCGAATATAAAATTTACAAGCTCTGAAGACGATTTTAGTATCATTTAATTACAAAATAGTATGAATTTGTTCATTCAACAAATATGCTTCAAGTAACTACATGTGGATATTTTTAAACCATGCTTAAATTTTTACACCTCTTTTGTATCAATAAAAGCTTAAATTGGATTCAAATAGTTATAATTTTTTTTTTATACTTTTATTATTATTTTAAATTCAAACACAGAATTTATTAGCTTTAAAAATAATTTATATAAACTATTTTTTTATAGATTAAGTTCATATTTTATTATAAAAAATTTAGTTTTAAATTCTATTGAAAAAGGATTGAGTGAAAAGTTTATGAAAGGTGAAACTCCCTTTGATAATCTCTTAATGAACCAACATAGAAAGTGTTATTTACCCTTGATCGATTCCATGATTGGATATGTGGCATCCCAAACCATGTACACAATTTGAACTCTTCACAATGGTCCTAAGCAGTAAGCAAATAGGGAAAGAAAATGGCATGTGCTTAAAAAGGCAAGTTTTATCTAGAAAGATGCCAAAATGCTAACATGTCGCCATATATTACCCTCCTTAGCCCTAGCCATCTTAATTCATAAAAGGCAACCCATGTGAGAGAGTGGGGTTATATAGGGATTCACCATGATGTGTTTTACAAAAATTTATATTTCTAAAATTCAATAGCTATTTTAGAAAAAATTGTAATTTTCTTAAAACAAATTTATTGTAAACATTCACATTTTTATTATAAAAAAAAAGTAACAACATTTTTTAAAAAACAATACTCAATGTTATAAAAAAAAAATATGAATTTTTATTTAAAAATTGCAAATAACACTCACGTGCATCGTTTTACAAATGACATCATACGATCATAGCATGATCCCGTTATATGGGAAATCTCTTGTTTGGATCATTGTAAAGAGGGGGAAAGCAGCTGGGAAAATAAAATAGGGAATCACATGATGACATTAATTTAGTGATGGTGAAAAGGACAAGAGAGCCAGTGAAATTTACCATTTTTTTATTCAGTGTTTCTCACATGCGAAATGTAGCAAAGTAACCTTTATCTCTCATTTCCATTCTGTTCACATGTAAGCAAGTGGAAAAGTTTACTTTTTTTTTTTTTTTTTTTTCTCATTACCCAAACAGTTGATGGGAGTTCGTTCGTTTAGCGCAAATTTCCACTTGTCACTGTCTAAAGCAGAGTACCGGGTATTGTCCTCCGTCCCATCCCATCTCTTCGCTTTCGCGCATGCTTTGGGTTAGTGTCTATCGAGAAATCCTTATTCATTTCCACGTTAATAACAAGCCAAATGCACTATCTTGTCTTTTCTTTTAACCTTGACTAACTTATACTAATTAAGTTAAAAAATTAAAAGAGATTTTTGACATGTAATATCTCATATCATATGATATAATTAACGTGTAAATAATATATATATAAATTAATTATTTTAAAATTTATTTTAAAAATAAAATAAATTATATTTATATTTAATAAAATATAAAAATTATATATTTTTATCACATCAATATAATATAATATGTTCATATAGTATTATAAAATTTTAAAAATTAAATCATACAAAAATAGTTGAAGTAGAGTCTCTTATATNTTTTTGATGGCCTTCACTAACTTGTACAAGTTGATAGAATTTAAATCATACAAAAATAGTTGAAGTAAGGCATCGAATATTGTTAATGCGAGCCAATGAAAAATTTCATTAGTGCACAAGTAATAATATTTATACATTAATTAGATTTATACTAATTTACGCTAGCATAGATTTTTTTGGTTACAATAGTACACAAATTTAAACTTTTTGATCTTTTACAAATTACCAAATCTCTTATTATCATATAATGCCTAATAATTTAATTTACATTCATATAGTTCACACAATACAAATTACTTGACCTTATATAACTTTTTGTATGATTTTTTTGTTACAATAAAACGCAACACGCTAAAAAAAGTATACGGCAGGTATAAAATTCTAAATATCAATTATTGAATTCTTATAACAAAAAAAATGGGTCATTAAACTCATCCATCATTGAATTGTATGATTTAAACTTTACCAAATCAAAAAATATGATAATTATATGGAAGTTTTTCACATATAAAAAATGTATGTGATATTTTTTTTGATGTAACAGTATTATAATCGTTAATGTGAAAATTAATTTTAAAAATAAATGATTAAATATTTTTACATTATTAATTATAGTATTATTACATAAAAAAGACATTACATATCTCATTCACATAATAAAATCTTCTAATTATATTAGTAATTAAGAAGTAATTTTTTAAAAAAAATAAATTATCCATACACTTTATCCCTAAGTCACACCTTGTAAATACTAGTTTTGATTTGACATTGGGGCGGTCATTGATGGCAGAGTGAGTCATAGCTAGAAGGGAGTTAGAATTTTGGTATTGTTATGTTATGTCGTGGGGTAACTAGTCATAGTCGTAGTCATAGTCATAGTTCTATCATTTCTATGAGCCTAACCTTTTGGAACGTTACACCCAACCTGAGGAGCCTAAACGGCAACGCCGTTGCAGCCACGTAAAATTGTAATAGTAATGCTTACTATTGATTTTTGTTTTTTTCAAGTGTTTTCATGCTCGGACTTTGATGTATCGTATATGATAGGGGTATTTGTTTGACCAGTCTAAGTGGGTCTCTTCCTTTGACACTTAACAATTTTTGTCCCATTTGAGTTTGCGCTTTGTGTTGTGTTGTGACAACGTGAAAAATTGATAATTGTGCAGTCATTTTTGGTGTGCCCTAAAACATCACAACAAGGGCAATACTGTCTTTTCACTAACCCATAATTCACTTGCCCCAATGATGCTCCTTAGTCCTAAACCTGTGTGACTCTTTTCCAAGTTTTACCCTTTAATGACCATACTTAATTGCAACTACCACTTCTCTTTTGTAGGCTTCATCTGGATATTGATGTGACTTATGATAATATTTAGGTTGTTTTTAACTTTTTAGTTAGTCAGCTCAAACCTTTGTAATTTTTTTTTATTTTTTTACTGTGCTCGCTAACACTACTTTATAGGGTTGAGGATACGTGCAATCATGTCTTTCTTGCGAGGTAAATCAGCTGAAAAGTAACCTTGGGTTAATTAATTCGACCCAACAGAGTCATAACCACATCACAGTCTAGCTCAGAGGACTATTAAATACCTATTGATAAAGGCCAATACCATTCATAAACACTCTTATCCAATCCACCATTCCACTAACTTCACTTTTTATAAATTGTGGGGTTTAGATAAATTTTAGGTAATTTTATTTTAATAATATATTTTTACAAATTAGATAATTTTTAAACTATTTATTTAAAATAAATAGTTTTAATATTTTATTAATTTTTAAATAAAAGTGAAATATATTTTACTTGTGTAAAACGTATATAAACTAAATACATTTTAAAGCATTTGAACTAATAGTGTATTCACTATTCACAAATAGAGACTTAAAAAAAGTAGAAGTGAACACGCTTTAGAATCTAAAGTGTGTTCACTTTCACTATTTTTCAAGTTTTCTTTCGTGAATAGTAGGCACGAGATTGATTCAAATATTTTAAAGTCTATTCAGTTTATACACATTTTATACAAATAAAACGTGTTTAATTTTAGTTTAAAAATTAATAAAATATTTAAAACTGCATATTTTAAGTAAATAGTTTAAAAATTCTCTATTTTAAATAAATAGTTTGAAAACTGCTTCATTTATGTAAATAGTTTATAAAAGTGTATTATTAACGTCAATTTGTCTAAATTTTAACCTTCTCAATTATAAAATTGAGTGAGTAAAACTAAAATCAAAAGTATAAATTAAAGTGAGACTCATGGTGGTAAAAAATGATGTATATTATACGATTCAATACTGTTTGTTTCATAGAGGATATTTTGATAGATAAGCAAAGTGTATTTTATTATACAAATTTTATGTTTAAATCTTATTAAAATAAAATGATATAAGATTATGAGAAGAGATAAATTATTTTTTATTATATAACTTATAGTGAGAAAATAAAACAAAACATATTATTTTTTGCATATTAATTACTCTCGAACCATTTTAAATTGTGCATGCATGACAACATCAAATTTTAAGTAAACTTAGTTAAAATTTCTAAATCTAATCAATTTTTTTTTTGGTGTGATTCACATGTGTATACTATTGTCTCATTGCATATGTCGTGCACCAAATTACTTATAGCTAAGTGATATTAAAATTGTCTTCAAGACTTATAAGTTTAGTGTTCAAATTTAAAATTGTAACCAAAAGTATAAAAAAATTACATATATCATTCAAGAATTCTTTCTCATTGAAAATATAATATTTGCATACTAATTCTGTGTTCCTACAACTGAGTCAAAGATGCACTAATATAGATATACTAATGAGAATGTGAGTAAAGCAAACAAAAAAAAAAAAAGCAGTGGGTTTAATCTAATTTTGGACTTCCAATTAAAATTTAGTTGGCTCTAATTAAATTTGAATATTGATATTTATGTAAGTATAAAAGAGATGTGCACTGATAAATATAAAGAAACATAACTCTTAAATACTCAAGAATTACATGGTAACACAGATATACCAAAGAAAGAAAAGAACATATAATGAGAATATTCTTAGCAACAAATACTTTATAATTAAAGAAAATATCATTGGTCATATTAGTTAACTTTATACTATCTTATATTATACATTTAACAAGATTTAAATTTATTAAACCTATCAAAAACTATACACAACTCACTAAAAATTAGATCTAAGTTGAAAAGAAAAAGAAAAAGTGAGACTACCTACCACTTAGCATTTCTCAATAATCAATATTGAATATGCTATTTAAAGCATGATCTAAATATATACTCCTACAATATCTTGTGTGATTTGCATTGTGTGAATAAAAAATTAGTTGAATAATGAGTGAGAGAGGCCTGCAAAAGGCTGGGGAATTAGAGGCATGAAAGAGAGAACGTGCTCATAGACAGTGTTGCCTCAGAATAGATTCCCCCAATCCTCCAATCCCTTTAAGGCTTTAACCCCACACCATATGCACCACTGCACTTGTTTGTAACGTGCTCTTTCTCTCTCTCTTTCTCTCTTTATGGATCAGCGCATTTAGGAAAGGAAAGAGGTCGGAAGGGTAGAATAGAATAAAAGAGCCTAGAGGGTGCTAGTTGCTAAAATGCACAAAGCCAAGGCTACTCAAGGTTTGAATTTGGGGGTTGAAAATTTTCTTTTGAATGCAGTACGTTTTTTGAATTGTTTAGGGAGGAATTAGCGTAAAAACTGATTCAAAAATACCTTTTATTGTTTGAGGTTGAAATTTTTCTTGTGAATGAAGAAATTAGCACAAAAACTGATTCAAAAATACCCTTATTATTTGAGGTTGAAATTTTTTTCTTGAACGGAGAAATTAGCACAAAAACTAATTTAAAAATACCCTTACTGTTTAGAGTTGGAATTTTTCTTTTGAACACACATATATGCGTTTTTAAAATTGTTTAGAGAAAAATTAACGCAAAAATTGATTTAAAAATACCCTTATCATTAAAACTTATAGGCTAACAAGGGATTATGTTATGGATAGCTAAGACTACTAAAGAGGGCCAAGAAAAGGTGTGAGGGTGAGGGGGTGGTGGCTGGCTGACTTGGGAAAATATTCTTGTCCTTCTTATCTTTACTTTACAATGGCCCCCTTTCCTTGAGAAGATTTAAGGGGCAGATGCATGGTTGCATATTTTTATTCCAATAATTCTAAGGTACAACAGTACTATCCCCTGTGGGGGCATGTGAAACTGCTTCATGTCACATCACCGTATCTATATGAGCTGGACGCGAAGGATAATTTGTTCTTGTTATCTATCATCCAAAGGGTCTCCATTGTAATCAAACTGTCATCACTTTTGGCATTTTCTGCTTCTTTCCTAAAGACAAAAATCCTTTTACCGTTTTACTCTACCTCAATCGCAACAGTTGAAACTCAAGTAGCATTACCATTTCCTTAAAACTCATATTCTGAGACGAAGTAATTTCACTTTTTAAGTTTATTAACAAGTCCTCATGAATTAGAGTAACTTAATACAAGTCAAAATAATTAAACATTAATTGAGCATCATTTTACATTTTGCATAATCATTAGTGCGAGTTGAGATTACTTTAATTTATACTTAGTTTTGAGAAGGTAGTAATACTAATTAAAAAAAAAACATTCCTAAATAATTTAATAATTGGGAATATTATTTGTGCATATATCATGATTTCATAGATAACGTCTTCCTTCTTCAATTGTTTAACAAAGTGCCATGATTCAGAGAACAATTGGTTTAAGTAATGAGATTTAGTAATGCTTGGGAAAATTTGTATCTGTCAACTAATGTGAGGACCAGAACTATCTTTGATTGACCCTTTTTTGCATTTAATTGTTTGCGCTAAAGAGCTTTTTCTTCCAATGATTTCCATGACCTGGTAGGACCCAAAAAATTAATGGAACTGGCTTCAGGTTTTGAAGTATGGGTTGCGCACTTGGTTTCAATTTTGGAGAAAATTAAATGGGCTGGGTTGCCACCAGCTAACAGAGCATACTACTTTTGATGAGGCACCAGCTGGCTGCTAACTTGCTATTTGAAGAGAAACTTGATGGGATACCTGTTTGGCGTAGCTACAACCTGCTATAGTTTCTCATTTTATTTCATTTCCAACTGTGGTGTGACTAGTTTCCACATAACATTTCCCCTGCCCCCCACCCTTTTGGGTCCATCAGAATTTGGACTATACAAAGAGGGTAACTCATCCCTCTCCAATAAATTTCAACTCACTCACTCTTCATGAGATTTGAATCTAACCTGTCTAACATCAACCACAGTGCTCACAAAACGGTAAAATATGCTAAAAACCAAAAGATAGTTGTAAATTTTTGGCTAAATTGTTCTAAATGTGCGCGCCCAAAGGCAGATAGTAGATTTATGAAGTTCTTTGGCATGCTGTAATTCTGTGTCATACTCTTGGAAACAATAGAGAAGTCAATCAACTGAAGTTCCAAGTACCCCCCCGCACATAAGATCAAGCCTACAATAAAATTTGAAGGTGTCTGGACCTCCTAACACATTCCACCTTCTGATCTACAATTTGCATTTCAACTTACTGATTTAAAAACAAATGCAACCTAAAAGCTTGTGTGTCACTAAGAAAGCAGCTCGCCAAGAAGAATATAATTTTCTTTGCCTCAGAATAATTGTCTGTTGAGCTGTAAAACATATTATTTCAGTTTAGGGGGTTAAGGGTGCACGGCGCAGTCAGACATGGAGATAAAGAAAGTTGAATACAAGTATACTTAGCTGACAGTTGATGCCAGTTTATCCAGAACCTTCAGTGGTTGTCTTCTCTGCAGAATTACATCCAAAAAATTTTGGTAGTAAGAATATGGATAAAAAGAGGGCAACAAGTGTATGAATCTTTAATAAAATATATGCTAAGGAAGGATTCAGATAATAATCCAAATAATTATATACAACATAGATGCAGAAAATCAATTCCTCATAACTACAAATTAGTCATGCAACTACTTATCATAGCAAATCCAAACACCATTTTTCCTCCTTGTTACAAAATATCTTAGGCAATTAATTGACTTTCTAGCCTAGCCTTCACCTTCATTGAGTTATCAATAATGAACAATCTAAATCAGATTGCCACACGCTTGGACTTCTGATCTGTTTGTCTATTTGTGAAATACAATCACTTCAAGGCACCTTACTTTTTTTCAGGAACAATACTCCAAGTCTTACATGGTAACCAGTATTACAATTAGGACTGTCAAAATCTTAACTGGTCCTAGCTACAGATTTAAACATATAATCCATTCTGACCCACTTTCCATATCAAGCCAGAACAGCCAAGATTCTTTTGGGCATGTCTGACAAGATAACTATAATGATGAACAGATGATTGATCTGCACTATGATAACTAGAATGATTGATCCCAATGGAGTACTCATTGCAACTGCAAGTGCATGTCAGTCCAATAACTTTCTTTAAATGAATGAACTCAGTATTATAATAATGAGAAAAGTAATTAAGGAACTTTCTCCAACTGAATGAAATGTAGGTCACAAATTGGCTGAAGTAGTTAGTAGTGGGGTTCAAGTTATTAACATATATGCGACAGAGGACAAGATTAATAACTCCACTGCAGAAAATAAAAGTTTTCCATGGGTATTTAAGGGAATATTTAATAACTCAGAAATCAGAGAACAAAATTCATAGTAAGAAGGTCCTGTAGAGTTTACAAGGATCAACTTTAGTGACTGAAATTTACTAGTTAGAATGGCGATGTCTTATTCATGGATGACTTGGTTCTAAAACACAAGCACTGGTAGAGATGCAAAGGTAAAGTTAAGACAAAAATTTACGGTACAGTATAAGAAATAATAAAATATGTTGTTATAAAAAATATAGCTAAAATGTGAAATTATTTTACCAGTGCCACATTGTCCACAATGGGAAAGAAAGAAAACTATTTTACATTCACTCAAGTAATCTGTTTTTACTGAGGAACAGTTTATAGGCCAACATCATAGATATTTCTGAGCTGGAACACATATCAGTGATTAGTAATATAACCTGAAGGAGTTAGGAACAATATCACTGCAAAAATTGTTAGACAGCAGAAAGCACTGTAAATTTTGTTTGCTCTTTGCACAGAGCATGGTAATTAAAAAAAGAGTATATCTGTGGGGACAATATAAAAGAAGAGTACCACTACTACCACATTCATTATTATAAAATAAATAAATTTTCAAAAAAAGGAAGCCTATGGAGACATGTATATACCATATGAGGCACCCATAGATAGCATGCGGTCAATATTATCAATACGCCCTTGTATGGATTTTAGAAGTGAATTCAGTGAGAAAACTCTTTTCCTAACACTAGAAATCTTGGCAGCATGCTGCAATACGAATGGCAAAGGTGCATCTTCTAGTAATTGATCAAGTTCTGCCAAAAGAAAAAATATATATCACCAAATTGTAGACTAAGATTAAGAAATTACTAACACACTAGAAAAACAGAAGAAGCTTTAATAGAAACAGTAGTATTAAGCATTAACGAAATTATAGCATGTTTAACAACAAAAACCCAAAAAAGGACCTCACAGCAGGAAAGCATAATGACTGGGAATAAGGATTTTGGTATTATGCAGACGACTAGATAGCTTAATGTCTTAGAAAGAGTACAGTTCCTTGGAGCAAGCAGATATTGATTTCACCTGTTCACCTCATAGTTGCAGTGGGTTTTGGAGGCCAAGAAATGCATATCTCATAGAACTTATCAAACTAGACCCTATAGTCGCCACCATAATTTCCTTATTTGCAAACATTATAAAGTGGAAAGAAATGTACTTTAAAGAAAGAGGAAAAGATAGGGAAAAGCAAGCTACTAGCAAGTAAAGCCTTTTTTCTTTAACCCTAAAGTACCATTAATCAAAATGCACAAAGCCATAAAAGAGCTGAGACTAGTACTGCACTTGTTCAAGCCTTGGGTTTGAGTTCCCTCAAGGTGCTTGGCAAGCCTAAACCTAGGTAATGCATGCCCACTTATGGGAGTCATCAGTTCTCTTTTAGGCCTGTAGCTAAAACTAGGTTCTGCCAATATGTATATGGAAGTGGATGTTCTTCTGTTAGGCCCTCAGAGTAATCTCCTTCAGGTACAATACTTGGGTGAACAGCCCATTGTGTCAAGTACCAATGCTCCTTGATGGATTATAAAGTGCTACCTCCATTTAGCCATTTTACAGTACCAATAAAAAGAAAAATGTTCTGGAAAACTTCTTACATCTCTATACACAAGCAAATTCTTTTGAGACACAGGTATCGATATACAATCTGACAATGACCTCCAAATTACAATTATCAAAAATTGGTTCTCTATATTTCTTTTTCTAACTAAGCCTACGTCCAGAATTAAAATTTGTCAAATTTCAGAATCCATAGCTCAGACTAGATATAAATCATGGTGATAGTGGATTCACAGTTATAAGATTGCAAGTTCCTCCAAAAATAAACTTGCAACAGAAGCCATACAAATTGGGCGAAAATTAGGTACTCAAGATTTCCCAATAATAGATAACATGCTGCTATGTTTAAAATTTCGTTTCAATTTATACAATACATAAAGAAATCAATCAATTATCTAAAATGCCCATAAAGCGCAATTCTAACCCAAACAAAGGAAGAATAAGTGGTTAAGAAATGGGATAACAGAAAGTAACCTCGAGTGAGACGATCAATGGCAGAAGAGAGTTGGTCTTGGCTTTTGAGAGTTTCTTGAGCTCTGCAATCGAAATCCCTAATAATGTTGGAGAGCATCGAAGACAACCCTTCGGCCAAAGCATCAGTGTTCGTCCCCATTCCATCGGAGTCTAATTCAGCCTCATTTTTTGTGTGGAAATTTGAAGAGGAAGATGGCTCCGCCTCCGTCTCAGCCACAACAACACTATCATTTTCTCCAGCGTGATTATGTGAGGCTTCCATTGAGATGCCTAAATGATCACAGCCCAAAATAGTTTGATTGACTTTGATATTCTCCACTGTTTTCTCCCCTTCCGCGCACATTCACAAAAAAAAATTCATCTTGGCTATCGGAAATTGCTATGCCCATGGAAGGTAAAGCAGAGCGAGTGCGGAGCGGAGCTGCCGGAGTGAGGAAAGTTGCTGTTTTGAGTGGGTTCTCAGAGAGGCAGCGCAGATCCGAATGTGGAAAGTGGGCGGCGGCGGTGGTAGTGACCCGCGCGGCGGGGAAGGAATTGAGGAAGAGGACTTTTTTTTATAAAAAATAAAAATAAAAATAAAAATTTATTACTCTGAGGAAGTACTACGATGTCTTAGCGAACTTCTCCAGTTAAATCACAATTTCAGATAGGCCAAGTCTACAATACCCATGGCTGAAAATGGGTACCAGTACAAATGACACTAAATTGTCATTGGATCATCCACTTGGCCTAATCAATGGCTCTGATGGTTTGAATCAATGGCTCTGATGGTTTGACTAGCTACTTGGTGATCAGGTCTTTCTAATAATAACATAATAGCTTAATATTTTTGTTGAATTATAGATTGACCCCATTNTTAGGCTATCACATCACTTGAAAAGTTTTTATACCTCAAATTTCAATGTATAACTAAGTGAATTACAAGCTCTTGGTCTTTATTGTGATGAGAAATTCTTAGGTGTTCTTAAAGTAAATGAATCTTTCTTACTCCATCAACTATAATTTGTACTAAATAAAAATTTCATTACCTATATTTTTAGCTTTTAAAATTATTTGCCCACTTATCTCTATAATGTAAGAGAATTGTTCTTATTCTTAAGGTATTTAAGAAATTCTCCTACTATAATATTATATTTTTATTATAGACACTTTAATGATGTAGGTAAACATTATTATACAGAAAGAGCTTTAACTTAATAGAGCGCGTTTCCAGTTAGAAGATTGGTTTTTTCACCCCCTTCTCTAATTCAAATCATTTTATTACAAATGCTATCACTATAAATATTTAACTAAATTGACATAAAAGTAAAATCCAAACAAATGGTTATGAGATTAGTGTGTGTTGCATGTTACATCTACCACTTCAGTTTTTATCACTATAATTAGACTCACAAGTTTTTGGTTTATTTCTTCTTCTTTTTGATATTTTAAATTATTGATATGTTTGGATTAAAAGGGGTTAGGTATAGAATAATGCTTAAAATGTAACTGTTGGGTTTAATATCTCTTTCAATATCAAAAATCTTTTTTTTTGGCTAATAAAAAAATATTTTCTTTTAACTCATCAAAAAAATGCTCAATTTTTTCTTGGGTTATACTTTCTCTTAATTTGGGCCTAAAACTCTCGCCTGCATAAGATTTAGGCCTTTGTATCCATATCAACAGCAGACAAAAAGGAAAAATTAGTAAATTTTCATAAAAAATAATGCAAATGAATTAGTAAAAGACTGATAAAAGTATCAAATTAGTAAATTTATTTTTTCCATAAGAAAATTAGTAAATTGCTTTCAAACTTCAAAAAATAAAATTTTCTGTTTTGGTAAAATAAATAAATTGTCATTTATCTCCCTTTTCCCCCTAAAAAATATATTTTCTACTAAAAAATAAAATAACTCCCTTCCCGCATTACCCGACCCAAGGGGTTAGGGTTTTGCGTTCCAGGAATAGGACTATAAATACTCGAATGAGGGTTTCGCTCCTTCGTGGAGCCGATATAATCTAACTTCTAAAAAGATCTGCCATCGTTGGGAGGAGAAGCTTGAGAGCGTTCGTTATCCAAGATGAGGGCTAAGGTAAATCACAAGCGCTTCTTTATTTTCTATTTAATTCGGTCTTTGTCTAGCGAATTACCATCTCTTTATCTTTGATTCCATGCAGAATGATTGTGTTATTGCATTAATCAATTTTATTGATCAAATTTTGTTTTGGGTGTTTAGATTTGGAGTTTTCAGATCTATTTTTGCGATCCTTTTCTAGTTTTTTTATTTTATTTTTAAATTTTTTTGGTCCAGAACACTTATTCATCTGTATGTGGGTTTTGTTGATGTAATTAGTGTATATGGTATTGGGATAGAATTGTTATAGGAATTCTGATGCTTTGGATGCCCCATTTATTTGTTGGCGCTAAATGGATATTGTTGATATTTCTTTTGGCAATTTTGGAATCTAATGAGTTTGTATTAGTGGCAAGCAAAAAAAAATTATGATCTGGGTTGATTAGATGCAATTGAATGATGTTTTCAGTGTGAGCTGATGGAAATTATGTTTAACTTGCCAGTTTGGCTTAATGCTAGTTACTCTATTTCGTTGGCATACCATTTCCCTGTGAAATGCTCTTAATTGGGTTTTCCTCTTCTTATTATGCATGGCTGAAGGATTACTGTTTTGCAGCCCATGGCTGGAAATGAATAATTGGTCATTAGTTACCTGATATTTGTTTGGTAGAAAATCAAGATCTTTTAAGTCATTGAACAACCACGCCTACGGGCAGGCCAACAATAGTATTTAGTCAGAGTTATTGGGTTGAAAATGTAAACCACATGTTCTGTTGGGTCTGGTTGTGTCCATGATTTTGTGTAGAAAATTATTGGAATGATGTAACACTTGTGTTTACTTTACAAGTCATTGGTACCAGCTTGTTTTAGCACCCTTTATTCGATGTGATTTCTCTCTGCAACTAGTACAATAGGGTTGTAATGATGAAGTAGGGCACCGTTATAAGTTTGTGTGAATGCCTATAATAACTGCATCATCAGCTGTATAGAAATGTTTCAGTATAATGCTTGGACACTTCATATATTTATTTTGCCTATTTGTGTGGATGTGTTTCTGTTTTGATTTTTCTTCTGTATCTAACATGGTAATGTCATGTATCAGTGGAAGAAGAAGCGCATGAGGAGGTTGAAGAGGAAGCGCAGAAAGATGAGACAAAGATCTAAGTAGGTGCATGGGCATAAACGAGATCAACTTTCCTTGGTGCTATCAGCTTCATGACCTTTGGGCAATTACGGCCTAGTGATCCTGGGGTCTGGTCACAAGGGGAGGCTTCTCTCTAGATTTAGTTTTAGTAGTATTGGACTAAGACTGTTTTGAGTTCGGGTTAGTTGTAATGTTGAGTGTTTTGTGGTATTGAAACATGTACCAGTTTTGTTATGCATATTAATATCTTAATGGCGCATGAATTTAACAATTTAAGACTAATATGTTTGTTTGACATTAGATTTTTGGAATGCCTCTGAATCATCTGCATTTTGATTTAGCTGCTATGCTATGCTAGTTTATATTTGTTGATTTGGTCCTACCTATTAGACCTGACTATTGGAATTCCTCTGCCGCGGTACTCTGTAAGTATCATGTAGGATGTTGGAGAGTGCTCATTGCGAGGGTTTGCAATTTCATTTCTGTGAATTTGGGAATATTCTGGGGAAGTAATTATGAAAGGATCATGTTCAAGCGCATCAAATTCGAAGTCTATATGGACGTGTTAGTATTTATATAGGAAAAGAGAACGCTCATACAACCTCGTGAATGGGAAACATCATGATTTATGAGCATGCTACTTGGCAATCCTTTCATGAATAATGGTCTTCAATTCTCTTTTGTATTGAGAAGGGGAAATCGTACTTAGCTGAAGTTGAAGCATTGAAACAAAGATCAGTAGTCCTATCTAGTACCTCTTCAAAGGCTTTTCCAGTTCAGTTTGATTTTGCAAAATAGTTTATGGACATTGTGGATCACCATGTAATCCCAGATATATACATTTATAATAAAATGCAAAAGTACAATTCTGTTATTTAGGTAAGATCATGGTTAAAAGAGAAAGAAATGGTAGATTCACAACTTTCTTCACTAGTTAAATCTTCCAACAGGGATATCCGTAATTTCTCATCCATCAAGCTTAGATCCCCACTTTGTACACTTGGAGAACACCTATTGGGCAGCTCAAATGTTGGCATATATATCCTTGGATATCAAATGTACCATTGCATCACCACAAAAACCAGTCACATGTCATTCTCAATTATGGTGGCCAAGAGCACGAGTGTCAAAGCCGCTATCGCTTGAAATATATATACTTGACAATTTGAGTGGCATACGAAGTTGAAGTGAGTTACGTTATCAAGGGAAGTGCATATATCCAGTAGCATCACATGATTCATCAATTCTTAGGAATTTCACAAGCACTTCATAGCAAAAGCAGTGAAGGTGATTGACTGTGAAGCTTTGAGCATTAACTGAAAAAACTAAGCATATATTCACATGGTCATGAGATTGGAATGCACAAAAGAACTAGTTTTGTGTTACAAGAAACTAATCAATCATCAAAGTGGGTTGTAGTTTTCTTTTTATGTGGATCTAAGTACAAAAGGATAATATGAGTTTGTTACAGAACTTTGATGCCAAATTCACAAAAGTATTGTTTAATTCGAAGCACAAGAAAGAATGCAAACAGCGTTAAGTTCTCTGCTTGAAACTTTTTTGTTACTCACCTCTAAACATTCAACCAAAATTTCAAGTATGGGGGGAACTGTGTATCGCGCTGTTAACTGAGAATAGCCAAAACTTTTCTCCAGTTCATTCATAATTGCCAATAGTTATGACCCTGTTTACTTTCTGTTGCTGTGTAATATGAGAAGACTACCCTGTGAATTCCTTGAAATCATACTGCATAGCAAGTCTTTCAACAGTACTTTGGCTCAGGACCTCTTTCAAATATAACTCTTTCATAAGCTTGGCTGCCATATCCATTTCATCTTCAAAAGCAAGCCCTTCCACAAGAATGGTATATGTTATCTCAGTAGGCATACAGCCTTTATTAATCATCATCTGAAATACCTCCAGTGACATATCTGTTCTACGAGATTTGCAAAATCCAAGTATAAGTGCATTATAGTTATCAGTATCAGGCCTGTACCCATTTTCTTCCAAAACCTTGAATATCTCGAGAGCCTCATCTAACATCCCCTCCCTACACATTCCTCTGATCAAAGCTGAATAAGTATAAGATTCTGGAGTAAATCCATACTTTGTCATTTCATATAATAACTGAAAGGCTGGATATGTGTTCCCTTTCCTACACAAGCTTGAAATCACAATCTTGTAGAAGTCATGCATGGAGGAGTTTTGTTTATTACCCAAGCTTTGAATTATAAAAAATGCCTCTTGAACCTTCCCCTCCTCGCAAAGCACAGCAATAGCATTGTATGTTCCTTCATTAGGATTACAACGCCGATAAATCATTTGGTCTAGACATTGAACTACAAGATCCACCTTACCTTCCTTGCAAAGATGGGCAATAATTGGATTATAGCTAGTGGCAGTCGCCTTAAATCCATTCCTTGTCATTTCATCTAAAACCTTGAAAGCATGTTCAGTTCTTCCATGGAGGGAGAGAGAAGTAATTAATATGTTGTACGTAACTACAGATGGGGAGCAATCCTCTCTATCCATCTCTGCTAAAAGCTCATTTGCCTCCTCCCACCGCCCTTCATAGCACAAACACCTCAGCAAAATATTATAACTTACAACACTAGGATTGAACCCCTTTGCAGGCAATTCCCTGAAAAGCTGAATGGCTTCCTCCGTCCTACCTTCCTTGCATAACCCAGTTAACAAAACATTGTAACTAACTAAATTAGGCTCCCCACCCTTGGCAATTATCTCATCTAAAAGTCTCTTGGCTTCATCTACTCCCCTTTCCTTATAAGCAGCGTCAAGTAAGAAAGAATACGTGAATGCATTTGGGACCAACCCCTTCTTCTTTAGCCGGTCTAAAAGCTGCAAACTCTGATTTAAGTTCCCGTGCATGCAAAGCCCCTTAACAAGCGTATTATAGGTAACAGTGTTTGTTGGAAAGCCATGTTCCTCCATCTTCTCAACCAGCTGCATTGCATACCCAACATTGCCTCTCTTGCACAAATAATTGACCAAGTATGTATAGGAAGCTGCATCAGGTATAATACCAGAAGCTACCATTATCTCCATCACTTTAACAGCTTTCCTTGTTTTATTCGACTTGCAAAGATCATACAAGAGCTGAGTTGCCTGAATTACATCAGGCTTCTGGCCTTTGTTCACCATGTACTCCAAGTGAAGAAAAGCATCATGAAGTCTGAGATCCTTACTCCTTTGGTCATGCCTCCCATTCCTCCAGTTGGGCAGAGTAAAAACAGCATCTTTTGGAAAAATAGTGATCTGGGTAGACGCCAAAACTCTAGAGAAACCCTTGTTGAGGGAAAAGGTATGAACATTTGGAATCTGGGAATAGAAGCTATAACCCTTTCGTTTTGTGTTTGGAGATAAATTTGCAGCCGGAGAAACCGAATTCAGAAGTGTTGCCATAATTGAAGGATGCAGTAATGATACTGAATCCTAGTTAACCTTCTCCATAAAGAACAAAAATAAAAATTCTAGGTGGGTTCTACTTGGCAAAATCACAAACACTTCAAGGGCGGAACAATAAATTCAAAACAGGAAAGAGATAAGAAAGCCGAGGAGTAGATATTAAAACATAGTTCCACTGATTCAATTCTTGTGTTACTCAATATTGATCCTTGAGAAGAATGAGTGAGAATAGAGAGAGATACCAGTGAGCTATTTTCATTTGCTACAGTTGCAGGGGAGACTAGGCTTCTGTGATCTGTATTCAGCGTTTGCTCTGTCCCGACCACAACTCCCTTTTGGGTTATCCGAATTGGTTCCACGCGCCACGGGTAAGCTTTTACAACATAAGCTAGTGCCGGGCCCAACGCTGAGCGAGTGGGGCCGGGTGGGGCCGTGGATATGAAGCTTAGTAAGGGAAAAAAAAAAAAAAAAATACAAGTGGAGACTCCAAATTCCAAATGTGTGGTACTAGACTACTAGTTTTGAATTAGTAAAAAACTTCATTTACTTTGTATTACCATATTGAAGATGTTATATGAAATTATTTTACGTACTTTACAAAGTAATGATTTATTAATTACGAATTTACGTTATATAAAATATTAGACAGAGAATTGATTATGAAAAAATTAAAATTGTATCCAAACATGCACTTAAGTGGATGTTAGGCTAAAATAATAAAACATGTCACCAATTTCAGTGCTTTTGGGAATAAGCTAATAATTGGAGCTTTTGATTCTACCAAAATAGCTTTTATGTGTAGTTTTACTAATTTATCCTCAAATTATTATTTAATAAATAATATTTAAAGTCATTTTATACACTTTTTAGTAATTTGACGTATAGAAGCGATTTTGTTATACAATCCAAGCAAATTATCGTAAAATCACTTCGGAAATAACAGTGATTTCTGTTTTCCATTCTGAGTCCCTGAAGAAAATTTGACTAGATTCAAATGTTCAATATCGTTCTCTAACTTTCATGCCCTACATGTATGAAATGCAATTCTCAAAGGATTGAAAGGCAGATTCCAAACGAGAAGAACACCAGGTTATCGCTTGAGTGACAGAATATTAGAAGCACTATTAACACTACCGAATAGTTGTCTTAATGCTGACCCGATCAACGAAATTTGCAAGAAGAGTGTTTGACATACCATTGAAGATGATGCATAGAAGGGATACCAATATTTTATTACTGAACCTCAGAATCTGATTTGGAAGCAACTTATCATCTGGGCCAGCCAATGAGAAATCTTGAATAACGTCCTCATAGCTGGGGGAATTACAAGTTGAACTGAGACAGAACTATATAATTTACAGAACACTTTATTATAGCTGTGCTACTGTCAAAGAATATTGCTGCTACATATATGGACCAGAATAAGTGAACTAAGATGTGACCTTTGCTGCTTAAAATTCAGTATTCAGATATGTAGATATCCAACATCTAATCTAATATACCTAAAACAGCAGGAAGAAAAAAGGTCAGAACAAAGCAATGTGCAGTTGATGGTGGTTCTTTTCTCTCCTAGACAGAAATCAGAAACGATGCTTTTCTCTGTGATTCTTCTAACAGCAGCACCAATAGTTGGAGCAACTACAAGTTGAACTGAGACACACAACTCTCGGTGCTGGAACTTTTATGAAGCTTTCCACTAATAAATTTGAAAAAGACCTGTTATCATGAGGAAAAAGTATAGTATATTTAAACATCATGTTCTGTTTCAATTTAAATCTGGAGTTTATATTTGATGCAAAATTTCAGAAAACTAGATACTCAGTAAGTGAATATGCAATGCTAAACCATTTCGAGGAAATGATTATCCATCTTGTGACATGGCCGTTGATTCTTGTGCCTACAAAAAGTTGCATATGCAGAAATGAATATATGAGTTTGTATAAAAACATCAACATTCCATAATGAAAGTATTAATACCTGTAGTAGTACTGGATCAAGCACTCCTTTACTTTGGAATTGCAGCAGAATTATCTTTGGAAAGCATCGAAATATCTGACACAGTTGGCGATGCTTCAATCCTCCTGGAAGACTTCTCTTGACAACTCAACTCAACTTTTAAGTCATGAATCCACTTCATCACTTTCATGAAATCACCATCACTATTTACCTCCATACAAGCAACATCATAAAAGGCATTGCACATCTTATCAAGTCTTTGTGCTTCAGGATTATCAGCTAAATTATCATAACTGCTTTTAACTAGTGTGTGCCTCCGTTTCAAATCCTTCCGCCAACGTGAGAAAACATACTTAGAGGGCACCAACTCTGTTTTCCTTATGAGCTTGAGCAAAGAAAGGATGTGTCTGCATAAAATACCTTTAAACTCAAACAAATGACATTCACATTGCAACTCAAAATCATCTTCATTGTAGCATACACTGAAAGTTATATATTTAATAATCTCATGGATCTTTTTACTTTCAACAACAGAATATGTTGAAATCATGCCTTCTTTCCTCTCAAAGGAAGCATTACAATACATGATACAGGCTATCTCTTCTTGAAACTCTTTGAACTTTGCATTGGTAAAAGCTCTTTGAAATTGGTACTCAATACCAAAATGACTGACACAAGGGATTGATGTACTAAGGGAACTAAAATCTGCTAAGCACTCTTTTTCAACTCTATCGCTTAGAGCATTGTCGTACTGCTCAACAAATTGCTTCAAGGTTGTCTTCAAGTTAAGATACCCATCAAAAAATGCATGCATGTTTTCCCTTAGTTCTATGGTTGACATTCCAGCCCAAAATGTGTCTTTCACATACACAGGAACCCAGCGATGTCGCTCATCATATAGGCCATTCAACCATTCATTGTCATGAAGATTGTAAGTTTCAATCATTTTTTTCCAACTTTGTATGAAATCATCTTTACTAGAAGCATCATATACAGCAGCATGCAAATCTGTTTTGATTGACTCATACTGAGGACATCTTTTCAACTTTTCTGGAACTCTTTTCATTAAGTGCCATAAGCACCACCGATGACGAGCTTCTGGGAACACAACCTCAATTGCACTTTTTATTGCTTTATTTTGATCGGTAATGATGGCATTTGGTGCACATCCAGACATACATGCTAGCCACGTCTTAAACAACCACGTATAAGTTTCAATATCCTCATTTGACAGCAAAGCACAACCCAGTAACACTGATTGCCCATGATGATTCACTCCTACAAAAGAAACCAAAGGTATGTGATATTTGTTTCTCAAATATGTGGTGTCAAATGTTACAACATCTCCAAAATATTCATATGCAGCCTTACTTCTTGCATCTGCCCAAAAGACATTTCTTAATTGGCATTCCTCATCGAAGTCCATCACATAATAAAAACCACTATTTTGCTTTTGCATTCGAACAAAATAGTTTTGAAATGCTTCAGCATCTGATCTGGTCCCCATCCGTAGTCTCTTACCTTTCCGACAATTTTTTTCACCTACTGTTAGATTGCCATACTCTTCTGTGTCAACAACTAGGGATCCCACATTGATCTCCGACTGATCATTAAGTTCAAGTTTCCTTTTCAAGTGACGCTTAGTTTTTTTATTACATCTAAAAAACTGTGATTTGCTCGGACACAATTCATGATTATGTTCAAGCACAAGACTTGAAACTCTAATCTGTCCATCTAGACACAAGCAAGCATTAAGTCTAGCCTTGCACTGTGTCTTCGTAACTGGATTTGGATTCAGAAGAATTCTTTTACTGCTTGCTGACTTCCCAGACCGAACACAAGCAAGAGTAAAATACTTCTTACCATCTTCTTCAATTTTTGAAGTTCTTCGATATACACCAAAACCTTTTTGTCGAGCAAAAGTAGTGTAATAAGTAAAAATCTCTTCTTCAGAAGAAAATGTCATCCCAACCTTTGGTTCTTCAACTTCCTCATTAGAATGTAGTGAATTTTCTAAACCATGCTTAAATGCTCCATTCCCAGCATTCGTTTCCTCATTCGAATCCATATTGATATTTCTTATGACAGGAGTGTCAGACCTATCTGAAACAACTTCTGATTCCATTCCATCAAAGATACTGATGCAAAAAGCCAGAACATAGATTGAATAAACAGTAAACAATGTTTAATAAATAGTAAGCTAATTTAATACAAGCTCATCAAAGGCAATCAAGCAACAAAGCATTCCCTGGCATGCAACCCCAAAACCCACTAATCATCAACCAATTGACATATTCCAAACGGAACATAATCACATCTCAAAATTGATAGGAGAATTGAGAATAAAAGGAAAGTTTGAACTTTAAAAATCAGAACACCAGACAATAGTTGAAAAAACAAAATATAAGGAAATTCAATCAAAATTAGCATAGAAATGCAATCAGTGTTCCTGGGCATTCTTCTATGTTTTAGGCAATGAATTTCTAGCACATTGCACAATAGAAATTCTCCTTTACACCCACAATTACATTTCACCCATTTTTCACTGTGGGTGTGTTTATATTAATCTGATTTCTTCATCTAATTGTTAACAGCAGTGGGAACTATGGATCTCATGCATGGAAGCGATAGAACCAAAACCAATTCTCACCAAGACAGAATCAAAGCACCTCACGAGAAAAGCTTCTCGAAATGGAAACCTTCTTCAGACTCCACCCTCCGCAATAGCAAACACATGCAGCGCTAGCTCACTCAAGAGGACGAAATTTCCTGATTGCTATGCAGAGAATCATGGGGAAGAAAAAAGATTGCTACTTTTGCCACCTCGAAGTCGAAACTGAAATCGAAGACGACAACAAGCACTTTGCCCCCAATTTTCAGAAAGGTCAGTTTTTTTTCTTCTTTCTTTTCTTTTTTCCCCCTGACTTTTTGGTTAAAATTGTAGGTCACAATCACAACTCACACGCCAGTTCATTCAGTATAGAGAAATGACTTCTGCATATGGAGTATGGATTATGTAAAGAATTGATTTGACTATAATCAATTTTAAAATAATTTATTTTAAAATTGTATTTTATATTATACGTTATTTGATTCTACAATAATTTGAGTTTTAGATATTAAATTACTAAAAAAGATATAAATTAATTTTAAATACAATTTATAGGATAATTAATTAAAGGCAATTTATTCAAAATATAATTTTTTTTTTGGTAAAAAAGAAATAAAATATACATAATAGTTGCCAAAAGTTTTTCACTAATAATCAAAAGCTCCATTAATTCTCATAAAAAATAAAATTGTTTCTACTAGAAAAGCTTTTCCATGCATTAAGATTGATAAGAAAAGCTTTTGCAAAATTTTCTCAAAGAAAGAGCATACTCTGATAATTTATTTTGAGCTTTCAACAGCTTTTATAATAGCATAAAATTAAATCCAAACATGCACTAACTATTTGTCACACTAACTCATAATACCCTGTTATTATCATCTTAATCATAGAAAGAAATCTAATTAAATTTATATTGTGACATTTCTACTAATGTGATGAAAGAATCTTCAGTGTGAAAATTCAGTATAAAAAAAAACCCTTATATTTGTTCAACAAAAAAGAAACCTTTATTTTTTTATTTGTAATTCTATATATCAAAAATTACTTCGGGGTGAATCTATAAAATCAATAATTCAATTGAAGTTTTAGTTAAAAATTCAAATAATTATAAGTGAGATGAATCATGAACATGTCTTTCCAACAAAATATGAATTTGAAAGAATTTATGCTAAAACTAATTAAAATAACAACATAAACGGTATTTATAATAGGGAGCCGCTATTTTTACACTAAATTTTGTTAATGATACACTCTATTTAATGTTTACATATAATATAGATTGATTTACCCTCGTTTCATATAAATTTTTTTTAGTCAACTGTTAAAACTCTAATTTAATATAAAAAATTTAGTCAAAGTTCAAAATTTTCTATATTAATTGAGGGTAATTTAGTTTATATCATATTTAGACATTAAGTAAGATATGATATTAACAAAATAATATATAAAAATAACGATTCTCTTTATAATATTCTTCTAATTGATACTTATTAGGATAAAACAACATAAAATTACATTGCAACAGCAACTAATTGATAAAAGAATCCAGTAAGCAGAATCTGCCATAGGCAACAATTTGTGCCACTACTTGGATTTTTATTATATATGATTCCCAACCCAACAGATAAGAATCAGATGGCAAATAAAACAAAGATAGGTTTCTAAACTGTAATCATAATGCAAACAATTAGGACAAAATGATGGGGCAAAATGTGATGGCATAATTTGCCCCACCAGAGCAAGTAAAAGTGCTAGTTCCATCATCATAAGCATAGCTATAAGCTTGAGGGCATTGGTCCTTGAAGATCTTTGAATAATTGGTTGGTGGGCACTTGTGAGGTGTATCAAAGGCACCGGTGCAACAATACTCTGGTTTATTCAAAGCCAAACATGCACTCTTGCAGGCAATAACACTTCCATCTGACCCTTTCACAGCAAAATTTTCAGGACAAACATTGTTCACATTGGCAGGGCAGCTAGTTGAATTACACCTCTCTGAGCCTCCTTGTGGTGTTATTGAAAGTGGCAAATTGAAGCCATCAACAAGGCTAACATCATAGAAATCTTGGCCACCGTTAGCAGCTAAGGTGAATTCCACTAAAGAAACTGGTGGGTTTGCCCCAGCACCATTACATGATATGTCACCTGAGCCACAATCACCACTGACACAAGAAAATTTCCCAGATGGATCTGTGGAACATTGCGATCGCGCCCAGAATCGACCGGACCATGGGGCTGGAACATCAAGATTAGAGGAAGAATTTGGGGCTAGTTCAAACCCAGTTGATGCTAGTTGTGGTGTGCCACCCCCAGTGAGAGTGCCTGGCCATATGGTGAAGGCACATTTGTTTCTGAATGTGAATGTTGCCGAGTTAGCCCCTGTGTGTGTGGATAAAATTGCTTTAGTCTTTTAATTTGTGATAATCTTTTTACAGCGAGTTTGGTACGGGGGTAAAAACCAGTAAATCATGAGGGATCTTTAACATGTTTTTACATAAAACATAACATGTTAAAGATTACTTCCTTATGATTTACCAGTTTTTACCTCTATATGAAACTCAATCTTAGAGGAAGAGAGACATAATAAGGAGAAAAGAGAATGAAAACTTGCCTGAGAGTAAAAGGGTGGACAAAGTGAGAGCAAAAGATGCAGCAACTTCCATTTGTGAATGCTTTGATTTTGCTATTTTCTGTTGGTGTTGTTCTTTCACTATAGGGAACGCTGGTTTTATGCAGAGGTGGAATTGGCCTTTGTTTAATATGTAGAAAAGAGGCAGCGTGACTAATTAATCAATCTACTGCTGAGTGGACCCATTTTGTTAATCATTTCATATTTCTTTTCCTTTTAAGAAAGAGATGAATTAACCCTCAAGGAAGAACAACTCTATAATTGAAATCTCTGACTCTATCCATTAGATGGAATAGATTGTAGCGTCATTAATCTGTTAACCACTAAAAGTTGTGATTAAATTAATAAATATGAGAAGGAGTGGGGTAACCAATTGAAAAAGATTGTGGTTAAACTACGGGTGCAAATTTCTTAAAGTTTTAATAGGATTATAATTTGAGTAATCAATAAACCAACTCCAATAGGTGATTAAATAGGATTTCCTATGGTACTTGAAAAAAGAGTGGGGTTACACTATGTTGACAAGTTTTCAAAAATTATAATAGAACTATAATTTAGATAACCACTAAATCAACCACAATAGGTGATCCAATAGAATTTTTTATTATGTGTCGTCCTATGCCACAACTCCCGTGCATCGTGCAGGCTCAGTACTAGTATTAATTGAAAAAGGATTTTCCTTGTATTGTATGAGAAACTTATGTTTTATTACATACCACAAAAAGAGATAAACAAATCTTAAGTCCTTCCTTTTGGGGGGTAAGAATCTATATAATATTATAGGGAATCCTTTACAATGAGCTATAGCTTTTTCCTAGACTTGGTTCATTTCGTTAATATTCATTACCATTCGTATTTCTTTCAAATCTTTCCCCTTTCAATGTCAAGATTTTTCTACTTTTTGTTATAATTTATATAATATTCACTTTATTATTAAGGATCAATGTCCCGTTAGTTTTGCCTACAGAAATGTCTAGATGGAAATTATTTGAAGTGAAACTTTTCCTTTTATTTATTCTTTGCCTATAATCGTTGGAAAAACCATAAAAAGAAAGAAAATATATAAAGAAAAAAATAGTTGACCACCAAAGAAAAACAGGATAGAGTTATATTGGAAGAAGGATTAGGTTCCATGTCTCTGAAGTAAGGATAGTTTGACTTAGGTTGAAAATTGGAAACGAAGATTATATTTTCAATATTCTCATTGCAAATAATGTAAAGTGTAGAAGAAATTTATTTTCAATTTTTAACTTGGAAAGTATAAAATATATATTATCAAAATTTATATATAATTCTTATTAAATCCATTGTAATAATATTTTAAAATATAATTATCTCATGAATTGCATGGGAAAAAAAAAACTAATAGTGACTAATTTCACTAAGCAGAAATTAAATAAGGAGATTGTTGTTGAGAAACATGTCTCTCACCACATCAAAATGTAATGAAAAATATTAGAGTGCCTTTAAATAAAGAAAGAAGCTTCTTAAAAAAAAATGCTTGACTAAAAAAGAATGAGCTTTTCTAACTTACAAAGCACTTTATTAAGGTACAATTGAGTCTTTTGGTGAAAATGAGGAATGAAACTCTCCTGCTTCAATATTAAAGTTCTTTTTTTAAACAAAATATTTCTCTATCCAAACATACTCTTGGAAGAATTGTGCACGAGTACAATCACCACGGGACAGGGCTCTATAAAATTCTCTCATAAAATTGCACAAAATCACTTTGATCAGCTAGAATATGTGACCCACCGGTACATTTGCTCAAGAGACAATTGCTTTGATTGTCAAGAATCTCTAGCACAGCTGTATTAACTAATCTCCCTGGAATAGAAGCAGAAAGGCTATTGAAGTTTAAATCCTATAGTGTCAATGTCTGCAACTCACCCAAACTTGCAGGTATTGCAGGCCCCATTTAATTGATCATACTGCAGTGCCAAAAAACTGATCCTGCTCAAGTTTGGAACAGAGCCAGGAAGGCTATTAAAGCTCAAATCCAAGAGTGTCAATGTCTGCAACTCACCCAAACTTGTAGTAATTGCAGCATTCAATTGATTATATTGCAATGTCAAAGAACTGAGCCTGCTCAAGTTTGGGTGTGTGGGATGATCACCATAAGTCACGGCAAGAACAGTTTCCATTTCTGAAGTGGTGAAACCTTAAGGAATCTCTGACAATTATTGTCACACCAACAATATTTGACATGTATTTAATGGCAGTATGACAGTCACCACATATTCTCAAATTCTTAAAAACTCGTATTGATGATTGTCCATTCAAATTAAGTATCCCAAAGGCAACAGCAAGCTTCTCACTGTGGTTGCAAAGACTCTCAACTTTCTCCTCTTGATCAACATCTTGTAGAACATAATCAGTGTCAGGCTTATACCCAGCCAATCTCATTTTCTCACCCAAGTCATCCAAAAATTTATAAATTTTATCACTCTGTGTACTACTTTTGTCTCCAACAACAAAAGTGTGAACTCTATTTCCCACTTGAAGCCAACTACAACCCGGTGCTTTTGTAATTCCTCTCTCTTTCATCAATGTTCTGATTTCTGAAGCTTCACTCCACAGCTTGGCAGTAACAAGGATGTTAAATAGCAAAACATAATTTCCAGGATTATTCGGCTCAATCTCAAATAGTTGATTGGCTGCCACTTTTGCCAACTCCACGTTCTTATAAACTCTACATGCACCAAGCAATGCTCCCCAAGCACTAGCAGTTGGTTCCATGGGCATTCTCTGTATAAACTCATATGCTTCTTCAAGGCGTCCAGCACGGCTGAAGACATCAACCATGCTCGCATAGTGATTAGCATCAGGTTCTACCAAGTGAATCCTCCCCATTGAGTTAAAAATCTTGAGGCCTTCCTCTACTAGCCTTGAGTGGCTACAACCAGACAGAACCCCAGTAAAAGTGACGGAATTGGGTTTGACCCCCGACTGTAGCATGCTCTCAAAGAGCAACAGCACTTCTTCTCCATTTCCATGCATTGCATTTGCAATGATCATTGTGTTCCATGCAATAACATCCTTTCTAGGCATCATATCAAAGACATTCCACGAAAGATTCAAGTCACCGCATTTAGCATACATATAAACCAGAGCCGTTGTGCATGTTAAGTCCCCAATTAACCAATGCCTAATGACATAGCAGTGTACCTCCTTGCCTATCCTCAATCTTTCTAAAACTGAGCAAGCTGGTAAGATACTGCTAATTGTTATCTCATTGGGTTTAAATCCCGCATCTTGCATGTACCTAAGCATCTCCAATGCCTGTTCTGTTTGTCCATTTTCCATGCATCCACCAATAACAGCATTCCATGTAACTTCATCCAACATGACTCCTTCTTTGCTCATCTGGGAAAACAGACCAAGACCCTTTTCATATTCTTTGTTAGTAAAGTAAGCTGTTAAAACTGCATTCCAAGATACCACATCTCGATGAGACATCATGTCAAATACTAATCGAGCTTGTTTTACACTTAGACATCTTGCATACATGTTTACAAGAGCACTGCAAACAAACACATTTTCTTCCATTCCGTGCCTTACTGCAAATCCATGAATTGCCCTTCCTGAGTTCAAATCTTTCAATTCCGAGCACGCAGGCAAGATGGTAGACACGGACATGGAATTGGGTTTTACCCCATTCAACCCCATTTCACGAAAAGCTGCCAAACCTTGTCTAGGCAATCTACAATTGACATAGCAAGAGGATAATGAGGTCCAAGAAACCACATCCTTCTCAGACAACTGATCAAAAACACGTCTTGCACCTTCAACATACTTGCATTTCCCATAGGTATGAATCAATGCATTACCCAACAAAATATCAGACTGAAGCCCACATCGAATTACATCATCATGAACCTCTATGGCTTTCAAAATATCCCCCGAAGCAGCACAAGCCTTGGCAACCGCCAAAAATACAACTTTATCGGGTTTAATTTCTCGTTTTCGCAACGAGGTGTAGAGCTTTAGAGACTCGTTTGGAAGCCCATGTTTTGTGAAAGCCGAAATTATTATGGCACAAGTGCTCAGGTCTGGTTCAGAAATATTATCAAACAATTGGCGGGCACGTCGGAAATCGCCGACATTTAAGGCGGCTCTAACGAGCTTGAGACCTAAGTGAGAAGGAATTTGAGGGGGCACAGATGGAGCCACCTTTCCTTCACTGCGGTAGCTAGCAAAGCCAGCTGCGGGTTTTGCCTACAAATTGGAGAGCCTTTGGGCTAAAGCAAACAACAATCATGCTTGTTTCATTAACCCGCGCACACTAATATAAATAAATTTTTGAGTAAAATACATTTCACAGCGCTCTTCTTTATTTTCAAAATTTATAAAAATTTCTCTTAAATTATGAAAAGACACTAAAATAAGAGAAAAGTCAATTTGCACACTAGTGTGTAAAATTAAACAGTGAAAAAATCTAGAGAAAAATAATTCTCAACTCTCAAGTGTTTTTAAAAGATTAAAAACACTTTCAAACAGGCCGGAAGTTTTCAACTTCCCAAAGAACTACTTAACTGATAGACAGGATACAATTATTAAAATATTATTTGATATTATGTAATTATTGTTTTATATATATTGTTATTTTATTTATATTTAAATATAATAATTATATATTAAAAAATAATTATATATTTATATACGATAATTACATATAAACATATTAACCACGTAACATTAAAAAAAAATATTTTGATTATTTCAAAAGAAAATTATTTCAAAATCTTAAGTATGTCTATATTTTTATGTATAATGTTACTATGCATAGTATGTGTAACAGTGTAGGATACTTTACTGTTTACATAACATTTTTCTTTAAACAAATCCATTAATTCGTGGAGCTTCAATTTGACACATACAAAGAAAAACAAACACTTGTCACTAACTAAAACACCCTCTACACTGCCAATACACACTTGTCACCAACTGGTACAAGACTGAGCCACGTATAACAGCACCCTTTGCCTTATAAATCCAACCTTTTATAGCAGCTTCTCCGATCGTCACTTACACCACAACACAAACACATAAAAGGGGTTACATCAATTGAAGCTTCAACAATGGCAAAGAGCAAGGATGCTATAGAGTATGGAACTTCACAATCAAGGCTATCAGAGGATGAAGCAACGAGGGTTGCCTACAAGCATGGCACCCCACTTGAAGGGGGAAAGATTGCAGATTCTGAACCAGTTGATATGTTTTCCAGTGCTCATAATATTTCCAAGAGTCAAACCCCAGAGTCTAACACTGATCAGTCTCAGATGAAACGTCACCCTGCAGACACTGAAGGAGGTTCTACAGAGTTTACCACTGGTGCTCCTCGCTTGCCCAAAAAAGGCCCACCACCAGCTATGGCTCAGAAGTATTGAAAAATAGACATATTTATGTACTTTCTCTTCATTTGTTTGTCTTTTTCTTTTTCTTCTTTCACCTTGCCCCTGCTCTTTTTTTTTTTTTTTTTTTTTTTTTTTTTTTTTTTTTTNACTGTTCAGTCTCAGATGAAACGTCACCCTGCAGACACCGAAGGAGGTTCTACAGAGTTTACCACTGGTGCTCCTCGCTTGCCCAAAAAAGGCCCACCACCAGCAATGGCTCAGAAGTATTGAAAAATTGACATATTTATGTACTTTCTCTTCATTTGTTTGTCTTTTTCTTTTTCTTCTTTCACCTTGCCCCTGGTCTTTTTTTTTTTTTTTTTTTTTTTTTTTTTTTTTTTTTTNTGGGGCAGATCAAGTATGGGGCTGATCACATTGATTTTTTTTTTTTTTCCTTTTTTCTTTCTCCTCTCCCATGATAAAGTAGAAAGTTTGTTTAGAACTCTCACTTTTTTTTAGTGTCTCACATAACATTTATATTTACTGTGTTGAATGGAATATGAATACTCAAACATTGATACTGCAGTGAAGGGTAAACATGATTTCATGTTTTAACCCCAAGCCATTTCTTTTAAAATTATTTGTGATAAACATGAAGAATGCAGAATAATATTACATAAGTGCAATCATCACACAAACATTAACAAGAAGAAAGCAATATTTAAAATTTCATATCATTGTCAATAAGAGAAGTTGCCAATTAATATTGACGGGAATTGTTGCTCGAGTCATTTCACAATCCATCCAGAAAATAAACTACAAAAATTATACTTAAGAGAACCAGGTCCTCCAGACTAACACCAAGATCCAACAGAACCAGAATACTCAGCATATTGTTACACATTGTTCTACACCTTACTACTGTATATGATGCAGCAAAACTCCGAAAGGCAACAGCCAAATTCTCTCCACCAAGCAGGCATGCATCGCCTAACAACTTAATACATTGTAATTCAGTGGATAACAGGCTTTAAAGGATGAGCTCTAAGCTTTGACAAATCCAGATTCGAATCCAGTTCTTCGTCTAGTTCACCTACAACACTTCTGCAAAGTCCAAAGAGAAATATAATATGACTTGTGCGGAGGGGCAATAAGAAGTCTATATGATAGAAAACAAGGAAGAACTATGGAGGAAAGGAAATACATGTTATCACCCCTAATGATGTACAAACCCAGAACGAGTTGCTGGACACCTTCCTGTTATCGGAAACAAGAAAGTGGCAGAGATAAGGAGGAGTGAATGAAAATAGGAGCAAGGCTTAAAAATAAAACATTCAAGAAAGATGCTGCAACTATTACACAGCTTAAAGCGAGCAAAGATTCAAATACATGGTTGTGGAGGAGGGGGAAGGAACAGGTAAAAATTAATAGTCCCATAAATTTGTCATATATAGGATAGGCACATCCAGGTGATAAAAAACACAATCTCATTCATAGCTCTATGATTTGCGAAACAAACTTATGAAGCCATATAAAAAGGAGACAACAGGTTTGTTCTATCTATCTTATATCGGCACTTTCTAACCTTACTGTGAAAAAATATAAATATTGTAGCCTTGTAGGTATGCCATTGAAGTCATGTCTCATTGATGATTGCTCTATAATGGAATTTTCTCACAGAATCTCATACATACCTTGGTAGAAAAAACTCGTTCGTGGGATTCATCAAGAATTATATTCGTTGCCTGGTCAAAACCTTTCAGGACTCCCTGAAGACAAAACCATTTTGGTTAAAACCATGGTAGATATTAACGTACTGTCCAGAGCTAACATTTTCAAGAATACTAGATCTCACCACTATATTTCGTCCATCATTCGTAATGACCGAAATTGTCTCTGCCAACAACAAAAAGCTTCAGTAGAAGGTAAAAGCTTTAAACATATTTCATGGAAACATAATTATAAAAAGACTATCAGTTTCATCAACTTACATGGCAAATGATACACCAACACTTAATAAAGCCTCTGACATCAAAGTGAAAGATAAAATAAGTTAAGAGTTGGCTTACGATCTACAAGAGACTCAAGGCCAGTTCCCGTTGACATCCTGCAAAATTAGTTGTTAGCTTAGTTCGTTGCCACACTTTTCCTCACACCTGTAAAAGGTTCGACATTAGTTAAAACAAAGCAAATGGAAAGTGAACCAGCTAAATAGGAGCAAAACAGAAATATGAAGTCACAAATCAATCAATAGCGAATCTTAGCCGTAGGTTTAACAAGTTAACGATAGTCCTCAGTTTGGATGCATACATATGAGGGTTACAGAGAAAAATATTCTCAATTGGATTACTGACAGGGTTGCATCTAATATATCTTTTTTTTTTCAGTACATAACTGACTTGTCACTACAACAAATTCAATACATATTCAACCAAAAGTAAAACGAAACACCTAAATCATATAAGCACATGAACAGACAAAAGGGGGAAGGGGACTCAACCTTCAACCAATCACCAGTGTCAGATAACACAAACATTCTCAGTTTGAACAGTTGTTACATGTAATATGATTACAAACTCAGAAAGTTAGAATCATAATGCATAGTTATTGTAGGAATTCTTTGTATAAAAACCATATGGAGAAGAAGCCACAGAACATAGAAAATATGAAACCCTAACAAATATTATATATTGTCAGTTACTTCAGTTGCAAAGACTCATGCAAAGGTTGGGATTGGATCCCGTGCTTGAAGCAAAGTATTGCTTTCTAAAAGATCTCATATTGAAAAACAGATAGCTTCAAGCAAACAAATTGCACAGATAGAAACAAGAGTTAACCATGATAGATATCAATGATATGGGATTTCCAAACTCTAGTGCAGCATAAAGTTAGGGCATGAAGGGTAACTATGGCAAACTCGAATGCTAAATTACTAGTGAGCTCTATATACAACATGAACAAAATGTGGATTATCGTTTTATGTAAAACAGTAACAGAACTAATGTACTTAACCTAGTCCAGAATATGGAACAATGTGGTTAACTTTAATGTAAATTCATAAAGCTCGTTCATGAAAGGAACCTAATTTTTACCAATAGACTTCGTTTGGATCAAAACCTTATATTTTAAATGCTAATGCCAGTATCTCACCTTCTAACCCAGTAAAAGACTAACAAAAATTGATACTCAAGAAATATAAATTATCAGAGCAAGAGAAAATAGTGATAAATAGAGACCAATACAGAGGTGGAGATAAACAACTAGAGTGATTAAAAAGCTATGAGCAATATTCTACGAACCGGAACCACGCCGCCAGAAACTAGGGGCTGGTAGCGGCGGCAGAGACGCCGGTTGATCCTCCAATTGGAGAAACGAAGTAGGTATTTGAGAAAATAAAAACAACAGAACTCACCTATAGAATACGGCGGAGAATTCGCCGTCGAGAGAGGGGACCGTCGCCGGCAGTGCTTCCTTCACCCAAGCACAGAGAAGCCTCCACACACCGTCGCGTACGCGAGGGAGAGAAGAGAGGGGGGTATTTGGGAATTTTGAGAAAATTGTGAATTTTTTAAATATAAATTAGACAATCCGGAAGGGGAAAAAGAAAAAAGAAACAATGGTTTGGGCCTATTGGGTTTTCGTTCCGGCCCATAGTGAATAATAGTATATCCAAATATATCAGGCCCATTTTAAAAAGGTTTAACCTCGATCTAGTAATTATTAAGCTTAAAATTCTCAGCCCAAGCACTTATTTGCACTGAAACTGAATTCTACTCAAAAAAAAAAAAAACATCCTTGAATCAATGAGAAAATTTCCATTATTTTTAGAACCGATTTCATCAGCAAATCAACCGAATTCGAGTATTTTGTCGGAATGAATGTTGAAATATGTTGCGTGGATTGATAAAATAATTACTGAAAATAGTAGTTTTTTTCGTCACTTTATCTTATTCTATCTTTCATTAATGAGTTCATACGTGTTATTTTTGTCAAAATTACATAGGCTAACATAAAACAATTAAGGAGATGAAATTTTTCAAAAAAAATTAATCTAAATTTAATATATGGATTGATTTTTCAACCCCTTAGTTGATCCAAAATATAATTTAATATCATTGCATCAAACAAATGTTGTTAGAATTTCATTTGAACTAAAATAATTAAGATTTTTATTTGAAATAAATAATTTTGATAATTTTCTTATATACAAAAACATATAATTTAATCAAATAACGTTCTTAAGAAAACACACACAATTTAATAATTATGTGAAATTTTTTTTCCTTTAAAACCTTATATTATACAATAGATAGTCAATTATTTAATGCTTTTCTTGACTAGCTTATCTTTAAGCTGTTTATGGTCAACCTTCATGCATTGCCATTGCCATTGCCATCTACATATATAAAAATAATTCGGTTCACCAAAAAGATTTCTTGATAGTAACATTTATTACTTGGCCATGGAACTTGAAAATATAGGTGTGTATTTGATTTTGATCACACATAACACGTTTACCTTCATCATCTCAAAAAAGAAAAGAAACCTTCACTCTTACCTTAGAGCTTTTTTTTCTTCTGTTTTTTTATTTTCACTATTTAGAATCAATCTTTAATTTTTTTTTAATTTGATAATTAAATAATAGGCGTGAATTCTTATCAAAACTAAAATAAAAAAAAAAAGATGTGAGTTTTTTTTATATATTATATAAAAATAATTAATGTGTGAATGATATGTATATAAATTAATTATTTTTAAATTTATTTAAAAAAATAAAATAAATTATATTTATATATAATAAAATATAAAAATTATTTATATTTTACTCAAGTAATATCATATCATGTCTGTTTAATTTGATGTAACTTTTTCCCCAATGTATTTTCGCAATCAAAAGCAGAGTTTGGCGGTGTTGAACCTCCAGAGAACTCATAAGGAAAATGCAGAGCTTCTGTGTAGGCATATAAATTCTTGTTTCATTTTTCTCTTACATGCATAGAATAGAAGACGCAGATTCTGCTGAATAATTGAAGCTTTAAGAATCAAGATGAAATCGACCAGAGAGAAAGAGAACAATCGGTGCATTAGTTTGAATATGCACAACCTCCATCAGCGTCTCCATCATGCATTAAACCTTGGCACCAGGTCTCTCTCTAATTCTATTATCTGTATAACTTGAATACCAAGTCTTTCTAATTTGCGCTTTACTTAGTTTTTATTCTTCTTTGTTTGTCGGTTTGATTAAAGAATTTCCACCTTATCAGTATTTCATTTCTAGCTTGAAAAGCTGCTATCTTCAAACTTTGCCTTTTTTTTTTTTGTGGATTTTGGCTTCAAAAAGTCGAATTGTGCTGTTTCTTTTGTGGGTGTTGTTGAATTTCGCCGTTAATTTGCAGATGTTTTGATGAGAAGACGAACAAGTGGAGATGGCAGTGCGCAAACATTGAAGTACAGAAACAAGTACTTCGCTCAATAGATGCTTTTCTTGATTCTGTATCTGGAGATGCACGGGCACTACACCATACTATTGTAAAGGTACAAACTTTGCATCGTGGGTTTTAATTGTTTAACAATAATATAAATGAATTACACGTATTCTTCAAGTTTATCCGAATTTACTAGATTTTTTAAATAAATTCTTTTCTGAAAAGTAGGGGAATTGCCTATTTGGATCCTCTTTTCCCATTCCCACTTAATTTAAAACCATGTCTCTGGATTTATCTTCATTGTCTTATCTCATAACTCCTATCAATGTGCTTTTTGTCTTTCTTTGGTGTATCTAATGGGAGTTGCCTTGGCATATCCGGATTCTTGTTGGTATAAGGATTGAACTGGTCGGTGATATATGATTTGGCTCTGACCAAGGTGTGATATTGAAGTTCATTGACCATTTAGTTTCCTAATTTCTGTCTTATTTCTTCAGGATTCTGTTGATGATGTTTTGGGAGCATTGTTATGGATTCTTCAAGGGAAAAATGGGCTCTTGTTATGTATGGCAGCAAATGTCGCAGTCAAATTGATTAGTGTATTACCCAATTCAGTATGGCAATCTCAGATATTTGATCTTATCCATCCTCTATCAACCTTGCTATCTTCGCATCAAACAGAAATTGCAATACCCTGTGCAACTGCTTTGAATTTGGTAATCTCAAATTTGAGTGTTACAAGCGAGAAGGCAGTTTGGGAGGTATTGAATGAAACAGAGTGTGTACTTTTTATTGTTGGGAATATAAACGATTTTACCATAGGTGTGATGAAAATTGAATACTTTGAAGAGATGGCTTCACTTTTGAGCACAATACTGTGGCGGTGGCCTCCATCTAGATTTCCTGTTTGGAATGATGTTAAACTAATGAAGGCTTTAGCAGACATTCATATAAAGACAGACTTTTCTACTAGGCTTGCAGTTTTGAAGTTGTACAAATCTTTAGGTATGAAAATATGTTTTTTCTCCATTGAAGTAGCTTTCCCCTTTACCTCTGATTTTCAAGTATCTGGACCAACTAATTAGTTGATTTTGTTATCAGCTTTATGTGGTACTGTGGCCGAAAGACTTATAGAGGATGGAGAAGTTTTTCTACAAATGGTTGTGCAATCAATGGCGAAATCACACCCTCATGTTGTTCGATTGGAGGGATTTAGGCTTGCTCAATGTCTATTAGTAAGAGTTTTTCATTATTATCTAGGATGAACATTTAAAATTTGTAGTATTTTACCTAACAAGATTTGTTTTATCTGCTCAGGTATCTCAAGAGAATTGTTTGAAAGTGATGGATGTTTGTGGTGAAGCTCTTGTTGAAGCCATAATTTGTGGGATGGGGGAAACGGGACAGAATTCTAGAAAACCTGGAAAGAACCATATCTCTTTATTAGTGGAAGCATGTCAGTTGGCTCTAGTAACTCGTTGGGCAGGTCAGCATCATATCACTTTCTGGAAGCAAGGAATTGATAAAGTCCTCCTTAATCTTTTGATAGAAGATATTCTAGACCAATCATATGAACATGTCTTGTCATTAGAAGAACAAATATCCATAGTGAAGGAGGGACTAAAAGCCAATTATCATCTTGGTGTGAGGGGTTATGTATGGGACATTCTAGGATGTATTGCGATACACTGTGGAGAAAATTTCAACCCAATTACACATGGAAGTGAGCTACACATCAACTTACTTATTACATGTGCATGGTAAATCAGTTTCCATTCATATTTATTGTTTGATGACTTCATATATTTTTGATAGCTTTGTGTATTCTTACCACTTCTGTTTATTATATTGTTCAAATTTAATAGCTGAAGATCTCCTGCGCCTTCATGGTTTTGGTGCTATATAAATTTACTAATTGTTGTTTCCTTCCCCTTGTTCTGCAGCTTAACTTTTGTGGATGGAATTGAAAAATGGTGCCGAATATGTCAAAAGGATGTTGATGATAATTTTAGAGGTGAACCAGGATCAAGGGCTGTTCTAATGATGATTTATTCTCCATGTAATTACATTGCCTCACAGGCCAGATTCATATTATCTGGTATATTAAAGGCAAAAGGCATTGCATACTTGAAAAACTTAATACGTACTCTAGATTATGCATCATCCTTAGTGAGCTATGGTTCATTTGATAAGCTTCAGCTTGTTATTAACTTGATTGGGTTGGCGTGTTTTTCAAGTTTACCAGAGTATCAAAGATGTATCACTGAAAGCAAAGGGTTAAAGGCTGTTGTTCTTATTGTACAGCGATGCTTAAGCAATGAAATCCATGTAGAAAGGCTCAGCTTTGCTCCTCATTTGCAAACAACATTTCATGGAAGGACTTGTTGCTGGATCTGCACAGAAGATTGGGAAGGTTCCAATATTCTCCTGTTTTATGGTTTCTGGGGCTTAGCTGAATTAATTCATCAGTGTGGCTCTTTACAAGATAATACTAGTATATTTACTACAGAGATAGCATCTATTGAAGCTCAATTAGTTAGCAAACTTCATGAGATATGTAGTAGCACCACTTTCAGTCCTGGATTGAGATGGTATGCTACCTATATTCTTAGTTATTTTGGATTTTATGGTTTCCCAAATGAACTAGCACAAAGGATTGGGAAATCTCTTAATGAGAAAGAATATGCGGATATGCGACTCATTGTGGCCAACGGGGATTCTTTGAGTGTTCATGGTGTTCTTCTTGCTGCTCGATGTCCATCACTTCTGCCTCCAGAAGGCTTACCTGTTAAAGGAAAAAGAAATCACGGTTTATCATCAAGAGAGCTAACAGATAAGTTTTTCAGAGAGACCATGAGAGAAGTTCGTTTATCTGCTCATGTTGATTATGAAGCTTTGGTGAAGTTGTTGGAATATATTTACTTGGGTTGTTTACATGCAGGAGAAGAAACTGTAAAGAAGTTGAAAATACTTGCTAAGCGATGCAATCTACAGCCTCTCTTGCGTACTCTTTATAGGCAAAGTCCGAAGTGGGGCACGTTATTTCCCAGCTTAGATCTTGCTTCGTGTCTTAGTTCAGCTGGAAGTTGTTTTTTGTATGGTTTATATTTCTTTAGCTTCTTGTAGATATTTTGAGATTGCATGTCATTAGCATAACATTCTTTTGGCCTTTTCTTCCGTCAATCTCCATTTTTATTTTCTTTACATTTTGTCCATGCTCCAATGGGAATCTCTAATCGACCATCAAAGTTCTTATTGATTATATGTTTATTAGCTTGTGCTTTAAAGAAATTAAGTAGAGGTTTTTCAAGTGTAGAAGAATGCTAACAGTGATATTGCTAGTATTTAGTTTTAGTTGGGGGGTGAGATTCTGATTAAGTCATTTCTGTTTTCAGTGATGTCATATTGGAAGCTAGAACTGATAAACTTGTTGGCTGGACATGCAATATTTGTTCTCACTCATTGCCACATTTCCATGTTCACAAAGTTATATTGCAGTCTGGCTGTGATTATTTGCAGGGTTTGTTCCGCTCAGGAATGCAAGAAAGGTGATTAACATATGTTCCAGTATGACGTAGATACTTAATAGTCTAGATAGTTGACAATTTTTTTTTTTTTATATGAAAATGATATCCAGAAGTTTAAAATCAATGCTTTGCCCTTTCTTGATGGTCAGAGCTCTTTTCAAGAGGCAGACATGCATGTATGCTATTGTAAGTCTTTGTTAGTCAGGATCATAACTAACCTGTTGTTCTCTGGTTGGATCTTCAATAAGCCATAAGAATTACATATTTTCTTCATATGCATAATCTAATAAAGATGTTGTTAGATTACTGAAACTCACAGAAACATGTTCTTGATCTTATGTAGTTTCCTTTGATAATTTGGTAGAAGTATGTCCATACTCATAATTTCTTGGGATATTGTTTACATTTTCCTTCTCTTGATGAGAAATAACCCAAGCCTTCTGTTCTGTTTTCTTTACTTATGGGAGTCTTTTGTATTTTTGTTGCTTCCACACTTCCCCTTCTGGATTCTGTCTCAAATATTATTCGTTCTTGCAGTCATTCACAAATCATAAAGGTGGCTATTAGCTGGGAAGCAATGGGTATACTAGTGCACTGGTTTTATTCCAATGAGCTACCAAATCCTCCCTCTGGATGTTTGTGGCATAACATGGATGATGAAAAAAAGCTATCCAAGCTGCAAGCATATGTGGAGCTTTGTTGGCTTGCTGAATTCTGGGTCTGGGAAAATATTCAGGAACCCTGCTGGAATGTGGTTATGTCATGTCTTGATTCTGCCAAGCAGTTGTCCATGAAAATTATCAAAATGGCTGCTAATCACTCTTTGTGGAAGTTGGTTGATGTTGCAGCAAATTACTTGGCTCCTTCATATTGTCAACTACGTGATTCTGGTGAACTTGAAGAATTAGATGATATGCTAGTTCACTTAATTTATTCTGCTTCTCTTCAACTTGCCCAAGAAGGCCGAAATCGCTTTAGATGATTTGTGGTATAGCATATTCAGGAGGTGCTAAAGAAAACATTTTGGGAGACCAAAATGTTATGTCTTGTTAGGTATGGTGACATTTGACTCTATCTATTTATTGCTTTTTAGAGATTTTAAGTAGAGCAAAAATATGAACCAGTTTTTAAAGCAACCGCTGTTATGATTTGATGCCTCACATTGTGAAAATTTTCCTTCAATAAATTAATCATTTTTAATTTTGTAATGAGTAGCACCATATTGGTTATGAATCACTTCGATGTTTCTTTTCTGCTTTTCCTTCAAAATCTAAAAGACATAATCTGTGCTCCACTTTATGTGGAAGTACCCCTTCTAAAATGTGGAAAGCAATATTACTAAGCATTTTCCAGACCACTAAAGTTTCTGTGTTTGTTGTGTCATCAGATATTGTATGTGAAGAAAAAAAATTCTGTAAATTTCATCATTATTGTCATGTTTGGCTTTTTTCTGGTCTGCTTTTGTGTGATAAAAAAAGATAAGAATTTTCTTTTTCCAGTCTTTTGCCAGTAAGAATATTGTGCAACAATCTTGCTTAGTAATAGAGAATATTACACGGCAAAGAAATTACATCTGGTCTTTTAAACTGGGTGAAAACATAGAAATATCTTATGTCAGCCATAACTCTTAATGTACTCGCAATATATTGAGAAAATTAATTTGCAATGTCAATATCTAAGTATACTGAGTTTATGACAGTTGGATTTTATTGATATATGTGTCTCATCTATTTAAACACTGTAGGAGACTGGAGAGATATTTGATTGGGTGTGAGCAAAGCCTTATATGAACTCTCTATCTTTCATAGCACATGAAATGATTCCTTGTCGTAGAGGTAAGAAAATCTGTTAGACGTTTTGGCTTTCGGTCTGATGATCTTCAGCCAGCATCTCTGATTTTTTGAATACAGTTATGCACTCTTCTATCCTTATAAACATTTCTCATGAGCATTGGTTCTCTTCCTCCTTTTCTATTCTTATTTGTGCAGCTTTCCTGGATGAGTGTGATCGAAGATATCATTTCACTTATTTTGTTAATCACTTATCAGGTCAAAGTTCTTGGTCTCCAAATCGTTTTAGTAATTGATTTTCACCTTGTTCAGTCAGATTCATTGGTATGTTTTTATTTTACAAAAAATACATTCTGACTAGTTACCTTTATATTTTATATTTACAGGTATTCTGAATACAAATTGTCTCCTCTGAAAAACTTTTTTCTACCGTGTCTGACTACACAGTATGTCATATGCCAGTGAATTCTTATTTGTAGACTTTATGAAGGTTGAAATTATTTAGAAGAAGGAAAGCTTAGGCTTTAATTTAATGAGAGCTCAAATTCTGAATGCATTGTAGTTTAGTGTTTACTAAAGATGCGCTGCCTTTCAGGTATCCAGTAATGTCTGAACTGGATCACTGGCAATACCTTTCGCCCGTTTGGAAATGGAGATAAGACCATTCTCTGATGCAAGCTTGAGCAGTGTTCCAAGGAATTGAGACTCTGCTAGAACTAGAATACTGCACCATCTGAAGTTTGCATAGATGGTACCTCTTGAGAGGACCAGGATTGCGATATGGAACTCAATCAGGCATCGAATTGTTGATTGGAGGAGAATTTTTTTCCAGGGATTCTGATATTTCTAACTAAATTTATCCCCAGTTTGTATTTTGATTCTTGAGCCCTTCTCTGTAATCCTGTTTGTAAATATTCATGGTTCCTTGTTAAAAATATAAGAGGGGGACATGAAATTACTGGAGGCATTCTTATTAAAGGTCAAGGGTAATCTCATATTCTCATTGTTGAAAGAATAAATGAAAATGATGCAACCGTTGCTTCTGGAAATATCATACTAAAACGTCATGTGGATTAAATTGATAAATTCTCTTTTGTTAAGTTTCTTAGTTGATCAACATTTCCTATGCTCTAAATGACGGTATTTGACAAAGAATGAACCTGAGAATTGGTTGCTATGTTTGGAGCCACTAAAATTTACAAGAAAGTCTATCTGCGAAAATATTCATAGATTGACTCAATACTTCTATACCCATGCATCAATGAAAGGTTAAGAAAAACAAGAATGAATCAAATCAAAAACCAATCTCAATCAACGAAAATTAATCAAGTAGTTGATTTTCCCAATTAATTGTAAAATAATAATTAAGGTTAAAAAAATCATGTGTGAAGCATAACATTACCACTTGCTCTTGAGGTCCATCTGAATTCTTGTTGCTCTTGCTCACCGGATCACCGAAAGCCCTGAAAAAAAAAAAGATTTACTGAATGAATACAATATTTTTGAATGAGTGAATAATGTTTTATAACTCACTTATTTATAGTACTAGAATTACATCAATGATAAGACTAAAATTTCTAATGAAACAGATAAAACTTGACTAAGATAAACTAGGAGAGATAAACTATTCCTAATAATGATAAATTATTTATTTAAATAAAGATAACAACGATACTGTCACAATCTAACTTAATCTCTAATCAACTTCTAATCCGAATGCTAATGAGAAGCTTCACTATTTCAGTGTAAAACTTTGTGACAATTCCTTTGTGCTTCTTGCAGTGGACTCGAATCAGCACATTCCTTTCCAAAACTTTTGCTTCAATTTCTGACAGTGGCCTGCTATAGCTTCTGCTCAAGTAGTTGGCATTAGGCAAGTACTGATGAGAAGACCTCTGCAAAAATACCACTGATCCAATCACTCTTTTCTTGTTCTTATCCTCAAGAGTCAAGGTTCTTTATACTTTCTTCAAGATGTTTCAAGTGCTTAATAGCTTCTCCGAGGATGGAAATCTGTCCCTCTACAAAGAAGAATCATAGAAATTTTGTGAATTAAAAAGGGACAAAAACCAAAAACAATTCTCCATCTATGGCTATATATATTGAAACATTTTCTTGTTAATTCCAATGGAGACAACTCTAGAGGTTTGTTATGTAGGTTTACATCAAAGAGATACAGGACTATCATTATTCTTCATCCTATAATTTTTTTTCCATCTTTAATCTTCCAGATGGACATAGAAAAATAGCAATCTCTTGAAAGATAGATAGTGCAATTTAATTGCCAGAAAGATCCTTTACTCCTTAGTAAAATATAGAAAGACTACCAACAAGCATGTAGATCACTTAGTAAGGGAGTGTTCTAGCTTAATCAAGAGTCTCGGGTTCGAGCCCTTGAGTATGCAGTTGCGTCTGTTGGGAGAGTTTTGTCGCCCTTGTGGTCCTTCCTGGCTCGAAACCGGATTAGTCGGGCAAAGCTCGGATACTAGTGGGAAATCAAAATATATATATATATAGAGAGAGAGACTAAGACAATGGTGGCTGTACCTAACTGCAATATTCTTTATTTATTACCAAGNTCACTTGGTAAGGGAGTGTTCTAGCTTAATCAAGAGTTTCGGGTTCGAGCCCTTGAGTATGCAATTGCGTCTGTTGGGAGAGTTTTGTCGCCCTTGTGGTCCTTCCTGGCTCGAAACCAGATTAGTCGGGCAAAGCTCGGACATTGGTGGGAAATCAAAATATATATATATATAGAGAGAGAGACTAAGACAATGGTGGCTGTACCTAACTGCAATATTCTTTATTTATTACCAAGAAGCTGTTCTATATAGCTAGCTAGGCGCATCACCTTTCAACCGTATGAAACTCTTTCAATCCTTTGATTTTTTTTTTTTTTTT